>JAUTXW010004649.1:0-84398 GCA_030620095.1 Kuschelorhynchus macadamiae | reverse complement strand
CTTTTGCGAAAGTTATGATGAACCTCTTTATTTTTGTCATTACTAGTTTGTCGTATACTAATTTCTGGCAAACTGCGACTACTCACCTTGAATTCGGTTATTTTCACAAAATTAAGTTCATTAGCACTCTTTAATTGTTTAATTTTTTGCACTACCGACATTTATTTATTGCACTACCGACATTTGTTTCATCTATATTCACAACTCAAACATAGACCACCTTGAAATTGGTTTTTGAAAAACTAAGTTCGTAAGCACTTATTAGTTGTTTATTTTTTTGCACTAGTTACTACCAACATTTATTTCCTGTATATTTCCAACTCCCACATGGATCACAAAAATAAAAAAATATATATTACAAAAAATAGTATATAAATCAATTTTCATCGATTAAAAACCTCCGAAACAATGTCGAGTTAGAATATCGACCACGCGACCTCTGAACAATTGAACTTCCGCATGTCGATGTGATGCTGCAACCGATCGATCAAATTATGAAAAGAGACCGGCTGATGACCGAAATCGCGATTTCATATCCCATTTGCTATCACGTTCGGCTGTCGCTCGGTAGCTGGGAAATCTTCGGGTACTTTCGTCAAGCTTTAAGGTAATCAGGGCAAGTCGGACTGCCCAGCCTAGCTTAGTATAGCGTATTTTATTATGCCTAAGGAACGCAACGAGACCATTCGAACCGCCGGCGCCGCGAGCGGCTAATAGTGTAGGGTATTTAATTTTTCCATTTATTACAACTATTAGGAGGGACGGCCAAACGAATAATTTATTTTCTGAAATATTTTTGGGGGGTCATTGACCAAATGACCCTATGGAAGAGCCGCCACTGCAAGAAATACCCGAAAAGATCAGACGATCAGCCTTGCAAAAGTGCTTCATTTTTATTTTCCTCACTGATGTTTTGCTTTTCCAAATTACTTTTTATTCTTACTTCTCTCGAGAAAGTAAAGCATTGTAATCGCGAAGAAATCACCGTCTGAGATTTTTCAGATCATTGCGTTTTAAGGGCCCTGGATACCGGAAAACATGTTTTATTTGGTGGCAAAAATAGGTTTTCTCAATTTCATCGGTCTGTATGTGGGTCAATTCGTGGCGTAGGAAAAAACCTGCTTAATAAATTAATATTTTGGAAAAAGTCCATCATGACGGAACGAATAGTGAGCCTAGTGTAAGTGAAGCTGTGGTTATGAAATTTCTTCAGGGAAACAAATTAGACACAGAATGTCGTTGTGCCAAAATTGTAACTAAGAAGGATAAGTACCGAGCCTCTTTCGGGCTTACTGTCCCATATGATGAGCGAAACAATTATTTGTGTCCAACTTTGTGGCCTAGAGGTGTTATTATTAACCATTTTACGAATCTTCAGCGCCCGGGAGTGGCAAGAATATAGCAGTTGAAAGTGAAACAAAAAATAAGTTATTTAAGCTATTTCATTTAAACAGTCGATCAATAAACAATAAAGTTGGTGAATCAGAGGCTTTTCTTGCAGACAAGTATTTCGACTTTTTGTGTATAACGGAGCACTGGTTAAAATTAGATGAAATAAATTCTTTTTTAATAAGTGATTACCAGGCTGCTGTCTATTCTGCGTGAACTGAAAAAACAGAAGGTGGGTCTATCATCCTAGTAAATAAAAATCTTGAATACAAAGAAATTGATTTTATTCAAAATTTTAATGTTGAATGTCGTAACATTTTAATTTCGTCACTACATTTTAATGCATAAAAATCCGTAAATCCGGTATTGTAAGTCTCCTATCGATGTAGTAAGGTGCTCACGGTCTCTGCTTAGCAAAATCTTCCGCTTCATATTGAGGCAATTCACTAGTTTTCGTGTAGGTGGCGCCTTAGTTTTGTTCAATTAGTAATTTTACTTTCTTCTCCTTTAAATATTTTTTCTTTCCTGTGATCCAGCTCAAGGATTGGCTGATCTATTGTCCAGATTTGGTCAGTTTGATTTTAGTAAAGTGGCACCACTGACGGATTGTCATCCAGGTACTGCTGCCTTGACCTGGTGGTGAGGTAGGTTGAGCTTCTTGTCTCTCTGGAAGGTGAAGGTTAAGCGTGAAAGTTTATCGGCGAATTGATCCTGTTTTAATCCAGGCCATCTTTTGGGATTTACGTCGGCAACTTAGTTAAAAAGGCTCCTATGTGTATTTAATTACGTTGTACTTTAATATTTTTCTTTTGTGAGGATTTAACTGCACTTGACCACCTACCATATCTTTTGATGGGACACACTTTACGAAGTGACTAATAAGAAATCCTTTTCCATCAAATAAGGTAAGATAACCCAATTTTATATTCACTAAAATGTGATATATGTTCCCTGTACATATTTTCTTGTATTTCGTCATATTATTTTTTATAGGTTATGTTCTAACCTCTAGCTTAGATATAGTTTCTCAGCTATCACTAAGATCTTTTTGTTTATATATAAAAAAGGGGTTATTTTTTTGTTACTTAGTTCTCTTATTAAAAAGTAAATACAAGGCCACAGAGTTATTTTACTTACTGAAATTAAGAGATATGGGCACACCCTTGATTGCCCTTTGATATGTGTAGCAAACAATGTATTCAATAGTACTTTTCATTTTCTTAAGATATGTGCTGAATGTATATATACCTTATGTTTGTTATAATTATTAAGTTTATTTCTGCAATACAAAAAGGTCTATTTGTAACCTCCATAAGCCAATTGTTATTTAAGTTTGCATAAAGTAAAGAATAGTAAATACATTGGGGAGAATTTGTTTACTTTAATAAGTGTGTTTCAATACAACTATTACAGGTGTATGTTATAATTAGGAAAGAGGCCTATATATCTATAAAAATCACTTTAATTTTCATATTTCTTTGAAGACCGAAACAACTTTATAAGATATAAATACATACTCTCTGCTATCAAACGGAGAAAGAGTGTGGCATATTTTGGCGCCCAACGTTGGGGGCGTGTTGATTATGTTATTGATATAGAGTTAGATAGGTCTATCTGTTTACCTTAATTGAAGTTCTCGCTTGCTTATATAATCAGTTTTCCTATACTCATTACTTAATTTTCAGGTTTTATTGAACATTTAGTTTGTTGTTTTGTGATTCTTTAGCTATTTTCATAAAACATTTTACACAGTTGATCTAATATTTAGTTAGTGATCTTTATTTGAATATACTTTAAATTTTTCTCTCAGCATATGAGGTATGAAAACTGATTAACATAGGATCATTACATAGTCAATTAAACGAGTTTTCCCCATAAGGGTCATCGGTACTTGAAGGTAGCAAGTACTTGATTATTTTGAAGTGAACACCTTCTAAGTAATGACGTAGTTTTTCAACACTCCAAATAACAGCTAAGCATGCTTTCACAGTACCTGGCCGTGGATTATATCAATTCTGTAGGATGCCACTTGGTCTGTCAAACAGCCCAGCTACTTGGCAACGTGTTGTAGATAATGTATTGGGGGCGTGTTGATTATATTATTGATATAGAGTTAGATAGGTCTATCTGTTTACATTAATTAAAGTTCTCGCTTGCTTTTGTACGAGCTAAATATCAGAGGTATTGTTGCTGATGATTCCAAAACTGTAAAGGAATTGAGGTCCACACTTCGCCCTATAATTCAAATGGAAAAGAAAAGTAAACCATTAAATATTCCTCCTCACAACCTTAAATTTGTTGAAGAGAAAACTTATATCCGGTCTACATTGGACAATCTGACTGCTTCATTTGCTTAGTTTACCTTTTGAATAGAATTAATCGAATTCCAATTCCTAACTTAACTGCTGAAGAAGATACCGAAAGGTCAACTTTACTTGTGGATGTACTGCATGCCCTTGATAACTTGGACACTATGTCTCCTTAAGATCCTCACCTTAGTATGTTGCTAGAATCTACTCACCTCAGAGGTACTCAAGATGCTGAGGGTTCATCTGATTCCAGTGAAGAAGATGTTGGACTTAGTTCTACACCTAATCGCAATCGAGGTGCTACTTCAAAGTTTAAACAACCGCATATTGAAAAATGGGGACTCAAATTTTCTGGAGACATTAAAGGCTTGTCAGTTCATAGCTTTTTGGAAAGAGCTAATGTGTATTGCACGAAGAGTTTCTGAAAAAGACTTGTTTGATACTGCCATAGATTTATTCGAAGGAAAAGCTCTAACTTGGTACCGAGCAAATAGGCACAGACTAACATCTTGGAAGTCTTTATCTGATCTTTTAATCAAATATTTTGAACCACCAGATTATCGTTCACGTTTATTTAGGGAAATCCTTGACCGTACTCAAGATTCATCTGAGAGTATTGTGGAATTTTTATCTTCAATGAACGCTTTATTCAGAAGATATGGAGGAATTACTGAAGATGTGCAATTGGACATAATCTCAAGAAACTTGTCACCCTTTTACACTACCCAACTACCTGTTGTAACGTTTTAATTTCGTCACTACATTTTAATGCATAAAAATCCATAAATCCGGTGCTGTAAGTCTCCTATCGATGTAGTAAGGTGCTCGCGGTCTCTGCTTAGCGAAATCTTCCGCTTGATATTGAGGCAATTCACTAGACTTCGTTTAAATGGCGCCTTAGTTTTGTTCAATTAGTAATTTTACTTTCTTCTCCTTTAAATATTTTTTCTTTTCTGTGATCCAGCTCAGGGATTGGCTGATGTATTGTCCAGATTTGGTCAGTTTGATTTCAGTAAAGTGGCACCACTGACGGATTGTCATCCGGCTACTGCTGCCTTGGCCTGGTGGTGAGGTAGGTTGAGCTTCTTGTCTCTCTGGAAGGTGAAGGTTAAGTGTGAAAGTTTGTCGGCGAATTGATCCTGTTTTAATCTGGGCCATCTTTCGGGATTTACGTCGGCAACTTAGTTAAAAAGGCTCCTATGTGTATTTAATTACGTTGTACCTTAATATTTTTGGTTGAGGAAACTTTTATTACTCTCTTGTGAGGATTTAACTGCACTTGACCATCTACCATATCTTTTGAAGGAACAAATTTTACGAAGTGACTAATAAGAAACCCTTTACCACTAAAATAAGGTTTTTTTTCTTCTTCTCCCTCCTCTTCTACTTCTTGTTCCTGTTCTCCTAACCAGGGTTTGAACCTGGATGTGTCATTGTAAGTGGAGTAGAAGCCTGTTACCTAGTACTTAAGTGTGTACGTACCCAGTTTTTCTGCTGGAAATGTCTTCGATGACACTTATATCATAGACTGCTGATCTAAGTCACCGATGCTGATAGACACTTAGATAAGTATCTTAATTTTAACATCCCTTGTGCTGAATTGACTTTATTGTTTATTGCTGATCAACTTTATGACTTCTTCTGTTTCTTTTGAGTGTAGAGTATACTTTTTGATATAAAGTTCTAACTAAAGCTGGTGTGCATGAACCATGATTATTGATGTTGTCAATAAGATTATTTTTACTTTATAACTCATGCTGATACTCAAATATCACATTATAAGTTTAGAACACAATAATCTATATGTTTTTGTCAACATTTGACCGTATAGTAGGCTTTAAGTTACGAAACATCACAGTATAAGTTTATGACACAATAGTCTTTGCCAACATTTGATAGTATAATATACTTTAAGATACAGTGTTGTTGTAAAGTGTGATCACATCTTGAAATTTTAGCTTATTAGATCTAGTTAGTTTATACAAGGTATATAAGAAATGTTATAGACAGGTATCACTACTGGAATATGTGATGATATTTATGATTTATTGTATTTACTTGCTTTAGAAAGGTGTTTTGATATAAAACGATGGTGTCAATTTGTTGGTTAATATTGGTGATTGGATTTGAAACTTAGTTATATAAATTTTTCTTGTTATTTGCTTGCTCTTAGAGTCACATAATACTCTTTTCATTTATTCTATTATTGTTAATTGTATTTGAATTAATGAAGTTGATTAATTGCTTGATTATTTTGCATCTTTTGATAAATTTTTACTGTTAGATCAAATTGTTCGGTAAATTAAAACAACTTCAAGATTTTCTTTATAAACATTTATAGATTTTGGAGTCTATTAATTTTACCTGTCATTAGCTGATTGAAAATTTCTTTTCTCTTATACTTACCTTAGTTTTTCTTTTAGTCGTTTCTTTTAGGACTTATCCTTACCTTTTACCTTTTGAACATTCCTCTCAGTGGGCTCTGAAGTATAGTGTCATGGGCGACTGGAAAATGTAATTTCTTTACCTTACCTCTATGTAATGATATATTTTTTTTATTTAGGGCTTATCGTCGGTCAACTTTTAGTAGTAAGTTTCCCTCCTTTCGATGGGAAGGGGGTGTTGTAACATTTTAATTTCGTCACTACATTTTAACGCATAAAAATCCGTAAATTCGGTACTGTAAGTCTCCTATCGATGTAGTAAGGTGCTCGCGGTCTCTGCTTAGCGAAATCTTCAGCTTCATATTGAGGCAATTCACTAGTCTTCGTGTAGATGGCGCCTTAGTTTTGTTCAATTAGTAATTTTACTTTCTTCTCCTTTAAATATTTTTTCTTTCCTGTGATCCAGCTCAAGGATTGGCTGATCTATTGTCCAGATTTGGTCAGTTTGGTTTTAGTAAAGTGGCACCACTGATGGATTGTCATCCCGCTACTGCTGCCTTGACCTGGTGGTGAGGTAGGTTGAGCTTCTTATCTCTCTGGAAGGTGAAGGTTAAGTGTGAAAGTTTGTCGGCGAATTGATCCTGTTTTAATCCAGGCCATCTTTTGGGATTTACGTCGGCAACTTAGTTAAAAAGGCTCCCAGGTGTATTTAATTACGTTGTACCTTAATATTTTTGGTTGAGGAACCTTTTATTACTCTCTTGTGAGGATTTAACTGCACTTGACCACCTACCATATCTTTTGATGGGACAAACTTTACGAAGTGACTAATAAGAAACCTTTTACCATCAAATAAGGTAAGATAAGCCAATTTTATATTCACTAAAATGTGATATATGTTCCCTGTACATATTTTCTTGTATTTTGCCGTATTATTTTTTATAGGTTATGTTCTAACCTCTAGCTTAGATATAGTTTCTCAGCTATCACTAAGGTCTTTTTGTTTATATATAAAAAAATATTAAAAAGTAAATACAAGGCCACAGAGTTATTTTACTTATTGAAATTAAGAGCTATGGGGACACTCTTGATTGCCCTTTGATTTGTGTAGCAAACAATGTATTCAATAGCACTTTTCATTTTCTTAAGATATGTGCTGAATGTATATATACCTTACGTTTCTTATAATTATTAAGTTTATTTCTGCAATACAAAAAGGTCTATTTGTAACCTCCATAAGCCTATTGTTATTTAAGTTTGCATAAAGTAAAGAATAGTAAATACATTGGGGAGAATTTGTTTTCTTTAATAAGTGTGTTTCAATACAACTATTACAGGTGTACGTTATAATTAGGAAAGAGGCCTATATATCTATAAAAAATACTTTAATTTTCATATTTCTTTGAAGACCGAAACAACTTTATAAGATATAAATACATACTCTCTGTTATCAAACAGAGAAAGAGTGTGGCAAATTTTGGCGCTCAACGTTGGGGGCGTGTTGATTATGTTATTGATATAGAGTTAAATAGGTCTATCTGTTTACCTTAATTGAAGTTCTCGCTTGCTTATATAATCAGTTTTCCTATACTCATTACTTAATTTTCAGGTTTTATTGAACATTTAGTTTGTTGTTTTGTGATTCTTTAGCTATTTTCAT
Source organism: Kuschelorhynchus macadamiae (assembly GCA_030620095.1). Lineage (NCBI taxonomy): Eukaryota > Metazoa > Arthropoda > Insecta > Coleoptera > Curculionidae > Kuschelorhynchus > Kuschelorhynchus macadamiae. Next base: position 76,656 of record JAUTXW010004649.1, on the reverse strand, counting down.
AAAACATTTTACACAGTTGATCTAATATTTGGATAGTGATCTTTATTTGAATATACTTTAGATTTTTCTCTCAGCATATGAGGTATGAAAACTGATTAACATAGGATCATTACCCAGTCAATCGTCATTAAAAAAAAAAAAAACTTCAATTAAGGCCAATTTCTTTCATATGTTATATAAAATAACCTACAGGAGGTACATATTTCTGGAAATATTTTGGGGAGCACTGAACTTGTTAATAAATATTATTTGTTGAATGTTTTTTTTTTTGTTTTTTTTTACTGTTATCTTTAATTAATTTTATCTTAGTGGTCTTGGGGAATGGTACTCATAACATCTAGAGCCGTTAACAGTCAACTGGTATAGAACTGTCGGCGCCCTTATAAATAGAAAACGAACCAATCTCCCTGAGCAGTCGGTGATTTGCACACTAACTTTACTGCCTCTCTTTCAATCAACCACTTAGTGTAGATTTATATTATCTTAAAATAAATACATACCCTCTGCTATCAAAAAGAGAAAGAATGTGACAATGTTGTACAGAAATATGTTGTATTTGTATATGTAGTTTTAATCTTTATATAATAACAGTGTACAGGCCCCCACAGACAGCATTCTGAGTGAGCTTGGAATGAACAAAAACATAGTCCTAGCTGGGGATTTCAATGTCCATTTTTACACTAATCAGAGCGAAGCAACAACACTTTGTGATTTACTGAGGGGATTTGGTTTTATACAAACAATAAAACAAGCCACTAGGGCTGATGCTTGTCTAGACAATATATTTATTAATTTCTGCAAGGACTCCTTTTTATCATATGTGGATCAGTTAAACATCTCCGACCATCTGGGTCAGCTGGCTGAGTTCGATAGATGTTCTTCGCCTCGTAGGCTACAGGAATTAAATAGGATTTGTAGACCTATGACTATGCATGGTACATCAATTTTTCATAATATACTTGATACGGAATTGTGGGATTTTGTAAATGACATGAGTCTGTCTGTCGATATCAAGTTGACTAGGTTTTTGGCAAGGATTGAAAAGGCTTACTTGGATTCTTTTCCGGAGAAGTACTATATGGTAAGATCAGATCAAGGGTTCAATATTAAGCGGTTTGATGATAATCTTCGAGCCATGCGAAAACATCTCTTGGGTAAGGCTTCTGCAGGATTTAAAACAATGTAAGTTAGTATATAAAATGCAATACGAGATGCAAAAATAAATGCAAATGATAATCTCATAAGATCATCTGGTAATCCATCAAAATGCATGTGGCAGATTATTAACAGGCATCGTAAAAGCCCAATTAAAAATAATTTCTTCTGACGTATTTAACACATTTTTTTCAAGTATAGCTCAAGACCTTTTGAATAGCATCCCATCAACTGAAGTCGATCCAGTGGCAGCCATGGGTGGTCTCGCTCCTCCAAACTGCACTTTTTCATTCAGAGAAGTTCAGGAGACATCCTCGATGGCTTACCAAACAAAAAGGGCAGATATTCTTTTGGGCTAAATGTCAGACTTATTAAAGCGATAAAAAACTGTATTTTAATTCCACTGAATACGTTAATTAATGCTTGTCTATGGCAGAATGTATTTCCAAGCATCTCGAAACATGCTCTTGTGGTGCCAATTTTCAAGAAAGGGGATCCCCAGCTGCCTGAAAATTATAGGCCGGTGTCTTCGTTGCTCATAATTTCTAAAGTGGTTGAGAAATGTATGGCTTTGCAATTTTCAGCAGCAATGATCTTTTTTCAAAGTGCCAACTTGGATTCCAAAAAAACAAAAGTACAACTCATGCAATTATTGATCTTGTTGATTACATAATGGAATCTTTTGAGGCGATGCGGTACTCAGCCTCGCTCTATTGAAATCTCAGCAAGGCTTTTGACTGTGTTTCACACGATATCTTGCTGAGAAAGCTGCGGGCTTATAACTTTGATCAGAACAGTATTTCTCTTTTGATCTGCTATCTCTCGGGAAGAACACAGGCTGTGAGTGTCGGTGGTGTGAAGTCGTTAATCGGTAAGTATTGGGACCGCGATACTTTTCCTGATTTACATAAATTATTTTCCCTTAATAGCAAAACAGGCCAGTTTTAAACTTTTTGCTGACGACACCACTGTTTCCCCCCATGCTCCCACCCTTCAGTGTGCTATGGAGAACTCTGCGCTAGTACGTGCAATGGCTGAGGACTGGTTTATATCAAACAGGTTAGTTCTAAATGCCGACAAAACTCATACTGTAGTTTTTTCTTTGAGGAACACAAATGGAGTCAATAATGGTGAGAATGAGGTTAAATTCTTGGGTGTGCAGCTGGACGAGAGACTTCTGTGGGATGGCCATATTGATTATGTTGCTGCAAAACTCTGCAGTGCATTATATCTACTTCGAGCTCTCTCCTCGAGTGTATCACGAAGAGTTCTAAGGACAGCCTATTTTAGTGTGTTCCACTCTTGCATGATATATGCTGTTTTGACTTGAGGTCATGCTGCTCAGTCCCAGAGACTTTTTGGACTACAGAGGTGGGTAGTGCGCCTGGTGTTTGGTTTGGGATGCAGGGGGGATTGCAGGGATGCTTTCCGTGATCTTGGGATACTGACCCTGCCATCAAGGTTTATATTGGAGAGTTTACTGCATCTCAGGCGTAACAGTCAGCAGTACAAACTAATGCAGAAGTATGTATTACTTATGAGACCAGGGGTAGGAACCACCTGGTTGCTGGATATTGTAGGCTGAAAAGGTGTCAGGATGGCCCCAGATATTGGGCAGCTAAATTTTATAATAGATTGTCTACAACTTTAAAAGACTTGCCAGACAAGCAAGGTATTTTATTAAAAAATTGTTTTTATTCCTTTTCTGAATATTTTAGCTGTGAAAACTTTTTGTAGATATTAAACTGTGTAAATGTTATAGTTGTTTTCTAATCTTAAGTTTTTGACTGTCTCTAAATGTTGTGTACTAGTTTTAGATATTTAAGCATCTTGAAATTAATGCTGTTTTGCTTATAGCTTTTTTAAATAAAATTTGTTTTAATCAATTAAGCTTATTACTTTTTAATTTTAATTTTGACGTATGTAAATACTACGTAAAAACATGAATAAAGCTTTGTCTTTTATCTGTTGTCTATTTAAATGATTAATACTGTTTCATCAAATTGCACCGGATGGGAATTTTCTTTTGCTCCAGGAGGGAAATCCCCTCCGGGCACTCCCTTGAATTCATCCCTGATGCGTCAGCAGCTTCAGCTTCAAAGCAGCGAATGAATGGCGTTCAAACGGAGTGCGGAGTCTTGCAACAATATGTAGCAGCATTCGCTCCCGATGGCGTCCCAACGCTCATTCAGTGCGTCCGGGACTGTTTAGGAGCGAAGTCGCGTCAGTCTGTGCAGGAGAATTACGTAAAAGCGCGCTAAATTTACTTTTTGCATATGATAAAAATGATAGCGGAACTCATTTTGCTAATTTTAGTGACTTATGCACTTTATAAATTTGAGGTTATGTTATAAGCAAGTGAACTGTGTATAACAAAAGATACTTTTGCACGTTAAAAAAGTGCGTTTTTATCGCAAATAATATGCTGAATAAAATTTAAAAGGTAGGAATTTCAGGAATGTTCTTCAGGATAAATGAAAATAACAAAATCAACTAAATATAAAGGAACTTCTAATAAATTTTATGATTATTTATATTTTTACCGCCAACTAAATTCGCTTTACCCTTTCTTTTTGGTAGGGTATTGTAAACTTTAAAAAATTAAAACACTAGAAATGTAACAATTTTGTTATTCAAAAAAATATGGTACCAATAAAGTATTAAGATTTATTTACATGAATAATGGCTTCTAACGTCATAAAAACTGTTGGCCAGACGAAGTTATCCAAGCAAATTTTTAGGCAAACTTCAAAGTTAACTAATTTCTGACAGAGTTGAGGTACTGAGTTGCGATTTTCGACATTTGATTCCTTGGAATTGAAGCAATGTTCTCGGAATTAGACAGCTTCAGAGCTACATCACAACTGTCCTCTACAAGATGTTACGTTATACCGTGTCATTTTTGGAAAACTCTATATCAACAGAACTTTTTTAAAAAAGGTAATTTTAATTATTTTTTTTTTAACTGGGTTAATCTACACCTAAATACCAAAAAACAATTTCTAGAGATGTTTAATGTTTTTCTACGTTCTTGATATACGAAGTTTATTCAAATATGTGTACATTTTAATATTTTTTTTATTTAAGCCTTCTGTACTTTTCAAATAATTGGTGCTGACCTGATTAATAATCAAAGGAAATGTTTCTAAGAGGCGTCTCAAAAGCTGGGCACCACCATTTAAATTCAAATATTCTGTTTTTGATTTTTTTTAATTTTTAACCAACTTACAAGTTACACTTATTCCTAGAACATCAGGGTTCACAAATTTTAGTACCAATTTTAGCAACAATAGACTTTTGTGTCCGGACAAATTTAACCATTTGAAAATTGCTTAATTTTTAAGCGCTCAAATGAACATTATTATGTTGGTGCCCCTGCTAGACAAAATTTTAAACTAAATAACAATGAAAAAAAATTAAAAACTAATATTTTGTTGATTCTCCTGCTAGACGTATTACTTCTCGAAAACGGTTGGACATTGTGTCTTTCTAGATTTCTAATAAAACCTTGTGTGATATTTTTCCATTCTTCTTGTATGGCCACACAGAGCTCATAAGCTTAAGTTTTAAATGAGACCAGACATGCTCTATTATATTCATGTCTGGGAATTTTGCAGGCCAGACCATTCTAGAGATGTTACTGGCTTACAAAAACTTACTCCGTAATTTATTTGTGCTTTGTGAGGCGTAGTGCTCTCACCACTAATAAAAAGTCTGGACCGTAATTTCTACCAAAAGGACCAACAGTTGGATCTAATATTTCGTCCCGATATACTAGAGCATTAACAGTTCGACGGATCATATATGAATTGGTTTTTCCGTTGAGCATTACACCCCCCAAATTTTAAGGCCATCGCCACCAATCAGTTTCTGCGGCGCCATGTTTTCCTTTAGGTGGCGCTTATCCAAACTAGTATTTGCCCGTCAGAATGGATCAAGTTAAATCCTGTCTCATCACTAAATAAGCAATGACTCCATTCCGCATTGCCCCAATTTATTTGATGATTTGCCCATTCCACTCTATTAGCTCTATGGGCTGGCAATAAACGCGTACATTTTGCTCGACAGCGGGCCCTAAATGTAAAAATTCTTATTAATTTTTGAAATAGCTTACTTAAAAAAGGTTATTGCTATAATCAAAAGCAGTGTTATCGTGCGGGTCATACAATTTATCAACGACAAACTTTTTAAGTTTGTTTTTCTTTTATTACCTGTAATCATATCCTCCGTATAAAATCCGGAAGATGAACTAGATAGACCTATGATATTTTCATATGAAAAAAGGAGATAAACATATAAATACCAGCAGTTGCAAAAATCTTTGAGCGATGTCACTTCAAAGTCAGATTGACAAGTCAGTGACAAAGTGAGTAATAGAAAACAATTTTCGGGTTTTTTGCACCCACAAGCGAAAAAAATGGTATTAAATCTAATAAAATATTACGAAAATGAAAATTCACCGGCCAATATTCAGGAGACAGTAGCAAAAGCTCTGGGAATCAGTATAAGTGTGTGAAAAAATACATAATTTACTACCCAAGAAGATTAAGAAATGTACACGAAAAAAGCCAAAGACAGAAGACTTAAGTGACAATGTAAAAATGGATGTTCGTAACGCAATTTACGATTTATACACATCAAAAACTAATATAATCCTTCAAGTTTTAAAAGAAGCTTTAAAAAAATGAGGCATATTGGAAATTGGACTAAAATCGTTGTCAAAATTAATAAAAATGTTGGGTTTTCGATATAAAAAGGACTGTAATCGAAAATTTTTATGCCAGTTGCCACATATAGCAAGTCAGCGTATCCAGTTTTTAAAGAAATACACGGAAAATGTTAATTTAAAATTTAGAAAAGTGGTATTTTTAGACGAGACTTGGATATTTTCTAATGGAAGTGGTTCGAAATCTTGGCAGGACGAGTCTGTAAAAAGTGTCAAGAGAAAAAAGGGATGTGGGACGGGAAAACGGTTCATCATTTTGCATGTAGGTTCTTAAACAGGATTTCTCCCAGGTGCAAGTTTACTATTTTCTTCAACATCCAAAAGTATGGACTACCATGATAATATGAACTGTGAACTATTTGAAAAGTGGTTAAAAGAAGAACTGATTCCAAATTTAGATGCTCCATCTTTAATCATTCTGGACAATGCATCTTATCATTCAAGAATCTTAAATAAACAACCTACTTCATCCTGGAAGAAAAGTGATATTTATGACTGGCTAATAAAACAAAAACAAAATCCTTTACCCAATATGCTGAAACTAGAACTTCTTTTAATGGTAAAATCTATTAAAAAACCAACAATATATGCCGTAGATGAAATATTACAGTAAAATAGATATGAGGTTTTACGACTGCCGTCATACCATTGCTAGTTTAACGCAATAGGATTAATATGGGCTGGGGCAAAATCATATTACGAAAAAACACGTGAACGATGGTCTTACATCAGATGGGGTGCAAATTGCTTGGCAAGATTCATTAAATTATAATACGACGGAGTACTGGAATAAATCTGTGGAACATACGGAGAAATTAATATGCGATTGATGGAATCGAGAACGAGTTCTAGATGTCGAACTTTTTAAGTGATGATGATATTTTTTAGTTTATAATATTCAAAAGTTTCTGAAGGATTAAATATAAATTGCATTATGAATATCCATTTTTGCATTGTAACTTAAGTCTTTTGCCTTTGAATTTTTTCGTGTACATTTCTTAGTCTTCTTCAAAAGTAAATGATGTTTTTTTTCATGCACAAGTTTCTGTACATTCCTTATACCGATTCTCAGAGCTTTTGCCACTGGCTCATAAATATTAGCTAGTGAATTTTAATTTAATTTTTTTTATTAGATTTTACACCATTTTTTTGCTTACTTTTTTAGTACCTTTGTAATTTTGTAGGCAATAAATAAATAATTACAGAATACTTGTTCCAATTTCAAAACGTGTTTAAAATAAGTAAATTTTTTTATTAATTATAAGACAAAATTTGATATATAAAAATCGGTAAAATCGCTTTACCAGAAACTCGGGGTATATATATATATATATATATATATATATATATATATATATATATATATATATATATATATATATATATATATATATATATATATATATATATATATATATATATATATATATATATATATATATATATACATATATATAGCCTGTATTTTTCGCATGCATGGCCCTTAATTTTAGACTGAAATTTGAAGAAATCGGATAAGTAGTTTTTTAGCTAGAAAACATGTTTTCCGGCATCTAGGGACCCTTAAACGTAAAGATCTGAAAAATCTCACGAGGGAAGCAATAACTAATTATCTTGTGTTTTTAACAAAAGCGTATAATATTTTTGCAAAATATTAAAATTTAAATAAATGACACTGTAAGTGGTTAGTTTGGTGATTGATAAAAAAAATCTCACTTTCATTAAGTGGCTGTATAAATAGAACATATCCTGATTGTTCCACTGATTCGAACCGCCTTTTAACCAAATACATATTTACCGAATTTTCTTATTTAGTCCCTCGGCATTTAATATATAAAATAATCTTAAGTGGCTATTTTAATAATATTGCCTAACATAATAAAAAAGAAACTATTTATTTCTCCCTGTATATTTGTAAATAGCCCATCGAGATTTAATAGCTCGATAAAAGAATCACACAACATTTTGGAATTCACTGTGTTTTCTGATTTGATTCATAATGTTGGTGACCTTTGGACCCGCACGATAAGACCGCATTCGACTATACCTTAAATTGTTATTATTTAGAGTCCTTCCTACAATTCTGTTGGGAACTGCCACATCTGAATGATACCTCAGAAGGTCAATGAGTTTTCTGGAACATTTCGTTCTATTTTGTATAGCTTCCCTCACTAAAACTATTTCGGCTCTACGGTTAATTTTTTGTAGGTCCACCACCGTGTCTATAATTATGATTACCCCAATTTTCATACCTTATTTTCAAATTATATACAGTCTTTCTGCTGACGTATATCTCAGAAAGTTGTTGATCTGACATTCCCTCATTAGCAAGTCTAAGGCAATTTTTCCTCTCTACGGCTGTTAGACGCCACATATTTGTTGTAAGTTAAACGTTTGACATTATATTGTAGAATCTAAAAATCCAATAAATACATATTTGAAGAGATCTTAAGGCCGTCTTTAAAAAGAAATAGGGATATTGTCATCATTTTTCTGCCTTGATGCCACCAAACAAGTTCTGTTTTGTTTTAAGATGTTTGTTGAAAAAATACAGAAGGCGCAAATAAAACAAAAATATTAAAATGTAGACAAAACCTATATCAAGAACGGAGAAAAAAATTAAAAATCGCTGGAAATTGTTTTTTGGCATTTAGGTGTAGATTAACCCAGTTAGAAAAAATTATTAAAATTACCCTTTTTAAAAAAACTCTGTTGATATAAAGTTTTGCAAAAATGACACGGTATAACGTAACACCTTATATAAAACAGTTGTAATGGATATAGCTCTGAAGCTGTCTATTTTCGAGAACATTGCAACAATTTTCCAATACCTCAACTCTGTCAGAAATTATTCATCTTTGAATTTTGCGTAAAAATTTGCTTGTGTAAGTTCGTCTGGCCAACAGTTTATTAAAATTAATTCTTCAATTTCTTAGAAAGATAAAAAAATCATTTGATATATACTTTTGCCTTCGTTATACACGGTGATAGACTACCTTTCCTTAAAACCTGTAAGAAATAATCCATGGTATCCAATTTTTTTAGACACAATAAATAGATGAATCTTTTTTAAAAATGAATCCTATATATTATTTCAAATTTAAATAGGGCATTAAAAGACCAATTTGACGATGTATAGCAACATATGTAAGTTTACAAATCAAAATTCTGACAGTCATCTTTAGCACATATTTTCTTTATATAAATAATTACGAAAATGGTGCCATAACGAAATATATTTTAATAATGAATAAAATGTAACAATGAGATTTTTAAAATGTTTTTCTTCTCTAGTACACCAAGTAGATTGAAAAAAGTCTAATTTACGAAAATATACATATTGAATAACAATTAAACAGTAAGTTTCACAACGTTAAAGTATCTAACGGCTTTTGTTTCGACGATAGTTAACTGCGATAAAAGACACTTATTATGTCTGCCTGCTAGGCCTACTTTGGAGGCTAAGTATATTCGTTACGCCTCTTACGAGGGAAGTATTGTGATCGTAAAAACATCACCCTCCGAGATTTTTGCAGGTCTTTGCGTTTTATGGTCTTTGGACCCTGAAAAACATGTACTCCCATTTCCGTTAGTATGTCGCTCTGACGTTCTCTCCATACTCGGCACACCTTAAAAACTACTCATCAGATTAACTTGAAATTTTGGTCAAAAATCATTGGTTATAAGGAGATGAAATGGTTACATTTTGGTAAAAATCCGATATAGTGTAAAAAAATATTATTAAGAAACTACTTGGAGAATGGACTTCAAAATATATGGACAAAAATAAAGTATGATATAGGGATAATCTGATAAAATTTTTGTATAAATATATAATGGCAGAACAAAATGGCGGTCTAATGAAAATTTTTAAAAAATCGGCCCTAAAAACTACTTATCCAATTGACTTGAAATTATGCACTAAAATAAGGTTTTAAACAGAGATAGACTGGTACACTTTTAGTTCAAATTCTCTATGGCAAAACAAAATCTTCTGTAAAATTTCAATTCCTGGAATAAAATTTTTTTTTATGGAGGAAAATACTAAAGGACCTAATTCATTTCTTGTAGACTGCGTAAATAATTTTATGAAAAATAAATAAATAATTATAATAATAACAACAAATAAATTTAAAAAATAAATAAATTATAGTTTATAATGAATAAAATATTTAGATTTTTTTAAATATTTTTTTCTTCAGTAAACTATATTGATTTAAAAATATAAAAACTTGAATTTTCCTAAATCATATATATCTCATATTGAATAACAAATAAAACAGTAGTATGTAAATATTAAAGTGTTTAACAGCTTTTGTTTCTACGATATTTAACTGCCATAAAAGACAAATTATATGGATAGGCGTACTTTGGAGATGTTAGTGAACGTTTTTAAAATTGAATTAAAAGTGCAATGTTTTTAACCATTTTATTTCTCTATTGTAGAAATAAAATGCGTTTTTGTCTGCTACTATTTAATTTGTCATCCATTTAGTTGGTACTGTTTATTATTTCCATTAATTACTTATGTTTACTGGAACAAAGACATCTAAAAATTCAAAATGGCCTCGTATAGACAATTCATCAGGCAGTGTTGTCATTATCGCGATTTGGGTCTACTTTCTTAGAAGTACATTTACTTATTTAGAAATATATCAATACGTAATTTGAATGCTACTGGAAATAAAGATGCAAAACGAAATTATGTTTAAAAGGACTGCCGTGGATTGCCAATACTGGTTTGGTTTTCGTGGAAATCTCTTCTCGATGGAACACAACTAAACTGAAAGATGGTAAATTTGGGATCCATTATTTTCTATTTGCTGGAATATCTAAACTGCTGGGTTTTTCAATTGCGAAACACGATATCGAGATATGCTTTTTGGGACTCATTTCTCCGATCTTTTGGACATGTACTCATACTTGCATGACTAAACATGCGCATAAAATGATAGGGGTGAAATAAGACCCCTAAATTTTTGTAAAATTTGTTAAACCCTAAAATTCTCAAAACATTTTTTTAATTCTTTTGATGACCAAAATGATCTTTGAAAAAATTAATAAAAAAAGAAACATTTTCCAATTTTTGATATTTTTGTTTGTTTGCAATGTACAGGGTGTTCCAGCGAGGACTGAACAGGGACCTATTTTCGACCTTCCTTGTATTTTGGAAAAATTCAAAATAGCCAATCTATGTATTTTTTCTTGTAGAATCCAAAAATATCATCGAAAAAATATTTGAACCAGAAACAAAAGAGTTACGCTATGCATCAGGTGTTTTTTAAATAGAATGTATCGTTTTTTATACGATTTTTGGAAAGAGTGATTTTTTTATGTCCGTTCTGATTAAAAGATTTGATTTTGCGATAGCTGTTTATATTACATTTTAATGTTTTACAAACTAAAATTTTAGCTTTACCTGTTTAAAATATACGATAGGTTGGTATAGGTGATCAAGGTAAAATGACGTTTGAATGCTTTGTCAATAAAAATTGACATTATTTTAATTATTGTCGAAGTCTTCACCTAAAAAATATATATTTGACTCTGATCGAAATGAAATACTCTTTGGACGAGAGACTACAGATTGTTATGCTATGTTACAAGTGCCAAGAAAATGCAAAAGAAGCAAGAAGAAGATTTATTGCAAATTTTCATAGAAATATATCCATCGATACAATTCTAAGGATAAAAAACCTATTTGAGGAAAATAAAACTTTACATGATAGAAAAAGAAATATACAAAGAAGAAGAAATCGAGACCAGGCCATTATAAATTATTTTCAAGTTAATCCAACCAAATCTATTTCGGATGCAGTTTGGGAAGTTCAGTACGGTGGCGGTGTAAGGCGCAGAAGAGTTACCCGAGGGACTGTTCACAGGACTGAAAATTCATAAATTTAGGCCTTTTCGTATCCTTCCACTTCAGCACCTAACACCGGCACAAAAAGAACTTCGCTTCCAATTTGTTTCTCAAATGGTAATTCGGCAAGAAAACGAAGATCCTGATTTATTCAAAAATATTGTGTGGACCGACGAAGCTACTTTCACAACATCGGGAGTATTCAACAGACATAATAGTCACCACTGGGCCGTTGAAAATCCAAAAAAGTTCCAGACTATTAAATTTCAAGGGAGGAATTCTATTCATGTTTGGTGTGGGATAAAAAACAATAAAATTTTGGGATCAATATTTTTTAACGGGACTTTAAATGGGCACAGATATTATGAGTTTTTAGAAAACGAAATTGAAAATTTTTTGGAAGACTTACCATTGGCAGAATATCAGAATTTAATTTGGCAACATGATGGGCGCCTCCTCATGCCGTGCATGATGTGGTTCAATTTTTAAATCGGCGCCATAACGAATGGATAGGGCGAAATGGAACATATGCTTGGCCGCCCAATAGCCCCGACCTCTCAGTTTTAGATACATTTCTTTGGGGCCATTTGAAGAACGTCGTATACAGACAACGAAACGAAAATATTCAAGAGATCATGGAAAAATTGTACATACAATGTTTCTACGAGAATTTTGACAACTTCATACAAGTGGAGTGTTAACAGCCTGTATACAAAACAAAGTTTATTACCTAGTTTATGATCATTTGTTATACCGTTATCATTAGTATTAAAAAAGTATGGAGGGTGTGACGAAAGGTAGCTAAAATTCACCAAACCGTAACTTAACATCTATAGATTTTACTATACTTAATTTGCTTTTAAAATTGTGTGAACTATGGACCTTTTTGCCAAAACGGTTTTTTCATTTTTACTCTAGACGCTTTATTAGTCTTGATATAAGTTATTCGATCCCTTTTATCCCCCTGAAAGTTTTACACACTTAAATTCCTTATTCTGTAACTTTTTGATCTCTTGAATTTTTTCAATATTTTTTACCATTTAGAAATTATTAAACGTGTCATTTTGCCTTAGATTAAATATTCCGGGAGATACATTGTCCCTATATATTATATCCTGAATGGATAGAAATATTTAAATATTCCAGGTCTTGAGTGACAGTTGGATCAGTTAAACATCAGGGTGTTCATTTGAAAATTCGAATTTGTCGGAATCTAAACGTGGATATATTTTACAAGAATTTTTGGATATACTCCTTTACATCTCTTAAAAACAGTGGCAACTCTTACATAGGGTCATTTGGTCAGTGACCCTCCAAAAATATTTCAGAAAATAAATTATTCGTTTCTTCGTCCCTCCTAATAGTTTTAATATAACGCGAACCTTGGGAAAAGTTGAATACGCTACACTATTAGCCGCGCGCATAATATAATACGCTATACTAAGCTAAGCTGGGCAGTCCGAATTGCCCTGATTACCTTAAAGCTTGACGAAAGTACCCGATGATTTCATAGATACCGAGCGGCAGCCGAACGTGATAGCAAATGGAATATGAAATCGCGATTTGGGTCATCAGCCGGTTTCTTCTCATAATTCGATCGGTCGGTCGCGGCATCATGTCGGCATGCGAAAGTTCAATTGTTCAGAGGTCGCGCAGTAGATATTCTAACTCAATATTGTTTCGGACGTTTCTAATCGATGAAAATTAATTTATATACTGTTTTTTGTAATATATATATTTTTTATTTTTATGATCCATGTGTGAGTTGGAAATATACAGGAAATAAAATGCTGGTAGTGACTAGTGCAAAAAAATAAACAACTAAAAAATGCCTACGAACTTAATTTTGCCAAAAAATCAAATTTCAAGGTGGGCTATGTTTGAGTTGTGAATGTAGATGAAATAAAATGTCGGTAGTGCAAAAAATTAAACAAGTAAAGAGTGCTAACAAACTTAATTTTGAGAAAATAACCGAATTCAAGGTAAGTGTCTCACAATTTGCCAGAACTTAGTGTACGATAAACTAGTAAAGACCAAAATAAAGAGGTTCATCGAAACTTGCAAAAGTATGTACGATTTAGCTAACTGGATATGTGGTTGTGAAGTCTCTAATTCATTTTACTGTTAGGTTTGTTTCTTGTTTTCTAAGGACTTCTCGGACTCATTATGGTGCAAAACCGGTGTTAAAGACTTAAAACACTTAAAAGAAAAAAATAAAAAAACATGCGTTTTCTGCAGATCACATGAAATGTTCGGTGAACTATGGTAAGGTCAGAAGTGCTGATATTCGCACTCAGCTAGACACAGCTTATAGAAAATCCCTTAGAGATTTTAATGAAAATGTATCCAAAAATCGTTATATTCTAAACAAAATTGTAGATTGTGTAAAATTTTATGGGGCATTCGAGCTGACACTACGAGGCCATGATGAAACGGCTTTGTCTGAAAATCCAGGGGTTTTTCGAGAGCTTATAAATTTTGTTGAGGAGTTAGGCCAAGATAGACTATCCGCTTTAGCAATGTTAAGTTTCGAGAAATCGTTTATAAAAGGACTGTGCCTGCAATTTTAACGAACGTGTCATTCAGCATTTTTCCAATTCTAAAGAACGAAGAGTAGACCTGAACTTCAAGAGAATTTAAAGCTCAATTTAAAGATAAGATATTTATTTTTATTTTAAGTATGCCCATTTTTGAATTTGTTATAGACCTCCCAGTATAATTCACCACGAGCCGCCACTGCTTAAAAATATCAAAACGGGAAGGTGGGCAAGGATATCTCGTTTGAAATGTGTTTAGCTTTCACAGATGATGATGTAAAAGTAAGGGCATTGAAAACTTTTGAAAAGCGGTATCATTTGATTCTTTTTCTGGTTTGACATTTTAATGGGGGGCGGCTGAGGGTTGTAAATTTTTAAAATCAGAACTGAACGCGGGACAGTTTTCATTTAATAAATGAACGAAGATGTATATTTAATTTATTGGTATTTGCTATCTAGGAAATGTATAAAAACTATTGCAACTTTTGGAAATCTTACTTCTGATACACAGATATAGGAATGTTTCATATACCATGACCATACACGAATGTCCACGAAAATGAAAAAATCAACGGGACGAAAAAGTTACAAAATAGAATAAGGAATTTAAATTTGTCGTAAAAAGTGACGTCGCAATAAAAATGTTGTGGGGAGGGAGGGCAGGTGGGGGGTTGCGATCTGAGAATAAGTAACAAACTGTAGATTTTTCTCAAACGTATTATAGCCATTTGGAAGGCGTTGCTCGCAGCATCTAGTGCATCGAATTTGAATAATTTATTTCGAGAAATATACGAGGTCTATAAAAAAACTAAAATCTTTAACTCAGGGTGCCCGTCATTTTAGCCATCAATTAAATAATCATTCATTTTAGCCATCAATTAAATAATACCCTGTATATTTTTTTGGATTTAAAAACGAATACTCTATATCAAGACTGATGAAACCGCTAGAATAAAAATGAAACAAAAATCGCTTCCGTGAAAAATTCCACAATTCACAAATTTTTATCACACCTGGTATATCGTAATTATCTTACGTCTGACATAACTCCCAAAGCGAATTATAGTAAAATCTATAGGATACTTTAAGTTAGGGTTTGGTACATTCTAGCCAACTTTTGTCACATCCTGTATCCAAGCTTCTCAATACTAATGATAACGATATAATTGCTGATCATAAATTAGATGATAAATGTTTGTTTTGTATAGAGGTTGTTAAGTTACTGCTCCACTTGTATGAAGATATCAAAATTGTTTTTTTTGAATTTTGTCACAGATAATTTTGGTCAGAAGCAAAAAAAAATAAAAAAATGTTTTAAGAATTTTAGGCGTTAACAAACTTTTCCAAACATGGAGTGGTTTTATTTCGCACCCTGTATGTACTATTTTTTTATGCGCATATGCAGTCATACAAGTAGGCGATCATACCTAATACATCAGTCAAATGAATACTGAACACCGCTTCTCAATATCACGATTGAAATATCCATCCTTAAATTTTGAAAAAAAAATTCTTGATGCACTATTTATGGCCAGAAGTTTATTTGGAGTATAACTGGTCTTTGGTATTGAAACGTCCTTTGTAGTTAATTATGCAAAAAATAATATGTATTGAATATAATATGATAACTCAGAAACATTAATTTATACACTTATTATTTTGTCAATTTTACAGAGTTAAGTTTTCGATTAACTTTGGTTGTCCCAGTTTAGGACTCCATTTTCGTACTAATACTGTGTGTAAGAGAAACGAGCACGGTTGGCAGTCCTATCTAAATAGGATTTTGCCGAGAATAAAACGCTGGATTTGTCATTTACAAAAGCTTTAGCAGCAAAATAATACAAGGTATTTTCTTCAATACTCGCCCCTTGTTTATCATTACTTTATTGGAAGCTCATGTAATTAATTACGTGCCCTTATGAATAAGGGTGGAAAGCAGCATACATATAGGCATCTGAACTTTGAATTACATATTGCGTTTAATTAATAGCTACCACTCACTGTTTGCTCAAGTAGTCTACTCATCCTACACATTTTAGAACTTTGTACTTGTTTACTGAATTTTTTTGTTTAAAATTATACAAAGTCTGTTAAAACGACATTTTGTCAAGCATAAGACGCCCCCTTGAAAAATGGGGGCGGAAATTAGACTTTGAAAATGTTCCAAGAAAACATATTGTCATTCCATTTTTATCTCGAGTATTGAATCTAATTATATGTGCACACGGTACATCTAATTAAATTTAAATAAAATACCAAAACCTTCCTTAAATGGGAATTTGTCTCAAATATTAAAATATATTCCTGGCGCCTTTTTTAACAGGCTACGACTCGTTTAACATCTAAAGTTATTTTTATTAAATCAACAAAGCAAAGCCGCGAACTTTCATATTTCTCGAATAATTTTTTGCTGCCATTTCTGACAGCAAAGTTCTGTCGGCAAAAGTTAGCCGAAAGAAAACCGCCTATAATAAAAAAATCTCTTTATTTGCATTCTCGGTTCCATATTCACAACGGCAATATTTCTGTAAATAGGCACACTAAACTAAAAACTAAATAAACGGAATTCGTTCCACGTTAGCGCGGAAGAAGCAACAGTGTGATAATAATTATTACTTACCAATAATATCTAATTCCTCTAACATCTTTTCATATCCGCCATCTCGAGCATGTTTATTTTTATAGTGAACACTTCTAACATTAATTTTATATTCAAACTTGTAACTTGTATTTTTAAAAACTTTATTTTTATTTAAAACAGGAAATTACAATGAATGTTGACCGATCTAGAGCTACTTAATGACTAAAGATGGTTACTCATTCTCCTGTATTTATATAAAAATAATGCTGAAATAGCAAGAATGAATGAGTAATTGGAAATACGATGCTTAATTCTAAATGATTCATCGGAAGTGGCCATAATTCCTCCCTCCTTAAGTTTGAGAAAATCGGGGTTGATTTTCGAGAGATTCTAATTTTATGTCCACTTTTACATTTTCTTTAGATTTTTCCTTTCTACAATAATAATACAAGAAACCTATGATGATTGTAAATATTACAATAATAATTATTATTAGAGTAATTGAAACTCCAGAGCTTACAAAGTCCATTTGTTTTAGGGGATTAATTATTAATCTTTTAGCATTCTCGAAATCTTCATTGATTTTATCAAGATTTATTTCTTTTAGTTCCAAGGGTTCAATATCTTGGATTAATTTTTCATTAATATTTATTGATGGGAGTTTTAGTCTTAAACTAATTGTTTCTAGTTTTTGAGAATCGTAAATATTATTTTGGATTTTTACTTTGCAATCTGAAGGCAATATTAAGGATACTTTGTCAATGGTTTCAACGCTATGTTGATTTGGACATTGAAAGTATATGCTTTCTTTAGAAGCAGGTATAATTATAAGGGAATTGTCCTCAAGTTGTGTTATAGAAGTTTTATTATATTTAATTGATATTAGTGGACAATGGTTTGTCAAATTAATTGTTTGAGCTATACAGGGTTCGTTTTTATTCAGTGTCTCTCTAGAACATAAAGATATATTTTCTATCTTATAACAATTTTCTTTTGAGTTGTAAAAGTCATCTGTAGATCTCAATAAATACAGATTATTTAAAATCGTTATTTGATTATTTATTGGTATTGGATATATTCGATAAAGTATATAAGGTTTCTCTAAAATTAAAGGTATTGCAATATAAATATAATTAGATCGTTCTTAATTGTCACATCTGCGTGTGCTACTTCGTAATATTTAATTATATTATCGAAATGAATACGACTCTCGGGCCTTATCTTTGTGATTATTCTGCGAAGTTCTTTATACTTAATAATACTATGATGCATAATGTTTATTTCCGCGAAATTTATTGCAGTTTGCAAATTACTTTTTATGTCATGAATGACACGTAGATTAGTCTCAATATTGTCTAGCGTAACAATATAGTAAGACGAAGTGGTTGTAGTATGAGTCATATTAGTGAGGTCTTCCATCCGGGTTAATAACTTTTGCTGATTAGTTTTAATATTAGTCAGCTGTGCGTCAAGATCTTTTGTTAATTGTTTTACAATAGTCTGGGTTGCAGACAAATCTTTATGTAAGATTTCTTGATTTTCTTGTAATATTTTAATATAATTGTCGTATCTTTCTCCATCATCGGCATCTAATGTACCATAGAGATATTTTTGTGCTTTTCCTAGGAAATTGAAAAGTCCGCGTTTAGTTCGCTTTTGTGGGGTAGTATAATGTTTAACAAATAATTCGATTGATTCTATTTGATCGAAAAGGTTACGTGTTCTTATAGATAAAAGTTGGTATATAGGTGCGTATAGATTACTTAGGGTATTATTAATTTGTGTAAGTGTTAATTTCGAGTTTTCTACACAATCTTTTATATTAGTTAGATTTACATGATAATAGACATGATGATAACCTGTTATTATGTAACCTGTTGATTGGTAAACTGGTAACAAAGGGTTATTTAATTCTTCTATTTTATATTGTGCGTTGACAAGTAGTGGGAGTAGTATCAGGATCTTCTTCATTTTGTCAGTAAGTTCCTGAAAATTACGAACGTCTTTTAATATCTTTTGGGTGTCTTTGGTTTTTAAAAGTAGTTAGTTTGTATTTTGGTTCTAACTTTAATGGTAGTTTTCGAGGTGTATGTAATAGTTGTTTTGTAGCTTCAGCTATTTCTGGGTCAATCTCGCGTTTTTCATTTAATTTAGCTAGGACATTAGCCTTTTTCGCACTTAATTTTAGATTTATTTTTTCATTAAGTTCACTAAATATTTGGGCGAGTTCGTGAATGTAATCAGTTTGTATTTGATTTATATTTTTCTCAAAATTTAATTGATAATTTAAATTTCCTTTTAATATTTGAAATGGTGTATATTCATGTGTTGAATGTATACTGTTATTATAATTAAGGATTGCGATATCCATTAATTCTTGTATTGTTTTATTTCGATGTTCGTTTCTAAGGACAATAAGACTTTCTTTCAAAGTTGAATGCCATCTTTCGATTGGTGAGTTCGAATTTGGATTATAGGGTGTAGTAAAATGTAATTCGATCTGATAAGTCTTGCAAAGGTCTTGTACTAAATTACTTTTAAAGCTTTGTGCATTATCAGTTGTAATTTTACAGGGTGTACCATGATGTGAAAAGAATTTAATTAGATTTTGACAAATCTCGATTGATGTTTCATTTACAGGGTATGCTGTAGCAAATTTAGAGAAGTTATCTATTATTGTCAAATATTTTTGACCTGAAATGGAATATATATCCATATAAATATGTTCCATGGGTTTACAGCCTGTTGGTGTTGGTTTAAAAATTATTTTATAGGGATGTCTATCATATTTGGTTTTTTGACATATTTCACATGTATTAACAAAATTAATTACGTCTTTTTCAAGGCTTTGCCAATAATATCTTTGCTTTATATTTTTTATATTTTCAGTCATTCCTCTATGGGATGTTTTAGTGATATGATATCTTTCAATTATTTCTTTTTGTTCATTTACGTCTACGACGTCCTCTAATAGTGTATTAGAAATAACAAGGTTGTAGGCGTTATTTTGAAAGGTTTCTTGGAAAATTCGAATTATTATTGGTTCTAATTCTTTATTGGGAAAGTGTAAACAATAAGTATCTGGGGGTAAATAATCTCTTAAGAGTCTTTGGATTATTTCGGTTATTGGGTTTTGATTTATAAAAATTATTAATCGCTTTTTTGTTTCAAATAATTTTTTAGTGACAACATAAGGTTGTTCCTTTTCAGTCCATTTAAATATGATTTGATTTTTAAAAGTGTTCAGGGCTTTACTAACATACGGGGCTCCTAATATGGGGTCTTCTCTTGACGTATGTATAGTTTCTGTGTCTGAGTTGTTTTGATTAATTTTTTCTTCGTCATTGATTTTACTTGTTGATGGCAATGGCGATGGTGTTTTAATTGGTTTATTTGGGGGTTTAATTTGAATATCGGAAATTATATTAATTTTTGGTTTCTTCTTTTCTTTATTTATCTTTTTTGGTTTTTCGAATAGGTTTTCTTGGGTGTCAAAGAAATGTTTTATTTTTTCATGCCAAATATATTGGTCGTCAGAATTTTCTTCTTTTTCACATACTGCTGACATATGTGTCAATGGTGATTTTATTATTTCGGTTGGGTATAATTCTTGAGGTGGTCTTGAAAGTGCATCGGCGTTGGAATTTAAGGTTCCTTTTTTATATTGAATATCATATTCATATTCTTGCAGTTTTAGTCGCCATCTTACTAATTTTGAATTCGGTTCTTTTATTGAGAACAGCCATTGTAATGGTTTATGGTCTGTTACAATTGTGAATTTTCTGCCAAATAAATAAGGTCTGAAATATTTTGTTGCCCAAACAATAGCAAGAAGTTCTTTTTCTATTGTTGAGTAGTTGCATTCTGATTGATTCAGAGTTCTGCTAGCAAATGCTATAGGTAGGTCGTTTCCTATTTTTCCTTGTGAAAGTATTGCTCCAATAGCGTAATTTGAAGCGTCAGTGGTCAAAATAAAAGGTTTACTAAAATCTGGGTGTTGTAATATAGGGTCATTAGTTAAGATATTTTTACATAGATTAAATGCGGTAATGAATGCTTTATCATGATTTATTTTAACGTTTTTCTTTAAACAATGAGTCAAAGGTTTCGTTATTTTTGCAAAATTCTTTATAAATTTTCGGTAGTAACCGACTAAACCGAGAAATGATTTTATTTCTTTTGGTGTTTTAGGGATTTTAAAATTTTTTATTGCTTCGATTTTTTTGGGATTTGGTTTGATACCGTCAGGGGTAATAACATGACCTAAAAATTCAATTGTCTTATGCAAGAATTCGGATTTATCTAATTGGATTTTCATGTTAAAAGAACTTAATCTGTTAAATACTTGTTTTAAAGAGTCTAAATGTTCTTGAAGACTGGTTGAAAAGATAATTATATCGTCCATATATACAAGACATATTTTTCCTTGTAATCCGCGTAAAACGTTATCCATTGCACGCTGAAAAGTGGAAGGTGCATTTTTTAGTCCGAAGGGCATTCTGGTATATTCATAATGTCCATGTTCTACATTGAATGCTGTTTTTGGTATACTTTTAGGGTCCATTTCTATTTGATGAAAACCGCTGGTTAAGTCAAGTGTTGTAAAATATTGACTTCTACCAAGTTTATCAAGTATATCTGCGATATTTGGAATAGGATATCTATCTTCTATAGTCTTTTCGTTGATTTTTCTGTAATCTATCACTAGACGCCATTTTCTTTGTCCTGATGCGTCAGCTTTCTTCGGGACGATCCACACAGGGGAACTCCAGGGAGAATTTGAAGGTTGAATGATACCATCTTGTAGCATTTGATCTATTTGTCTGTCTACTTCTTGTTTATGTATGAATGGGTATCTGTAACTTTTCGCATGTACGGGTATTTCATCCGTAGTCTTAATAGTGTGTTTGACTTGATTGAAAAATGTTAATTTATCTCCGGGTTTATGTAAAATATTTTGAAAGTTTTTAATAAGTTTAAAAATTTCTTTACGTTCTTCAAAGTTTAGGTGTTCGTGCCTAATTAGTGATTTTAAATCGATATCTTCGATTATGTTTTTTTCATTAATTTGATTCTGATTTGGTTCGAAATTTATTATTTCAAAATTGTTAAGCTCGATTGGTCTTAAGGGTAAATTATCATTAGTGGTTTCTATTAGAGTAAAATATTTTTCTGTATGGTTAAAAATATCAATAGCATACGTGTTTTCTTTTACTTCTATTAGGATAGGTTGAATTTCTATATTTTCGTCTAAATAATAGGGCATTAACCAAGTAGTGTCATTTGGTCGCGAAGTTTTCAAAATTACTTTTTGAATTGTTTTAGGTGGTATTTCAATTGTATATTCATCAAAATTTTGCCTATATTGAAAGGGTATTTCTAAATATTGGTTTTTCAATTTTTTATTTTTTAAATCAATATTTAAATTTAATTTACATAAGTCTTTAATTCCGATTATTCCATCAAAATATTCATGGAATGAATATAAAATAAATTCTATTAGTTCGGTTATACCAAAGCTTAAAAATAAAGGAATAGTAGCTTTACTTTTCGCTTTCTTTGAACCTGCACAAGTTTGAAGTGTGCTTACGTAGGGTTTAATACATTCGGGAAAATATGTTTCTGCTAAAGAGGGTCTAAGTAAGGATGCATGAGAACCTGTATCAATTAGTAGTCGAATATTATAATTCGGTATTTCTACATAGGGTAATTGATTTACTTGAAAACTGTTTAAGGTTAAGCAAGGTTTTCGTCCGAGGCTGATGGATGAAAATGTTCTATTTGCTCGACTAAATTCTCATTATCTAATTCACATGTTTCGTCAAAATTTTGATAATCTTGATCATAATTGTCAAATTCGGAGTTTTCTTCATTATATAACTCGTCATTATTGGGTTCATTATTTTCTAAATGTGTTAATTCTTGGAATGTAAATTTCGGGTGATGTTGTTGTTGGGGTTGCTGTCTATAGGAAGTTTGTTGTTGAGGTTGTTGTCTGGCAAAAGTTTGTTGTTGTTGTCTTAATGGTGGCACTGTTTTTTGTACACCCACACCTGACATTGGTTGTGGGTATTGTTGTTTAGGATATTGATTGCCTTTTTGATTAAATGTTTGATTTTGTACTCGATTAAAAAATTGATTTGGTGGTTTTGGTTTAAAAGATGAATTTGGAAAATTATTCGATCTATTTACCAAAAATTTATTAATATTATTTATTGGTGGCGTTTTCTGATTGCTAAGTAAATTATTTGATCTACTATTTTGCAAATAATTATTTTAAAAATTATTTTGACTAGTTAAGATTTCATAATTGGTTACAATATCAATTGCATGGTCTAGATTTTGGGGATTTTGAACGATTAGTAAAGTTCTTAATTCGCTTGAAATATTTGCAAGAAGATTTTGAGTTGCTGTTAATTCATTTTGTGCTATAATTATATTTCTAGCTTCAATATTACTTATTTCTGTACAAGTTTTCGTATTTATTTTGGTGACTAAGGCTTTGAGTTTTTGTATGTAATCTAAGGTTGATTCGCCTTTTCTTGAAAATAATATTAATTGTTGTTGTAAATTAGCTCTTGTTATTGGATCACTAAATTTTTGTTTTAATGAGATTTTTATTTCTGGCCAAGTATTAAGATCTGGTCTAGTTAAAAGAAAATCTTCGGCTGATCCTATAATTTTTGATTTAATTGCCAAAATTACAAATTCTTGTTGGGAAGTATCAGTATTAAAATATCTTGTATAAAAAGTATCTATTTGATTAATAAAAGATTCAAGACGTGATGGGGTACCATCGAAAGTTTTTAAGAGTGAAACAGTACTTCTCAAAGCGTCTGCCATCTTATTAATGTTAGTATCTATGCTTATACTAGGGTTAAAAATATTTTCTAAATTAATGTCTGAATAAAGTTCTGTTAATACACTTGCAGATTGATTTTCAAAACTACTTTGTAATAATCTACTTGTAGAAGGATTTTCTAAACTATTTCTTCGAAATGTTTTAGGATAAGTAATGTCTTTACTACAATTCTTAAATTTACTCATTAAATATGTACTTAACTACTGTTAACTGCGTTAACATTTGTTTTCTTTACAACTAAAATAATTAGTGAAAGTTATTTAAATAATTGTTCAATACAATTGCTTTAATTCAATTATTCACTTTTCTTTTCTTCACACAAAAAAAATTTGTCTTGTTCAAAAAAAAATTCTTTCTTCAAAAATTTCAAAACTTAATTAACAGGGATCTCAACTATAAGGGAAGTAAGTAAATATCTTACAATGTGTCCCAAGTCTTGGTCCTGTATCAAACGATGCTTTGCTGAAGAGATGAACTGTTCAGGTTGGCTACCGCTTGTCTTGGACGCTAGCACAGGCCAAATCGTCCTTACTGGCTTCTCGAATGGCGTACCAATAATCGATGTACCAGGAGTTACAAGTGCCTAGTTCGGTCGTAGATGTTCCTGATCCTTTTCTTAACTGTTGAAACAGAAAGATGCAGCACTGATAATCCTTATGGAGATGAAACGTTGTTACACTCCGATTTCAGGATAACCTTTTTTTCGCACTCCGAAAAGGAATCCTACCGACTGCGCCAATTTTATATTCAAACTTGTAACTTGTATTTTTAAAAACTTTATTTTTATTTAAAACACGAAATTACAATGAATGTTGACCGATCTAGAGCTACTTAATGACTAAAGATGGTTACTCATTCTCCTGTATTTATATAAAAATAATGCTGAAATAGCAAGAATGAATGAGTAATTGGAAATACGATGCTTAATTCTAAATGATTCATCGGAAGTGGCCATATAATTCATTCCACAAACATTCATATTTTTCGTATATATCTAAAAATTTTAAGATGTCTTCGTCCAACCATCTACTTGCCATTTTGTGATTCAAGTACTACTGCAATGACTTGAAAATGTGTTTACACGTGAAATCTATTGTTGTACAAGTTCTAGTACGCATAAAAAGTAGACCGCCGATCAATAAAACTTGCAAACAAATTTTTCTTTTTGCAAATAATTGAGCAAGTACTTGAAAGGCTGTTTACATTGAGCAAGTACTTGCAATCTAGTATTTGCGCAAGTAAAACTTGCATCGTGTAAGCCCCGTTTTAGGTAAGCGGTGTCTTAAGATTATAAACCTATGTGTTTAAGGAGCGTTGCACGCGGTGAGCTAAAATATAGAACTTGGAACAAGAGAAAATGTAAATTTTTGGAGATAGTTCTGAAAATGGCTTCTCAAGCTAGTCATTCTTCTTACTGCAGTGTTGATAGACGTGTCATCTTTTCGAATTCCTCAAGATCCAGCAAGGTATGTTTCAAGAACTTTTAAAAAGTTGTTTATTATTAATTTTTATTACTGAAATTTCGCCAAGAATTTAATTCCGGTCAAACGGGCATAATAACGATTTTTCTGAAATTTTGAATATTAGTAATACAATACCAATTACTAGATTTGCTCTAAAAATTTATATTCAGCCTTCAAAATCAAATAGTACATAAATGACTCCTGCCTAGCCTAGCATGAACCAATTGTGTTCAATTTAAGTTCTTTTAAATATCAATATTTTTTTGTTTATTTACCTAACGCCAAAATTAGAAGTAATTTATTTGAAAAATAAAAAACCTATTTTCTTACGCCTCATGCCGTCTTAACGGGGAAAGGTTTCTTATCTTAAGTGTCCTATGCAACTTCAAGAGGAAAACGATTTGCTACATTGTTGGGAAGGTGACTTGTGTAGAATTGCAAATTGTCTATCCCTTCTTTTAAGATATTTACCTTGCTTCTGATATTTAAAGTAACCATTTAAATCGTATTTTACTACTTATTTTAACGAAAATCCGTTTTTGTACTATGGAATAGTAATAGTTTTCCTTACTGTCTTGCATCAATCAGTATTTATTCACAAAAAAAGTTTTAAGAAGACTTTATAAAACATTTTAATTTATATTTTAAAGCACTTATGACTATTCGATGTTATTATTAAAACCAAAATGCTTAAAGTAGCTGTTTAATAAAGGGATTTAATGGCAACAATAGGGCTTTCATATAAAACTTATTTAATATAAATGCTTAACAGTTTTGCAGTTTGGTTTTATGTGCGTGAGCGTTAAAACCCTTGCATTGGATCAATGGCTCTTGTAGTGTTTTTGGCTCATATTAAGGCACCTATAAAGTTGCCGACTCAAAACTGCGATAAAGTTATCATGAATCCATTTAAGACATCTAAAAAATTTTTATTTGGTAGTTATATAGAGTTAAAAATAATATGTACTGTAAGCTGCGTGAGTACTGACATATTTATTGCCTAGTATTTATGTAAAATGATACCGAGAGTGTGTAGACGGTCTTGAGAAAAGGGGAAGACACTGCTCTTGGTTTGGCTCATTAAGTGCAGACCAGTTTAATCTTGTGGAAATAATCTAGTTTGAACGTATATGTGAGCAATCATCCCCTTGGAATTTGAAGTTCCCGTTACACTACCTATTAGATTTACAACTATTAGTTTTAAGAATTAGCCATTTAAGTCTTATGCTATTAGGATATTGCTTTTTTTAGAAGACATATTTTCCCATTCTCTATTTCTAAGAATTTAGTAGAATGTTTTCGATGTACAATCGATTTTGATATCCTGTCGAGAAGGATAATTTTTGTAATTAAATTATAATAAACTAATTGTTGAAAGTTCTTTGCATCATTTCGTAAACATAATTAATACATTTTTATTTTACATTTGTTGTTAATACCTATCAAATTTAGTCCATAAGTTAACCTTTTATTAAGTTGAACATCTACTACTCTATCTATTAATATGAATACCTAAAGTAACTAATACCGTTATTGATCATTCCCCGTAGATATATTCATTGCGATAAAATAACGCGCGGCATCTAGCTGTTAGCTGCAGGTGTTCGCTGTGACTTACGACCGCTCGCAAAAAAGCCGGCTTTTGGGAGCACAACAAAGGAGTGAGAGAACTGTTTCTTTCTTAAAATGTGCGGTAGGGTAGGCTGCAAAGCAAGAAGCACGCTCAGCATAACTTCCGCTTATAATTACATCTCATTCCGAGTCACATATTAATACCCCATCGCAGAAAGACCTCTTGGCACTGATTAGTCGCGTCAATTTCACGGTTTGAAGTTTACTGATTATCACAGGGGTAATTTACATACATTGCATAAGTTGAAGTGTAATAAAAGACAAAATTCTATCTTACTTTTCCGCCCAAGTTATTTAGGGTCCTTAATTATTTGTATTTGCCTAGAATAAGGTTTAAGTGGAACCTAAACAAAATTATTCCTTTTTAGCCAAATGAAGTAATTTGTGTTATCACGTATTAGTGAAATATAATTCGGAACGAGTGAATTTGCGAAGTAAATGATATACAAAAAGGGCAGACAAAGTTAAATGTCTGCCTTGCAGAAAATCAAAATTGTTGTTTTATTCAGGTTAATTAACAGAACATTTGATTGACTATATTATGTTAACTGTAAGAAAAGTTTTTTTAAGAGTGAAGTTATTAAGCACACCACAGTAGTGGAGTAAGAAAAGTTTAAATTCAATTTAATTAATTAATTTCGTTCACAAATGATTAATGAATGAGTGGCGAGTGAATGAGTTAAATTTCTACATTTTAATTGCTTGTCAATTGTTATAAATTTTTCAGCATAAAATATATCTTATATTAGTATTGTTTAAGACTCAGACTTTTATTGTTTATAGGTATAAATAGAGAAATAGGTGCATTCACTTCAAGAATCGGTATAACTTATATAAATACAAGCTAGTTAGTATTTCTTAATTAACCTATATTAGTTAAGTGGTCTTTCTTCAATACGTAAAATAAATTAAAAATAATTTGTTTTCTAACTCATATAGGTCGGAACTGCGAATAATAAATTACTTTTCGTCCCACATTTATTACAATTCTTATCATTAAATTTTTTTACTGGGATTCCTATGGAACGCCGTTTTACTTTTTAGTCATACGCGTCTTTGATACCAAATTTAATTGCAAAACATATAAATGATGCTGCCTGCATACAATTTTTATTCTTTTTAATTCTTCCGATATCGAATTTTTGTGGATACCGATTTTACCGAATGACATTTTTATGATAAGCAATTTCTTTGCAGACCATTTCAATTGATACCACAAAAAAGTAGTTGTTTATCCTTTTTTAACACGTATACAGCCTACTTAAAATTTTTATATACATGCGTCTTTCCTTAGTTATTGCATTTCAACAAATCGATGTTAATAAAAATTGGTATGAAATAAATGCTATATACAAAAATCAGTTTAAATATTTAATAAATTGACTCTTATTAAAATGTAATCGCTTCAAACGGGATCGCAGTAAATTAATATTAATACCGAAAATATTAGAATGCAATAACGACTTTGTGGAGATTAATTTATTTCAACCGTATGAAGGCAAATCTGATTTAAGAACTCATGTAATAAAAAAAATTAATTTATTTTTATCGCATATCAAAAAAAATTAAAGCATCTCTTACGATATCATTTCTTTTTAATGTCAATTCCATTAACACCCTAAAAATGTAAATAGAATAATGCTCATTATTTTGATTTTGATTTTCGTGTATATGTAATTTATACTACATCAAACGGATATAACACGGGCCCTTTACCATTGAAATTAAAATACTTGAATATACATTTGAATAAATAAATAAAAGTTAATACGAGATTTAATTGTATAAGAGTTGTGGAATTTAAATGATTAGCGGGTATAAGGTAACTGGTTTTATTTAATATGCATTGTTTTGATTTCGAATTTTTATTAATGTCGATTCTTCTGAATATCAATTTTCATTGAATGCAGCCACCTTGTTTCAATTTTAATTATCGGACGTGGAGCGATCTAGTGCAAACTAAGAACAACAAGAGCAGAAATCTGTAATTTTTTAAATACCCGAGTTTCTGGCTAGTCATGCGTTCGAAGATTTAAAAGTGCATCTAAAATTAAGACTGTGTTGTGCATGACGTTATGACGAGTCGGATGCGAATAATGAAAAACATATTCGTAGGTAATCAATGACAGTTAAAATGTGTTTAATTATTGTTCGATTGGGAATACTTACTTATTAAATCATTGCGGAATACGATATACACCCCTATATTTAAAATGTGACCACGTACAAAATTATCATAATGAAAAAAGTTAAAACGAACGTATCTAGCTCCCAACATCCTATTCCAAAACAAGCTATTCTATATATTTATACCAGAATAAAGAAAACAAGGTTTTGAATTTCCCAGCTATAATTCACAGATTACCACACAATGTAATTTGTAATGGCAAATTGCAATTTCTCCTGGAAGCTGTGTGCCGGCGACATGCTCTACTACAGTTTTTTTTTGGCTTCTTAAACGTGATTTAAAGTAGGCTGTCCAGATTTTTTTAAAATGAAAAGAGTATATTTCGACGAAATGTAAAAATGGGTACCAGCGTATAATAATTAAGTAAAGTCTTATCACTTTCGCAGAATTCAATGACTTTCAATAATAATTATAATACACATAATAATATGGACTAAAAATAACAAAAATAATTAGAAAATGGCACCAGATTTCGCAAAATAGAGATCATTTGTCCCAGATTTCTCATAATAGAGGATATTTGTCGTATTTATGGAAATAGTAAGAGTACCAGAGTACATGGACCCGAAAAAGAGAAGATTCCTCTTAAAAAGAGTATATGTGGTCACCCTATTTAAAGCAAACTGTAGTAAGGTTGTATAGGTATATCACTATATCTTTATTTACAATATTTATTTGATAATTAGGACACTATTTTCAGGTTTGTCTCCCTTGTTTTCACTTTCAAAGCTGCGTGTCGATCAAGATACGGATTTACAAAAATGAACACATCAGTGGTGTATTTAGAATGCCGTCTTAGAGGGGGAGGCAAACATTTGATAACTAAAAAAAAGTTCTAGGTTCTTGTTGGAACAACATAAGCATGAAGACTAAAAAAAACAAAGTTCTCAATGTTTGTGAGGTAAAAGTCCCGAAATGCTTTATATAATGTAATTTTTGCTTGGGTTATTAGCTCGGGGGAAAGGGGGTGCAGGGTGCATTTGTCTCCTGCACGTACTCAAACCGAAACTGTCGTATGTTTGAATGCAGAACATGTTATATTGAAGAATACCCCAAAACAAAAACATTGCATTCATGCCCTATTATCTTGGTAATTTTGTTCACAAGGTCTCTTTACACACAGCTTTGTAGGTTACACAAGTTTAACCTACAAAGCTTTTCTGGTACTCACGCACATATTATGAAATCAAGGGCTTTTAAAAAACGCAGGTCTATCTAAAAAAAAAATTAGTTGATCTGACCGCGAAAAAGAAACGTCGGATTTCAAATCTATGTGCACCATCTTGTTGATAATGGAAAGTAGCTATAAAGATATAAAATTTATTTTGTAATATCTCTTCAAATGCAGCCTGAAAAAAATAAAATATGTATAGCTGATTTTTCGGTATTTTACGTACCTATATCCTCGGAGGTAGTCATATTGTCCAACTTTGTTAACCTAATAATATTCGATGTTAAATTGCGCAACTTTGCTCTATTTTAACCGACATTGTATCGAATTTGTAACACCCTGTATATGTTTGCGTGTTTTCATTCGTTGGGACCATTCCGGTATACTACCTCAATGGTTGAGATATTCCAAGTACAACCATATGTAATTCTCACAATGAATGCTATTTTTTAACTAATTTTTATTTCTCAATCTAGAGTGCTGTGATTTGGCAAAAACTATTAACTTACCTCCAAGAACCCTGAGAAAAATAAAATTATCTGTTTATTCACTAAACATCTTTTAGGCCCATTTAAATATTAAACGATTTTTTCTAAAAAATCGTTTTTTTTAAATGTCGCTCTTCGGGTTAGCCTTTGAACCATCGACGTCGCACGTCATGCGAATACTATTTTTTGCCTTCGCCCTCCCACTTCATATACTAACGGCCCGCCACTGACTCAGGCCCCCGCCGTCGCGTCGGCAGTGGCCCCAGCAAAGAGCTTGCGCGTCCTGTTTTTGCGGGGATTTAATGATTGAAAAAGCCACAACGCGTAAGGCTCAAATATGTGGTGGGGGCCCCGAGAGACATCAGCAAGCGAAATACAAAACTGAGGATCTTTTCTTTTTTTTGTCATCATGTAAATTTTGAGTTGCTGCCGAAGGGCCCCCAAATACGTAAAACCCATTGACCGTTTTTTGTCATCGCAAAACTTTGCCTCGCCCAGATGAGCCCCAATCATCGTAAGTAGTTAATTCGGCCTTGTTGCTTCTAGAAAAGCAGCCTCTATAACACAACATGCGAGTCGCTTTTTAATACTCATTGTTTATAAAATTATGATTAACACCACGATACACTTACAACGGTATGCCCACGCCGCGGCCGGTCTCTTCAGCATTCAGCAAGAAAATAAAATTGAAGTTTACAAATATCAGATTATCTAAAGTGTTCATCGTGAGGATTCGTGATATTTATTTTGATTAAAATAATTAATTAATTTAAAATAAAAGTTAAGAATGCTGCAAGTAAAATAATTGCAGGGGAAACTTCCATTCATATTTTATAACATTTGTTACTTGAGTTGCTGCACTAGTGCCGTCTATTGACATTTTTAGTTTTTACTTGCAATTGAAAAATACAAACCAGTTTCAAAAGTGCCCTATACAAGTAGCTAAAACCATATTGTTCTATTATTATAGTAAATATATCCTAAATTACCATTTTTTAAATTTATCTTAACAGCTTGACGGTAAGCACCAATCCACATTTTTGAAAATGTATTATTTTGGAAATTTGAACTATTTTATATCTGTCACTTTTGTTTATCGATTATAATTTCAATCTCGATTTCTACTGCCTGCAACTGCACAGGTAGGACGTAATAAACTGTATTGAAAATAAAATCTTTAGATTCAAAATAATTAGTTTAATAATTTTAAAAACATTTTATTGAAGCGTAAATTCTACAAACGTTTTCAAATGACAATGCATTACGGCCTATTTGACTCCCAAACGCTGTACATAGATGTGACGTACTTGCGCGAGAAAGACGAGTTTAAATTCGGTCCGTATCTACGTCGTTTATTGCACAAATGATATTAAAAAATCAGCAAGCAAGATTACTAGAATGCAATCCAATGTTAGCGCAATACGCAAACCAAAGAAGTCGCCTCATACTTCAGAACACAGAATACCAGACCAGAGAAGCTCCAGAATTTTACAAACTTTTTGAGCGCGAAGACTTCTCTTTCATATGACGACACATTCGCAAATTAATTTGAGTTATCGAACACACTCACGCAAACACATTATATTTCTTTTGGGAGGCTATAGATGGCGAAACTTCCGATAATAAAAATGCATTCGGGGTGCTTGCATTCAATCGAAATTGATATCAATGGAAATTGGTTTCAATGAAAATAGATAATCATAGAAATTGCTGTAAATGAAAATACCATTCATAAAAATTGATAATCGGCTATATTGTTTCCCACAAAATACTACAAAGGTACTCGTTAAATATTGGATAAATATTGATATCAACAAATTTGTAAGTAATAAAATTATATTATAATAAAAAAAATGCATTTTAATTATAATAATATAATGAAAATTGAATTAATTTTGTAAAGACCCATCCAAATATCCTGACATACATTTTAATAGCTAAATCAAATTAATTGATTGTTAAAAATCTATATGAAGGCTTTAGCTCTAGATGTTCCAAGGATTCAGTTAAAATTACATTTTTATTATAATATTATAAAATAAATTGCCATAATGAAGTCCCATTTAATTTAAATTAATACCGGGCATATAGCAGACTAAAAAGTAAAACGGCGTTCCATAGATTCCTCTAGAGCTGGAGAATGGTTTGTAATATACTGATATATTAGATACCGTTATGTACTTTTAATACTGTAGACTAATAGAACAGCAAATTTTGCATTTCTATCTCTCCGGACTTTGAAGATGGTCTAATTCAAAATTTGCATTGTACATAATTTTTGTCAATATCATTTGTAATAAGATTCAAATATTCTAGGTATAGACTATATAAAAGTATGCCATTTTAAAAGCTTAGTGTCGATCAAAAAGCAAGGAGTTTTACTTTTGTCCCAAATATTAACGCGATAATGCGGAATGATCCTATTTTATTTGATGCTATCGTTTGGACAGACGAATCAAATTTTTCAAATACAGGAATGTTTAATTAATAGAAGAAATGTTAATGTTTCGTCAGTGTGATGAACAAAATATCAAAAGGCTCCTAACCTCACATTTGCGCGTCATGATTTTTTGATTCTGTTCTTCTAGAAGCTATTTCAAGTGCTTAATAGTCTACAAATTTCACCTTTTCACGCCCGTATGGATAAGATTTTTTTTCAGGTAAACTCTAGTTTCATTTTTCAATAATCGGATATATTCTACAGGCTGTATAAGAATTAATGCAAAAAGGCGAATGAAACATCGCAGATCGATAGTATGTAGGCGCAAAAATATCTTTTCCCTTTACGTATGGACAATATTTAGCTTTTGAGGTAAAATGTATTTAATTTTTTAATAATCGGATATATTCTACAGGGTGTATAAAAATTATTGCAAAAATACCATTAAACATCACAGATTGTTATTATGCTTGCGCAAAAATTGGCGCCACAGCCGCCATTTAAGATATATTTTTATTCACTTATGGATAAGATTTATTTTTTAGGGTAAAATGTTAAATTTTACATTCAGATATATTTTTACAGGGTTGGTAATAAAATTTAATGATTAAGTAATTAAAACATTGCAAATTGATACATGGCACAACTTAAAATATAATAATGGTTTATTTAAAAAAACTTTTTATTGTTTCATTTATCAGAGAGTTACTCTACATATGTTTCGGCTTTTTAGGCCTTTCTCAAGAGATGCTTCAGTGAATACTAAACTAAAAATGAACTATATCTAATGGTGTGCATAATGCAATTTAGTTTTATTGCCTATCTATCTAAAATGGGATTTTTTACATTTATATTATAGGTACTTAGAAGGCTGTCTATTATTGGGGTAATTTGGAAATTTACATGCTCCATCCTATAAGCTATGCAAAGAACTAAGTAACATTCTTCCAAAACTAACCAATTTTCATTTAAAATATTCGGTAAAAAATTCTTTTGAGTTTATAAAAAATACAGAATATCTACAGTTACCTAATAACGTTAAACTTGTCTCTTTTGATGTAAAAAGTCTGTTTACATCAATACCCACAAAAGAACTGCTAGATATACTAGAAAAACTTATACAAAAATCGGAAATATCCGTAAAAGAAAAAACAGAATTAATAAACCTTTCCCGAATCTGTGTAAATCAAAGTTATTTCCAATTTTAAAATGAAATTTACTTACAAAAAGAAGGACTGCCAATGGGAGCACCCATTTCTCCTTTATTAGCGGAAATATTTATGCCACATTTTGAGGAATTAATATTTAATAGCAATAACAATTTAAAATCACATGTTATCTATTGGACTCGTTATGTCGATGATGTTTTCTGTATATGGGATAGTACAGAAAGGAGACTATCCCAATTTTTAGATTTTCTAAATACAGTTAATCCAAAAATTCAGTTTACAATGAAATTAGAAGATAACAACGAAATCAACTTTTTAGATATAACTATAAAAAGAATCAATAAACAACTTAAATTTAACATATACAGAAAACCAATAACAACAGACACAGTTATTCATAACCATTCTAAACAGTCTTGGAGAATAAAAATGTCGCCATTTCATAGTTTCGTACATAGGCTATTAACCTTTCCCTTAAGTAAAGAAGACTATAATAATGAGTTAAATGTACTAAAACAAATTGCAAGAAATAACGGTTATAATGAATCTCTAATAGAAAACATGATAAAGAATAAAAAACGCAAAATTCTTAGAAGACAGTTTTATAGTGTCACGCCTCAATTAACCAAAAATTTTAAGTTTTTAAATTATATTCCCAATTATAGTGACAAAATATCAAATAAGCTTAATAGATTAGGTTGCAACACAATTTCTGTAAATAAACTAAATTTAGGTAGTGTTTTAATAAATAATAAGGAAAAAATTTGTCAGTCTAATAAATCAGGTGTGTACAAAGTTAAATGTAAGGACTGTGAAGCTGTCTATATTGGGCAAAAGGGTAGAAATATCCAAACAAGAGTAAAAGAACACCGTAACTCTATTTTATATAATGTTAAAAATTCAGGACTATCTGCTCATTGCATAGAAAACAACCATTTTATTGACACCGATAATGTAATGTTATTACATCAAGAAAATAAAGGTAAACGTTTGGATCTTTTAGAACAACTTGAAATTAAAAAATCTTTATCAAGGAATTCACTCACAATGAATGACCAATAAAATTTCCAAATTACCCCAATAATAGACAGCCTTCTAAGTACCTATAATATAAATGTAAAAAATCCCGTTTTAGATAGATAGGCAACAAAACTAAATTGCATTATGCACACCATTAGATATAGCTCATTTTTAGTTTAGTATTCACTGAAGCATCTCTTGAGAAAGGCCTAAAAACCCGAAACATATGTAGAGTAACTCTCTAATAAATGAAACATTAAAAAGCCAAAGTTTTTTTAAATAAACCACTATTTAAAAATGTTTCACAAGAAACCAACCGCAAATTCGATTGATTGTATTAAAATATAAGTTTTATTCACGTATTGAGAATATTTAGTTTTTGAAGTAAAACCGAAAGATTTATGGTAATTATTCAGATATTATTATATTTATACAGGGCGTGTAAAAATTAAAGCGCATTTTAGAATACAAATAAGCTTTTATTTTAAAGGTGTGATCTATATGATAATAGCTATAAGAAGAGATTTTGATTCCCCCCTTTTTCCTTATATTCAATATTTGATACCTTTACATAAGTCCACCCTGGTACTTAGTACTTAGCCTTTCTAAAGAAGTCATCAACCAATAATAGTGTGAAGTGTGATTTTCTTGATTGCACTTACCATTTGCGATATTTGCACACGATTAGGCACTTGCCCCCGCATTTAAGGTAAAGGTTTAAGAGTTACACCAGGTCCAGTTGCCATGGTACTTAAAACTCTTAGTTCGCCAGTCATGCTTCCTTAGTTAGACCTGGTCTAAATTTAAACATCTTTAGTGAATACGGGTGTTGGTGTCTTTCTAGAAAGCCAGGATCGTACCGCGACGGGTTAAAATGTGTTTCGGTCACATTTCAGGGGTAAGGGGTCGTTTTGTATTTGACAACTAAGAAAACGTGATAAACAAAAAACATTATACGCACAAGCGAGGTCAGGGAATTTTTGAGATGTTGTTTAGCACACTTTATAGAGCATCTGTATCAAATTTTAGCTCAACAGCGTTTTCGCCCGGTTTTCCAGATATTTTGGTCAATCTACTGGACTACCTCCCTATAATATAAATGAGGTTAGCAACATCAAGTTAACAAACCATCAGTATAACCAATGAATCGGTACACATGGATCGTTACATTACCTGCGAGCCCAGATCTCACATTTTTAGATACATTCATTTGGAATCATTTGAAAAATGTCGTATACGGAAATCGGAACGAAAATTAAAGGAATACAAAAGAAGGTGAGAAATGAAATAATAAATATGAACGCTTTAGAGGTAGAGAAGAATGTATAAAAATGCAAAGCATTACGTAATTTCTTTTACTATTTATTTGGCAATTTCAATATTTTATGTGTTCTTCTTCTAATTCATTTGTTATTGGTTATAATCACTTAATATTGCTTTTTTAATTTAATTGATAACTCTCGTATTCACTGAAGAGGTTTAAATTTAGACCTGGTCTAATATAACATTTGTAGGTTTAAAATAACATAAGCAAATATTGAACAAATAATTTGTTGTAATAGTCACATTACAAAATGACATAAGCAAAACATAACTGGCTAACAGTTAGTTGTCATTATAATTAGATCTGGTCTAATTAAAAATTTTTAGTGAATACGGGGGTTAATGTTTAATGGATAATTCATTTTTCATAAAAATAAAACTATGAATTCACGGGGACTAAGGTATTATTAGAAATATAGAAATTTTATATTTCGTGCAAATGTTTATTAAGTAAAATCATTACAAAGCTCTTTTGGCTTTCGCCAGCTTTAGTGATACCTTAAAGAAAGGAAAAACTTTCTTCCAATAAAAAGGTTAAAATTTAATGAGTTTAATAAAAATAAAAAGAATTAGGAAAATTTGAGTATAAAACTATTTTAGAAATTAGGTTTAAACTGAAATTTAAAAAAATTAAAAATAAAAAAGGCTGCAAGTAGTACCTAAAACTGATAAATTGAGTCATGTACTTATTTGTCAGGAAATCACAGGTTACAATAAAAAGAAGGACTATACATCGACAAGAACAATAATTCTATACATCGACAAGAGCAACAATAAAAACATCTAAAATGTATGTCACATCACATTACTTAGTAATTACATTGAACATTTACTTACTAAGTATGTTTTTAATGTCAATGTTTTTATTGTTGTTTTTGTCGATGTATCGTCCCTTCATGGTTTTAACATGTGCTTCCCTGACATGTAAGTAGATGACACAATTTGTCACTTTTATATACTGCTTGCAAGATTTGTATTCAAAATTCTCTAATTTATAAAAAAATGTGTGTGGTAAAAGTAAATAAAAATAATATAAATAAATTTTGCAAATTTTCGTATATGGTTTTTATATGTCTGTACTTCTAATTTTCTCTAGATGTTTTTAATTTTTTTTAAATTGATAATATTTTAACCTTTTTACCAATCTTTTTATTAGAATTTTCTAAGGGAAAGTTTTTTCCTTGCTTTCAGGTAGCACTGAAGACGGCGAAAACGGAAAACGCTTTGCTATGACTTCATTTAAAAATATTTGCACGAAATACAAAGTCTCTACATTACCATTTAACCGCAAAGTGCACACAGCATTTTTTCCTATTTTGTCAATATTGACATTACCTTTATGTTAAATAACTAAAACTAAAGAAGATAACAGGTGTTTTGTTTGCAAACTAGACACACATATCCATGTAAAATAATTCCAGAAACGACAAAAAATCTTTTGTAGAATCCAGAGAAGCAGCAAAAACCATATTATCCTATTTAAAATAAGTGAGGAAATCTTTTAATCGGATTTAATTGGATCTCCCTGTACATTTCTCGTATATCTGACAAGACCCTTTTCAGTTTCTCTGCCTTGTTGTTCCAACTGCTCCACATTATTTGGTTCTCACTATTCCGGAATTCTCTTGTCAATTTTGAGGTCTTATTTATGTTGCAACTTGCAACACCATTCTCTGTTAATTACAATACCCTTTACTACATCAAGCATGATTTAATTTGTTTCTCCGTTGGCTGATCAAATATATATAATTTTTTCGTGAATATAAAATATATTTCAATAAATGTTTTATTTACTAAATGACGTCAAAATCGCACAAAACATTCTCTTTCGTTGCTGATATGAATCGTTATTGGAAAGACATCAATCAACAGCTTATCTCTTAACGCTCGCTTTTATTAATATTATTAATGATCGTTTATGTATGGCTTATACTGCAATTTTGTTGTCAATTAGAAGCATAAAATAATCTAAAATTTTTATTTCACAGTTAAGGTGTTAGATAATTGCACTTTTTAAAAAATTTCAGCTTGTTACGTAAAAAAATCTAGTACCATATCAGGCTGAGGAAACCTTAATTGAGAGTAAAACCCCAGTCACACCCTCGTCATTTGTGTACAAATAATGACGTTATGTACTCTTTTAACGCATATATTTTTTTAGATCGGTGGAATATTCTAAATACTTCTTATGTTAAAAAATGTTCTGCCAAAATTCAACAGTATTCCAGAAAAGTGCGTATCAAAATTGTCGTTTTGGGTTACTTAAAGCCTTTTATTATTCAAACAGTTGAACATACAACATGCGTTGCACTTTCTGTCTTAATTTTTTGAAATCTTCCTTATGACATGACGTAAATAATTTAACCGTTCGGCCGATAGAGGGCTTAAAGTGGCCGAAAATGACAATTTTTTCATTTTTTCGAAAACAGTTAAATGCGCGTAAAGGATATGTAGGATATTGTTTAGAACATTTTAGTAATCTCAAAAAAATTATACAGGATGTGCATTAAAAAAATGTATGACGTTATAGTTTTTTTAATTTTTTTGCGTCTTCTTACCAGCTGCGTAGATATTTAAGTCAAAAGTTCTGGCTTTTTCCGATTAATCTTTTTTCCTGAGATCTCTCATATATTTTGCCTCTTATTATGTGACCCAGATATTGCATCTTTCTTTCCTTTATTGTCTAGAAAAGTTTTTTTATGTTTGTATTCTGTTAAGGACTCGGATATTTTGTCACTCTCTGTATTCATGACATCTTTAAAATTAACTTCGAATCAATATAATTGGTTTAGTTCACAAACTCAAAATGGTGATAATTCTTGCTACAGCCAGTAAAAATATGAATAAGGGTTCATTGGATTCTGAATGACATCTAGAAAAATGTGCAAGTTTGAAATCTGCTTATAAACAATTTGAAAAGTTATTAACAAATTAAGATTTTAAAAACAGGTTTAGTTTTCGCAAATCATTTAAGAAGTTTTAAAGAAAGATTCTTAAAAAAAGAAGAAATAGCCAATAAAAAAGTCCCGACTCCCCGAACTCTATCTATATTAATAACTAGAATTTTTAAAGAAAGAAAATGTCCTACTGCCCCTGTATAACAATGTAGTAAACAACAAAAAACATACAAAACAAAACTATACTTTTGTACTGAAAACTTGGGACAGAAATTCAATCAATCAATCAATTCCTACCTCTTACCTCTAACTTGTAATGCAAATGTTTAAATCTTAAAAAAATACCAGACAAAATTAGAAAATTGAAAAAATCGCAGCTGCGAAAGCAAAATGCTTTAATTAATGTCTTTTACCGAAAAGTTTCACTAAGAAAAAAACACAATTTCTAAAAAAATGTCCTACTTACTGACCCTGTATAGAATACCTACTATAAATTTTACTACTTTTCCGAACAGTACAGTACTGAACTTCATTACATTTCCTATGCTAAACATAGACCAGCATAAAAAAATTAGAAACTCTATGCTCTTAACCTAAAAAACTTCCCAAAATAATGTATAAACGTCCGGTATGTAACTACTGTATTAAAAAATGCATCTATCCCGTACTCAATTAGACGCAAATATTTTGTTGCTCTAATTAAATTAAATAATCCAATAGCACTTTTATTAAACGAATATCGATGTAATGCATACAATCGAGACTGACAGTTAATTTTCTTAGAGATATTTTATGAAATTGGGGAAAGTATTATCCTCCAAATTGTAGCTACTTACTTAAAAACATTGAAATTTTATGCTGCTAATTTAAAAAATACCCAAGAAATCATTTTTGAGTCTCTAAAATTGAATAATTTTTACTTGAATACTTGTTCAATTACACCTCTGAGAGTGACGAAAGTCAAGGATGAGTGGATATTTTGAAATTATTGATCATCTCAGAGAAACCTACAAATTGTGACGAAAAGCGTGCACTTTTTTCTTTAAATCGAATTTTAACCTATTTTCCCAGTAGCCCGAAGAAAATATTATAGAGGTTTTTGTAGCCAAATAAACGCTCTATCCTTCTATTTGGACTTTAAAGTTTTAACTATGAAAAATCGCAGTAGTTTAACCGTGTAAGCTAAAATTTTGAAATTTGGTCACAATCTACATACGAGTATCTAGTTTCGTAAAAAAATGCCCAAAGTCCTAGGTGTATTAGCTTTTTTGTAATACAGGGTAATGTAGGTAAATGTACCTACCCATTTTTGGGAATCTACAAAATGTATCTATTAATTGCACCCCCTGTATATACTCAGAATCCTTCACAGATACTCCATTGTGTGTATATTTTTGAGCCCTTTCCGATGCCGTAATCAGTTTTCCGACAGGACGCCTGCTTTTTTCTATAAAAAACAAAATGTGTTAAAAAAATTTTTTTTTTGAAAAATGTCTGTTTTTCTTTAAAA
Organism: Kuschelorhynchus macadamiae; assembly: GCA_030620095.1. Lineage (NCBI taxonomy): Eukaryota > Metazoa > Arthropoda > Insecta > Coleoptera > Curculionidae > Kuschelorhynchus > Kuschelorhynchus macadamiae. The sequence continues at coordinate 35,631 of JAUTXW010004649.1, read as the reverse complement.
TTTCTACTTTCCGGTCATTTTTCCGACAGAGATGCATTTAGGTTTTTGTTCTCCTCTATATTTCCAATGAAAAATGTCTCTAACAAAATTTCGCTAGGATGCACCCTGTTCGAGCTATAAGCGCCCCTAAACACTTTTTACGAACGAAAACAAATCGTAAAACCACGAAACGGGTTCGAGGCTCAACCAAAAACAATAGAGTTCTGTGGGACTCGAAGAGCCATCGTACCAGAAAGTTTCGACAAAAAAATAAAAAATTGCGACCTGAACCGTGTTAACTTTTTTGGTCGACTTTGCGGTACCACATCTCCGGTATCAAATGTGGTATAGAAAAATCTGCAGACGAATCGTGTAGATCTAGTCTTCTTTAAGAACACATGTTAAATTAATCGCCCTATCTCTAATAGTTTCCGAAATATACCCACCGAAAGGTCGAAAAACACGGTTTTCTGAAATGACACGACCTGTGGGTCAGGTCAGGTTTTCGTCCCCGTGTGTGAGAGCCATAGTAACAAACGGGCTTCGCGGACCTTTGTTATCAATTTAAATGTTGAAAATAGAGCTTCGCGCGGCGAGCGATAAACCTTTACCCTGCCCTAAAAACTCATTTTGCTTCTTGAATACTATATCACAATTATACTATATGAGATTATGATATTTCCATGTTTTTAATTGTTACAATCTATTAGTTATTAATTATTGAACTAACAAAAAACGAAAAAGTTAATGTTTTTTGTTAGCTTAATAATTTTATTAATAACTAATAGATGATAACAATTAAAAACATCCCAATGTCACAATCACATATAATATATTGTCTCCAGGAACCGAAATAATATTAGCTATTTTTAATTAACAAAAAGTCCATTTTATTAAAAATCAGCGAAATAATGTTTGTGTTTTTAAGTGTACTACAATTTTCTAAAAATTTTAAATTAATATTCAATAGCTAATTTTTTTTTACTTGTTTCGGTAGGTTTTTGGGCGTTGTAACGACTTAGCGTTTATCGTGAGGAGCTCTATTTTCAACATTAAATTAAAATAATTAATAATTGAGATAGAACTTCGGGAGTCGAGACTTTTTTTTATTGGAAATTTCATCCTACTTAAGAATTTTTTAAATCTTAATTGATTCCGTGCTATTTGCAAAAAACTAAACTCCTTTTTTTAAATTTTAATTTGTTAATAACTTCTGAAATTGTTTATATGGAGGTTGTAAAGTTTGCACATTTTTCTAGACAGACAATCGATTTTTTTACTAGCAGTAGTAAGAAATAACACCATTTTGAGTTTGTGAACTAGACTAAATAAGACTTAAAACACATAGCACCCGATTATACGTATACCAAGCCATAGCCAATGACCAAGCTCTAGACTAAGGTCCGATCTGGCAAACAATGTTTTCATATTTGTCAAATGTCTTTCTGGCATGTTCAGTTCTGCATCGAATTTCTCTTTTCGTGTGACAGGATATCCAAATATTTTAAGGATGCTGTTCAACGTTTTTTTAGTTGATTTCACCTAAGAGCATATCATAAGTTTTGTTTTAGAAATATTCAAAGACATACCACATGATTCTCTGTAGCTCTTAATGCGGCTTATCATTAGGTACGTTCCATTATCCTTAATCCCGCTTCCTTCTTCGCTCAGAACGTAACTGATAGTTTAATTTAAATTCTCAAAAAACCGAAACAGAAATACAATAAAACTCTGAAAAATAAGTACCCACTTAGTTGAAAATCGTAAAAGAAAATGTATACAAAATACCGCCAAGTTTAACACGTAAACAAAGTAGTAAGAGGTTGTAACGGCATTTATTTGACGTTCGTAGTTGGGAGTGATTAAGTGATAAGTTCTCTTTTAGTGTGTTGCAAGTGATTCATATATATATATATATATATATATATATATATATATATATATATATATATATATATATATGTCCGCCTATAACGAACCCGCTTATTGCGAACTTTCGTTTATAACGAACCAAATCTATAGGTACGAACTTCGGTATTACTAAACGTATGTTAATTTTTTCGCAAATAACGAACCCTTTTATAACGAATTTTCGGATAAAACGAACCTTAAATTTTGATATGATCGTAAGACGTAAAACTTTTATGACGAACCTAAATCGGTATTTTACCTCTGGCGCTGGGGATTCCTTGAGTTCTTTCTATCGCACTTTTATAAGGAACCTGAAACGGTATTTTACCGCTCACCGAATTCTGTAAGTGGCCGCCGTCAGTTCGCTTCGTCAGTAATAGTAATCGTTATTCTGTGTTATGTGTTGAAGACGTACGTACAATCGTCAATATGAGTGAGGCAATTTCAAAGAAAACCCGTAAATCTCTTACTTTGAATAATAAACACGACATTGTTAAAAGATTGCAACGAGGTGCGAAACAAAGGGAAGTTTGGAAATGAGACTAAGTAAATCAACGGTGAGTACCTAACCTACTGCATAGCATATTTTATTGAATTTTAATTTTTACTCTCCCGTCTATCGTTTATTAAAATTCGATATGTTAATTCCAGGTTGGTACAATTTGGAAAAATAGAGAAAAAATATTGAAAATGTTTGAAAAAGGTATAAACGACAATGTAAAAAAATCAAAAAGCCTACGAATGTTGATGTTGATCAGGTGCTTTTTAAATGGTCTTCTCAGCAAAGAAATGAAAGTCTGACCATTAGTGGTGCTATATTGCAATCGAAGGCTGAAACCTTTGAAAGAAGCTGGTAAAAGATAAAGAACCTACGTTTAGTCGAAGCTGGATCGAAAGGTTTAAAAAAAGGCATAATATAACCAATGGAAAAATTGCTAGAGAATCTTCTGCTGTTGATATGGACGTTGTAAACGATTGGTTGCAGAACAAGTGGCCAATAATTAGAAAGGGCTTTGGGGATGAGGACATATTCAATGGAGATGAAACCGGGTTATTCTACAAGCTTACACCTGATAGAACAATGAGATTCAAAGGTGAGAAATGTGAAGGTGGAAAGCTTTCCAAAGAAAGAATCATTGTGCTGGTAGTGGCAAAATTAACAGGAACAGAAAAAAGAAAGCTATTGGTTATTGGGAAATCCAAAAACCCTAGATGTTTTAAATATGTCTTACAGTTGCCAGTAAATTACAAATTCAATAAAAAAGCATGGATGACCTCAGAGATTTTTGCGAATGAATTGCGGGAATGAGATGGCGAGTTACGACGTAAAAACCAAAGAATCATATTGTTAGTGGACAACTGCCCAGCTCATCCAGATGTTAGAAATTTCGACTGCATCATGTTAGTGTTCATGCCACCAAATACCAGTTCCAAACTACAACCTATGGATCGGGGTGTCATCCATAGCTTAAAGAGCCATTATCGTCGACCTCTTCTTTCGAAAATGGTACATTTTATTGATAGTAGGGGTGAAAATTTTTCTATTAACCTCTTGGATGGAATAAACTTTATTCATATGGCATGACAGAGGGTATCAAAACAAACAATTCTTAATTGTTTTCAACACGGTGGCTTCCTGAAAGTGGAAAATGATTTGGATTCAGATGATGACTTGACAGTAGTCGAATGGCTGAAAAAAGTTGGACAGGAAAATGATAACAATATGTATATTTATCCATATTGATGATAATCTTGTAAGTGTCGAATACTTGGATGATGATGCCATTGTCGCTTCTGTGTCTTCTTCAGTTTATATTGAAGAACCTGTGAGTACAGAATTGACACCAGTTCCAACCACATCAGAGGCACTTCCTTCAGTCACGAAATAATAATTAAGTAGAATACCATATTAATGATATTCATTTCACAAAAATAAAACAAACTAAAATAAAAGATTTGTCTGAATTTGACACTTAAGAACAGTTGTTAATGTATCTACCATATTACAAAATATATTTTATGTACCATATCTATGTATGTATTAATAAAAATACCACATCTTTTATATTTATCAGCATTTATCGTTTATTGCGAACTTCGCTTATAACGAACAGTTTTTGCCGGTCCCATGAGGTTCGTTATTATATATATATATATATATATATATATATATATATATATATATATATATATATATATATATATATATATATATATATATATATATATATATATATATATATATATATATATATATATATATATATATATATATATATATATATATATATATATATATATATATATATATATATATATCATTATGGCTCTTAAGGCTGGCGTGTGCAAAAAGCTTGAATATAATTTTCCAAACCTTACATTCCGGAGTAAGCGTTATCAAGACCACGTTGGAACCAACTTTTCCGATAATAATAAAAAAGGGACAGCAATACAATTTCAAGACATCTTTCAACTCTAACTACTCTAAACAAACTGCAACACAATCACTTCAAAATACCAGAATACGTTGCTAATGTGGTAGTTTCCGCGTTAACGATGAGATAAGATAAATGCTAAGAAGCGTGACATCTTCGTATTCGACACACTGCATATTATACAGATATAAAAATAATAAGAAGACCATTTTTACTTTCGTCATATCAGGAAATTATTGTGATACTGAAAAAATCACGTTCCAAAATCTTTCAGATCTTCATATTTCAGAGTTCCTAGAAGCAAAAAAAACATATTTTCTTAATTTCATCGGTGTAACTGTCTGTTGGTCTTTCTGTCTGTTCGCGGCACAGCTAAAAACTGTGGTCAAATATTAAGGTTCATATGGGGATGGCATGGTAATAAAATATATGGCATTAAGTAAAAAAAAACAATTTTTACTTAAAACTTCCACTATACTAAAGAAAACAAACTTATGACATATTTCGCTAACACTGTGGCTGCATCGGATGATAAAAATAAAAAATGAACGACTATAAATTAACTTGTAAAGATTGTCTAGAAGCATATATAGACCCGACAGTTAGAAGTTTCAATAAAAGAACGAACATTATAAATGCTTTGTCACGGGGGGTTGCGGAATAATTATGCTTCTCATTTAATTAATTACAATCATTATTTCAATACTGTTTTACATACAGAAAAGAAAGGTATAAAATGTACCAGAATCTTCAAATATAAACAAACCCAAACACACAGGTCAATTAGTTAACGATCAAACTGTCCATTCACCTCTTATAATTTTTTTTTGTTAATATAGGTTTAGGTAAATATGAAAAATCCATCGTAAAACAGGTAAATGAAGGTTTTGTTCATTCATTTTATTTTCATTCTATTTGTATAATCCGATGAAGTCAGAGTGTTGGCGAAACATGTCATAAGTTTGTTTTCTTTATTATAGTAGAAGTTTTAAGTAAAAATTTTTTTTTTACTTACTGCCCCATATCTTAGTTATAGATTTTCACCAATTATCTAGACATGGTAATATTTTAATAACATGTTAGAGCATTTTAACTTATTTGATTGATTTTCAATTTTGTACAAGAAGTGTGATATAGAACTTGTAAAAATTGGGTATAAATTTAAGATGGCGGAACAAAATGTTTAACAAATAAATCAGCTTGAAGAACCTTCTTATTCAATGAGATTTGAGTTATGTTTCATTTTTCTAGACAAAAGCGGAGATTTTAACTAATTTGTTATCTGAAATTCTTCCTTTTGTGTCCAAAAGCGAAAGAAAACACAATTTATATATGTTTTACTTAATGGCTATGTGTGAAACTAAATGGGATCTATTTAATTATTCTTATTGAAAGAAAATATTCACAATGAAAGTTCCGAGTAAACCAATTTTTTATCTCTACTTTGATAAACGATAAAATTGTAAAAAAATTAGAGGAAATACGGACAATTTAACGCATTGCGATAACATGCTCTCTTATGTCTGGGATTTTGTCAACCTTCTGAGTTGTTTTTAAAGATAAAGGTATTAAACCTAAGTTATTTGTGATGAGTAAGTAAAGGCTATTTTCCAAAATGGACCTTTTGTTATTTCGTTTCGGAGAAAAATATTCTGTCGAACTAATAGCAGAACAAAAAAGCATTTTAATTTAATGAAGGGTGCTTACTTTAGAGGATGTTTTTCTTCTATCGGAGATATAACATTATTAGAGCTAAGCCATATTCCATTAGACAAAATGTATATTATCAAGAGACTAGCTATCGTCGCTCCCGGTCGACATAAGAAAACCACTTTATCTTCTGTTTTAAAGTAAAATAAATAACAAGGGTTAAAGTTATATTATAAACTTCATATTATGGGAGAAGTTATTAGGCAGTAAAATAATACCTTGGAAGATAGAATATAGGAATAATGAGAACGATTGTTGAATTTTCGTTACGCTTACGAAACCTTACAGTAAACAGGGGTTTTGTGAATAATTTAAATGATTATGAAAGGCCAAATAATTTAATATACAGCTGGAAAATATGATAGTTAAAGTTGTTGTTAGGGGTTTAAAAATAATAGTTATTATTATAACTACAATATCCATTCTGGGTAATATTAAGTAATTTGTTTTGAAATATTCACCATATTTCGATCTGTGATTGTTGGTAAGTATCAACTAAAAACTCATTCTTGCTGATGTATATCTACATAATATTTAAGATATCCCTTTACAAGATAAAGGTATTTTGACATAAAACTTAGAACACATAACGAAGAGAACAGAACGAACAGCGAATAGAATATAAAACACAAATCAACTACTAATTAAACATATGTTTTTATTGAAAAATTAATAGAATTGAAAATAAAACTTCTGCTTTTAACTCAACCTTCATCCGTCTACTATTTCTAATAACAAAGTCTTTTATTGCTCTATCAATGTCTATTGCATCACATTCTTCTTGATCAATAGACAGGATAGTCGAATTGGTTAGCCTTTACTTGTTTATCTTAAATAATATTTTATCACCTTGAATTTTAAAAAGCTTCTCTGATAGTTGGCATTTCTTATAGCAATTGTCAGAAATATTCATCTAAGTGGGTCCATATTAATTAATTTATTTTCGTTGAGTGCTGCAGCTACAAAAGGCCGTAGTCGAACTCGATCGAGCTTGAAGTCGTGTTCGTTAGTTTCGGCAGATGCGAAGTCTAGGTTACATTCCGAATCTAGCACTATAGCTAACGTTAGATAGGCAAACTATTCTGTTAAATTCTGTAGCTGCTGAAACCTTTTAGGAATTTCTACAAACAGCTTCCATCTCAACTCATTTTCATGGGACAAGTTTGCATCTATACTTTCACCTTCATACGCCTTCTTGTTTTGCGCCTCTAAGGTTCCATGGAAATGCCAAAGTCTTCACAAATATTTTATGAATAACTTAGAGCGCCCTTCGTCAATTCCTCTAGTTTCTCTATTAGAACCCTCTGCAAAGCACTTACTTTCTGAGCTTATAGGAGACAAGGATCTTACTAGCCCCCTATATTAATGTGAAGGTGTTATTAGACAATATTGAACGCTATTCTCTACATAAGAAAATTAATTCACGCGGAATATTCGTCGTGAACAATCCGAGCACAAAATATAACACGGGAAATTACCGCAAGGAAATTGAATAGTACAGACGATGTTTTCAGGTGCTAGAAAGAGACTACACTCACTTAAAGAAAGAGGATTCTCCTGTTCCGTCACAGATTACATAATAAAAAGTTCAGAAATTATGATTCTTTGTATTAAACAGTGTGAAATTGGAATTACTATCCGACGTTTCGCCTTCGAGTGCACAAGGCATCTTTAAGGATCTTTACTCTACGAGTACAATTTATTTCTTTTTAATATATCGTTCATATTCCATAGGTCTAGTGGATATTGAGGGTGCCGTTTCTCCCACATACAGTTCTCCATAGGAGCAAGGAATTTTATACACTTCTTCTGTTTGAAAAGATACATCTTTCGGTGATTATATTATGTATTGAACATTGTACGTATATTGAACCGCCAAAGTAATCGACCTATTTCGTCTTTATTAGAAATCGAAATGGCTCGAAATACTGCTGAACTGAACCGATTTCTTTTGAGCTGGTTGTGGGTGGGACTATGCATTTAAGTATCTATTTATATGCGCCGATTTGATACACAGAATATCCTAATGTACTTTCCTATGAAAAAATACATCCAGAGGGTGAATCGTTCCATCAGATTCGATTTCCAATGGAATATGAGGAGAGTTTCCAGTAGATGAGGCTAAACAACAAAAGTATCATCTACATATTTGAACCAGTGTTTTGGTTTTAGTGGAGAGGATGTTAAAAGCAATATCCTCAAAGATTTTCAAAACCGCAGGCAATAGAGGAGAATCCATAGCAGCTTCCGAGGTAGGAAAATAAAAAAATTCTAAAAAAGTTACTGCCACATTTTTATTAGCTTTAGGAGTGACGCTAAGCCGTGTGTTTGTTTTTTTGTATGTATATTTGTCTGGTTCAAATCTTGCCAACATTCGGACAAATTTTGACTTTAAAAAACTTGTAGAAGAGCGAAAGTCCTTTGTTTATTGCTGGTAACAGAAATAATCAGAATCTCTGGGAATAAAGCAGCAAACAAAATGAAAGGTCTTTGTTCTTTGCAGTTGAATGCATGCTGGCCTTGTTTCGTATTTCTGTCGCAAACTAAAAATTTGCTTTAATGTGAAAATGTAAATAAATGTATTCCTAAATTATCCTAAATACGACGTATAATAGTTGACGTATCTATCGATCATGCCAGCAAAGATCCTACCAAATAGACTAAAGAAATATTTTTCGTTTTCAGGGGCTGATTTATAGTTCTAGGGCGACCTGTACGCAAGTAAGTTTTTATATAAAAAATAATAAAATTAATTTCTTTTATTATTTTGTATATAAAAAGTTTTTATATACAAAATAATAAAAGAAATTTGATTTTTGTAAAAGCTAAATGTTTTTGAAATTCGTATTTTTTCCATTTTGAGATATCATCCCGCAGGGTTACCGTGTATACAGTTAAAAAATATTTTCAAATGCAAAAAGATAAAAAATATGTAATATGTTTCATTTTCGAATATATTTTTTTAATTTTCAAGGAGCTGTCTTCTGCAAAATAAATTTGACGAGTCTGGCCGTTTTTCCAAATATTTTGTTATTTTTTTTTTAATAAAAATAAAAAAAAAATTCAACGTATAATTTTTCAATGTTAAAATATTTACCCCAAATATTTCTATTTTCTATTTGAATGTATATCGATTTGCGCGTTCTAAAAATATGATTTTTTTACTCATTTCCTCGCGAGACATCGACATATGCTATTTCTGGTGCAAATTTCCTGTGGTGGGGAATCTGTAGTTTTTCTAAAATTACCACAAAGTTACAGTCTTTGTTTATCCTGTAATTTCTCAACACTTAAAAAAAAACAAATTTTTACACTGGTTTTAAAAGCTATACCAAAACAAAACATAACACAAAGTGGTTTCTGTATCCACCCTCAATATTTCTACTATGCGAAAGCTGAATAGACACAATACTGAATAGTAATGACCATTACAATAATAATGGCCTATACTGGCAGCAGGAACACCCACGTCAGGCTTTAGCTAGACGCCAACTAAGCACATTTGAATTTTAACCAAATTGTTTACATAAAACACAGAGACTGAACTATTAGTGAAACCTGACAACCAATAAACATCGAGACATTTTTGAAATTGCTTTATCCACACTGCTGGTCAGAGCTGACAATATAATTTTTCGCTAGAGATTTAAGAAATGCCCGTTTTTCCTCGTTAAATAAGCTTAAAACACCCCACATTTTTCTTTGCAGTTTTTACATTTTTAATGCTAAAAAGGGGCTAAAATAAAAAGAACTATAGGAATACAGGATAATAAAAAGCGTATTGTTTCTTCGAGTTTATGAAATGTTTCTTTTCAGGTATTACTACAATACAATTCTGAACTGGTTTAAAATTTTAATGACCCCCCACATTGTTGGATGCCTTTTTTCGTACTTAATAATAATGACGCGACCGTATTCGTGTTTAGTTTGTCTCGAGTGTCGGTCTTAATATTATTAAAATTACTGAAAACAGAAGTATTTGAAAATGGTAGAATTACTAAAAGACATCATTTTTAAATTAGGAAACTTTGTAGTTCCAGAAGAGATTTAAAGTGAAAATACTTGTTTCAGGTAATTTTCGGCTAGTTTAAATTTATCGAAGTCTAGCAAGACATGTTATTTCCATTCAGGGTTCAATTTTTAAATATCTACACTATTTTTTAAAAAAGAAAACCTATTTTATTCTTTAGAGATCTAATTTTAAAAGACTGGTTTTTTTAAAATTAGGTTGAACAATACTAATTATTTCAAATATTTCATCGTTAAACACATAACGTTTTATTTTGTCTGTGACTAATTGAACATAAAACTATAAACAATTATCGAGAAATAGACACAGATCTACTGGCGATGCATTTAAGTCACATTTTATTATGAAATTATGAAAACTTTCGTTGTCAGTAATACATACATTTACAAAAATTTATTCAAAATTCTAACCACACTACACCACAACTTGTTACGTTCTGGACGCGCTTTTCGCTAACCAAGTTAGCATCATCAGCAGATGATATAAACAGTTTATATCACTTTTAGCGTAACACGCCTCCAGAACGAAAGTTGTGGTGTAGTGTGGTTAAAATAGTTTAGAATATTTAGAATTAGAACACTCGTTAGCCTTGTTTCCTCTGGTTTTTCCTTATATGTACATTAAACCTATCCAAGCCTACTTGTTAATTGTCTTGTCTACGTAATATAAAACGTTCTGAGCCGGCCCCAGGGTGAGAAGTAAGTATCCCTGTTTACTTAACCCTGAGTTATCGTGGGGTTTGGGTTCTATTTGAGGCTAGATTAGCTTAATCTTAAATAAATGCTCTTACAACTGCTTTAATTCATGCGAAATATGATCAATTACCTTATTATTAAAATGGCATGACAAATCCTGTGTAAATGAATTTTTACTATACAAACAGGTTAAGAAAATCTTTTTTGTAATATTAAAAAATGTCGGTAATATCACGATAAACCAAATTTGTTTGTCAAAGTTGCACTTTCACTCTTGCCGCACTACTACACGAATTGGTAATTGTTCTGTTTGCCACCCACACGTGTAAAAATGAAAAAACGTTGGCAACAGTGCCAGGTAAAAAGTCAGGTTAAAAATGATTTATGTAGGTTTTATATTCGACGTTGCCAAATCATGACATTCTGCTAGCGATTACCGGATTTTTGCCACATAAAAATGCTTAAATATAGCTTATACTAAGCGCTTGGCGTAAGTTGCAGATGCCTAAAGTTTCTTTAAGCATAACATAACCAATTTTACCTACATGGAAAATCATACCCGCATAAAGGGCTGTAAATACCCGATTTTCGGGTAATTACCCGCCGAACGGAAACACTGGTGCTAATTGCAAATCGAATTAGTCAATTACGCTTTCAGTTGGTTGAAACTCCTAGGTAATTCAAAAGTTGGTTATTTAATTTTTTAATCACGGAACATTGCGATTCGTCATTTTCCGTTGCACTAAAATTCAAGGGTCTACTCGACAAGTTACAATAAGGATATGGTAAAATGTGATGCAATTCATGTAGCACAACCTCAATACAAGACCCTCCAATGTCAAACATTCCTCCACCGAGCCAGGAAGCCCAGGCTGAACATATTGAACAATCTGTGTTATGACTGGCGTGAATGGTTACAGATTTTGAGTGTTGTAACTTCAACGGCTGTGTTCTGGTTATAATAAGTTGGAGTTTACATATTTGTTAGTTGATTTCTGAACATGTCAGAACATGCATTTTACGAGTTACGTCAAAATGTGCGAAAAAAACTTCATGGGATCTGATGATGATCGATATCTCGAAATCCGTTATTCGTACTCTTTTGAAACTATGAAAATTAAATGGGCACCTTGAAAAAAATTCCCTAGAATTCGAGATTGATTAAAAATTAGATCCGAATGACTTGAAAAGCAATCTGTTCAACAAAAAAACTACTTCTATTTCTCTTTCTAATTGTTTTACCAAAGAAAATAGTAAAACTTTTTTATACATCACGCCAACGAAACACATTTGTATTTAAACCAAATTGTTTATATAAAACACAGAGACCGAATTTTATTGCTACCGGAGAAACGTGACAACCAATAAACATCGAGAGATTTTCGAAATTGCTTTACCCATACTGCTTGTTGCACATTCAATGGGTCCTCTAAACGAATTACACTTTCAGTAGATCGAAACTTCCGGGTAATTCAAAAGTTGGTTATTTATTTTTTCAATCACCGGGACACGGCCATTCGTATAATTTATACTGGACTAAAATTTAAATGCTTGTTTTGCAAGCTCCAATGAGGAATATAGGGTAAATTGTAAAACAATTATAGCGGTTTGATACAGAGGAAAGAAATTGAAATTGTAAACTGCTGCTCATAATAAGTGGGTCACTAGTTATGGTAAACTTAAAGTCATATATTTCGAAAACATTAACACATTTAATAGCCAAATTCTTTGGGAATTAGGTAGTGTCACAATTTTCTCCAAATTAATAGGTTACTTTTTTATACAGAGAGTAAAAAAGAACCAATATTTATGATTTCTAAGTTTTACAAATTTTTCATCTAATTTATTCTTCGAGAGTGTAACTTAAAAGAACAAAAATTGTCTTAATTTTTGAATATAACTATTCGATAAGATATAAAAAAAAATAAGGATCCCGTTTTTTTTCTTTTAAATTATCTTCACGAAAAATATATTGAAGTAAAAATAGAAACCTTGAACTTATATTGGATTAAATTATATAATTAATTAATTATATGTATAAAAGCATGCTTTCCTTATACACTATGTAAAAAAATTCTCTAAATAATCTGGAAAAATATGACAAAGAAATTTGCTATTAAATGCTAGCAGGCGCGTGCCGATGCGGCTGCTCCTCCTGTAATGTGCAGCAGTTTATTTATAACATGCGTTATAGTCTATTTATGGAAGAAAGTCATTAAACCAAAACAATGTTCAGTGCATAATCAGCACGCCAACATCTTGCAAGAAGCAGGGAGCACCACCAGTATTGGTCCGAATCGGCGAGCCATAATACACTACCAATGAAAAGCCAGGAGGAGTGCGAGAGCCCTAATACACTACCAATAAAAATCCAGTTGGAGTGGGAGAGCGACATACACCTGCACTGATTAGTTGATAAAATTGCTAAATTTCAAATTATTTTTGAAGTTCTGTTAATTAACAAGTTTTCAGAAAATGAAGTGCGAGGTTGAACAAGTTTTAAAGTTTTTTGAACCCCTACATGCTAATTAATGCCCAAACGTGGTCGTAAACCTATTATATTAATCAGGCACACATTGTTTGATGTATATTTATTTTAACATTCAGTTTTATCCTTTTTTTTTTTAAGAGAAATACAGAAATCATTTTGAGAAGCTAAGAATTTAAGGCATTTTGATTAAACATTTTATGTTTTCCAATAATATAGGGGACTGATTTAAATGTTTAAAATATTAAAAGAACGGTAAAAGTATTAAAAATACTTTAGGAGTTTATTTAATTTAAAAATCTTTTACGAAATTATGTATCTCAGCAATTTTGGTAGGTAATTTATATTTTCCTGAAAGTATTTATCGACTAAAGCAAGATTATTTTATTTTGCGCTCTTATAAATGAGTATACCGGAAGATTCTTGGGTAAATACAATTCATTATACGTGGATGTTGAGCTACTTCTACTATAGATGGACCCTGTTTTAACTATTTTATCTGATTTTAAAGAAACAAAAATTAAAAGAAAGAAAACAATTTTCCTGCTTTGTTTGTTATATATATATATATATATATATATATATATATATATATATATATATATATATAAATATATATAAACAAACAAACAAACAACGCAGGAAAATTGTTAAAATTTGAAGCGACATTTACCTTGAAAAAAAAAACAAAACAATGAAAAAACGAAATATTAAATGAAAAAAATATTTTTCAATAGGTCAATGTAAACGAATAAATTGTACAGACAGACAGTTCATTCCCCTATAAAATGAGTTTCAAATTCTATGCTAGCAGCTGGAACATGACACCCAAAAAGTTTTAAGTAAACAAACAAATAAAAAACATTTTAATGAGACATATTCATTACAAAAATCACGAACGCAGTAAAAAGATCTTTCAATGATGTCTATGTATATATAAATATATATATATATATATATATATATATATATATATATATATATATATATATATATATATATATATATATATATTAATATATATAAATATATATATATATATATATATATATATATATATATATATATATATATATAATATATTTCAGACAATAAAATATACAATTTCAAGTTCAATAAAAGGTCTTACCATTCACAATAAAAATGTGAAAGTAGATGATGAAACATGTAACATGTAGAAAATGAAATAAAACTGTGTTACATTCACGTTATAAGACTTATGCGGAGACAAGCAAAAAACTAATATTAAAAATAAATTTATCTGTGGAAATAAAGGAATAAATGAAAAGTATGTTATTAAGGGGTCCAGTTTTACACATTTTTCTTCTCTTTTAATTTACATGTCATTTAATAATGTTATGGTAGATTTTACTAAGTTTTGTACCAGTTTTTGCATTGATTGAGTTTTTATTCCTTTGTATTTCTAGCATTTCATAGAGTTCTCTCCTTTTTGATGGTTGTCGGTCTTTAAAATTGTTACGTTATTAAGATCGAATGAATGTTGATTTTCGCTAATATGTTTTGTTAGTGCCGTTTTATGCTTTCTGTCATACTTGTAGTCTTAGCTGGTTTGCCCAATGTATATACCGTTGCAATCCTTACAGAGAATTTCATAAACTATATGAGTTCTTTTATCTTTAGGAATTTTTTATTTTAGTTCACTAAAGTTATTTTTTAATAGGTTATAGCCTTTGTAACTAACTGCAATATTATGTTTTTTAAACACATTTTGTAAATGTTCCAATAATTTGGGTATATATGGAAGTGACATGTATTTGGTGTTTCCTTTATTAAGATTTAAAAAATTTTGTTTGATGGATGAGTTGTGTTGTAAAATCTATGGATTCTCTTCTTAAAAATGTTGTTAATAATTTTTCCTGTACAGTTGTTGATTTTTAGAATTTGTTGTTTGCTTTTTCTATAGATTTTTTTCTATATTCGGGATCTGATAATTTTATAGTTCTATCCGCTAACCCTATTACGACAGATTTTTTTTGAGATAGTGGATGTTGAAAATCGAAATGTAAATATCTAGAAAACCAGGTGTCTTTAGTGTACCATTCAGTTTTTATAGCACTTTTAATATGATTTAATGTGAGGTCTAAGAAATTAATTCTGTTTGGTGCTTTTTCTTCTAATCTAAATTGAAGTTTCGAGTGGTAATTATTAAAATTACTTAAATTATCTTGGCAATCGTCAACGTACCTGAAGAAAAAAGGTATAGAAAAGTCGATATTTTTAAAAATTATTGCCTCCACGTCTTCCAGGACTAATTTAGCAATCACGCTGGAAATTGATGCTCTCATACAACCATCAACATATTTGTGGAATTTATCGTTGTATAAAAAATATGTGGAATTCAGTGTGAGTTCAAATGCATTTGAGAATTCAGGAAGTGGAATATCGGTATAATTTTTTGTTGTTAATGAACATTTCCTTTATGGAATTCATGTATTCTAATGAAGATCACGAGATGATCGAAACGTCATTTGGTAACATAGCAAGAAATGTGTTGTTCGTTTTATAAGGACCATAACCCAAGAAAATAAAAATTAAATATATAATCTAGAAGGTCCAAGATATAATAATTAATTAAATAATATGTAAAATTTCAACTCATCAATTAATTTTAGGCCAATCATTATAAGATTTTTTAAAGAAAATATGCATGGGCTTTTTATTGGCTTCTTAAAGGGCATTTAAAAGTTATTTATAAAACTGTATTTTTTAAATTTTAAAATAAAGCATAGGGTGAGAACGTTACAATAAAAATAATAAACAAAAATAAAACGCCATGATATTATTTGAAAGTTGTGTGACATTCTATACTTTTACATTTACAATTTTATAAGAAAACAAGCATTTACATATATCATCTTGAAAATTTAAAAATATTTCTAAGTTTTCATCTTCATTTACAGTTACTGTTCGGCATCCTCTTTATAAAAACTTTATATTTCTAAGTAGCAGTGGTAGATTAAGCATTTTACAGGCAACAGACACACCTTGGTTTGGCGACTCCCCTACCCAAAAGTCCTCTTTTTGCAGATTCCTGTATTTTAAAAGATTTTTTGATTTTTAGTTATTAGGTCAAGTATGTTTGAAAGTGGTAGACAATGTATGATTATAAACATAATTTACCTGTAGGATTTAATCTATCTTTATTATTGATTTCCTCACAACGTTTCGACTAGTATTCGTGTAGTATCTTTAGTAATTATCAAGCACCGACTAAATCACCCTTTTTTCTTTGGAAATGCTTGAAATATCCAATTAGGCAATAGAAAAGTCCAAGTCGAAGAAACTTAATTTATGAAGTGTTAAATCAATTATGCTTAAAACAGTACGCGGAAAACCAAAATTCAAAATTATTAGAGTTTTCTATTTAAAAATTTATATGGTTGGGTACATAACTTTCTATAGACTACTTTACGTAAAACTTTACGAATATATTTATTAACCCTTTTTTGACATCTACAATGAGATTGAAGGGGGCCAGAAAGCAACAAACCCTAGCTAATGGTAAACAATTACCTCTACTGAAACGAATAGAAAATGTAAAGTTTGGAATGAAATTAATGTTTATATTTGCTGAAATAGGCTAAATTCACAAATACATCTAAAATAATTTCACAATTAAATATTACGAGTCATTAAGCTTTGCCACGCTCCATAAACCAAATTTTCCATTTTCTAGTATAAACCTGGAGAGGCATGTTTTCCATTGGAACTATTAGTGCGAAACTGAAACCTAATTTAAATGGCGCGAATTCAATCATGCATTAATGATTGGTGCTTGGCCCAATATTCGATACACCAATATCAATGTGTCTTTTTCATCTAGGTCCCTTCATGTTATATCTATCTTTGATGCGTGATAAAATATTATTACATCTACTTTGACGCATCTCTTCAGCAATATGCCTCTGATAATTACATAATTTTTTAACGCATTAATCAGAGATAAGTTCCAAATATTATATTCCAGAATTATAAATACATCAACTACATGTCAAATTCGACTTTCTCAGGTATTATTGAATGGTAAAATGATTATTAATACATTTTAAAATATTTTTAAATTGTTAACAACCAATAAACCCGACAGCTTAGAACAACAAATGAAAAACGTTTCCTTTCATTTGATTCTCACCCAGGTATTAATAGAAATAAACGACGTTTTATTTATACCTTAAACCGTCTAAAACAAAAAAATAAATAAAATAAAACCACTTCTAAATCTTCCTTGTACCGAAGAAAGCATCTACACCAGAGGCTAAAGAAAATATTGTACCGCGCAGCGCCCGCGAATGGCACTCCGAAGACGCTAGCGTCCCCTAGTTAGAAGAGATTCACTCTGTGAACTTGCGATCACGTGGGTAGTCGTGCCCCTAGATGGCGTTGCATGTCTATTAAAATTTTCTAATGATTCCAGAAATTTGCACTACTAGAGGGACCTACTAGTTCAGTCTCGTAGATGCTCGAAATTTCGAGAGATTCAAAGTTGACGGGCTCGGCTAGGTTTAGTCTTTACCGGAGAATTAAACTCATTTATTCTACCTTGAAATTGAAAATGGCTTCTACTTCGGGTAAAAAATGAAAAATTAGTGAAGAAAAACGCATATTTCAAGAAAAGTGGATTGAGTTGTACTTGTTTGTTAGTATTAATCAAAAACCCGTCTGTTTGGTGTGTCAAGAATCCCTTTCAGCCTTGAAAGAATACAACTTAAAAAGACATTACGATACAAAACATTGAAAATGAAGCAAGTGTGAAGGTTAGCTACATTATATCCGAAAAAATAGCTTTGAAATTAAAACCTTTTACTGATGGTGAATGTATCAAGGAATGTATGGAGGCTGTCGCTGAAGTATTGTGCCCGTCTCAGAAACAAACTTTTTCTAAAGTTACTTTGTCCGGTGTTACTTTCGCCAGAAGAATCGAAGAGTGAGCGGCAGACATTGAAAATTCACTAAAAGAACGTGCGTCGAAGTTCGTATACTATTCTGTTGCGCTCGACGAAAACAAAGATTCATCCATGCCGTTCAATTAGCTATATTTATTCGGGGTATTGATAATAATTTTGAAATCACTGAAGAGATGGCTGCACTTTTTCCGATTAAAGGAACTACAAAAGGATATGATATTTATTGGTGTTTGATGACAGTACCGAGATGATATAATTTAGAATTGACAAACCTCTCTGCAGTTGTAACAGACGGTGCACCATTCAGGTAGGAAAAAATGAAAAGCTCGTAAGTTTGATGAAAAAACAGCAGAAACTTCATTAAATGACGCGGTCTCAACCACAGAGAATTCCAAAATTTTTTACACGAAATTAATGCCGACTGTGGTGATGTGACATATTTTTCTGATGTTCGTTAGCTGAGCAGAGGAAAAATGCTAAAACGCGTTTTTGAACTCAAAAAGGAAATCGCCTCCTTCATCTAAACCACTGTGAAAGCATTTTAGTTTAAACTGGATTTATGGAAACATCAGTTGTTGAAAAAAAAGTTTGCGAATGTACAGATGTAGATAAATATGTCGCAGCATTAGATTTACTCAAAAAAGAGTTCCAATCAAGGTTTTCTGACTTCAGAGATAATAAAATTACATCAATTTCTTTGCCCGACCATTCTGTATATCCATTGAAGACATGCCAGAAAATTGACAGATGAAGCGTATCGATTTGCAATGTAATTCAGAACTGAAAGACAGGGTCGACATAGGTCTTCTTGATTTATCAATCAATCAATGATGTCTGTGTTTGGGAGCACATATGTGTGCGAGCCGTTGTTTTGTCGTATTTTGAAGAGTAAAACGATGTCGAGAGTTATAGAGGCACATCTGGAAGGAACTTTGCGTGTTGCAACTAGAGATGTGTAACTCAGGAGTGAGCTGGCTCAAAGAATCAACTTAGTTAAGTGAGTCACTGAAGCAGCTCCGAGGTACAGATCTTTTTCGATTCTGACTCACCTGTCACTTACAGCGTAACGGAGCGGGAACGACTTGCGACGATGAAGAGCCGCAGAGTCGAATTGCATTGCAATATGTGCTGTTTGTTACATTCTCGATGCGGTGCGATTGAGCAGTCTTAACTCTTTAGGTTTTGTCTTTTTATTTCGGCTGTTTAGATGTAAATTAAATACAAATATAAATATTAGATATGGTTGGTACTGCCTATTGGTATTAAATACAGATACAAAATAAGGCCATTTTCTATTTAAGAAAATAATGTATGTTGAAAAATTATTTATTCTAAAATTATGGAAAAGAACACTTTATGACTTTTTTCCGCAATATCGTGAAGCCATTTCTAATATTAATTATACAAATATCTATAAGTTTTAATACCTGTCTTAAACGAAATAAATAAGAGCTTAGTTTATTCGATAAATCTCCAACAGAAATTTTGCATAGTCAGTCTTAACGTTAAAAATTAAAACACTAACCTTGACCAATTCGTCGCGGTGAGTCGTCACCGTACTAGCCGAGCACGATATCCCATCCACTGTCCTTTACAACTACGAGCCGCCAGGGTGGCAGAACCGTGGTCCGGGAGTTAATTCACGAGTTAGGAGACTTGTCAAACGACGTTAGGAGAGTATTTCGCTCCTTCGTTTCGCAGCTTAATTGAGCCGACTCAGTGAGCTGACTCAGTAAAGTGAGCCAGAGTCAGTGAAGCGCATCAATAAAATGAGTTACATGTCCCATCTCTAGTTGCAACTACAAAAATTAAACTAAGTATCGACACACTTGTCAAAAATAAAAAATGTCAAAAATCGCATTGATTGATTGAACTTTTTAACCAATAAAGATTATTACACTTTGAAATAAGTTGTTTATAAATGATTATACCTTTACCGTGATATTTTCTGTTGTTTTGCGATCTTAAGTTATGTCATCAAATTAACAATATATCACACCCTACTAGAAAAAAATTAAATAAATTGTACATATTTGGAACGGAAATAAAAATTTTTATAAAAAAATAAAACCAAAAAATAGTATTTTATTGCATCCTGAAAATTTGGCTTCTTGAAGTCGGCTCCAAACTAATAAAAACAGTAAGAACTTATACGCGTAGTATTATCAAAACCCCGAATTGACTAAATACATGATTATATTTTTGTGATTAAATATACAAAATAAACGAATCAAATTAAAATAATAAAAAAATATGGGCAGTTATAAACGAGGCGACCGGGGCATCGCAAAAAAACAGACAACATACTTTTGACATAATACATGACAATAAAGTTTATCGGGAGGACCAAGAAGTTGCAAATGTTTTTAACAATTTTTTTATTAATATAGGGCTGATATACAAAAGAATATTGTTATAGATCAAAATAGAGTTATTAACCAGTCATGTAGAAATCCTAATTCCTTTTATATGCGACCAATAACGAGAAATGAGCTAATTAAACATATAAGTACATTAAAAAATAACTCCTGTCCCGGAGAGGACAAAACTACTACCAAAATTATTAAAAATATTTACCTAAATATATTAGATCCACTTGTACATATAATAAATCCTTGATTTCAGAATTCTAATTTACCGGGAGACTGGAAAGTTTCAGTTATTACGCCGATCTTTAAAAAAGGAGATCCCAAGTTAACTACAAACTATAGACCAATATCTCGGTTATAAATAATTCGGTATGATTTTTGAAAAATGTCTGAAATGTAGGATTGCAAGCTTTCTAGAAAAATATGACCTTTTATATTTAAGGCAGTTCGGTTTTAGAAGCGGGAAGAGTACTTAGGATGCAATTTTCGAGTTGGTTAAAGGTATAAATGAAAATTTGCAGGATAGAAAAAAATCTTGATCTTAAAAAAGCATTTGACACAGTCTCACACAAAATTTTGTTTGACAGAATGGAGGAGATAAGAGGTTAGAGATGGTGCGCTGAATTTATTAAAAACATATTTATCAAATAGACAACAAACAATAAAGATTAACAATTCCTTTAGCACCCCTAAAACAATTACAACTGGAGTGCCACAAGGTACTGTGCTCGGCTCTGTACTTTTTTAAATACATATTAATAAAATAAGCAAATTATTGGATAGTTGTAGTGCCATTTCATATGTAGATGACACGGTGCTTTTATTTAACGATAAAATTTGGTAGGATTTCACAGGCAAACCGAAAAAGGTTTGAGCATAATGCACTGTTGGTTGGGTTTGAGTCTGTTAAGTCTTAATGTATCTAAAACATTTTTTACAGCCTTCTCTGCTACTGGTGCGGATCAGCCAAATTTTGATAACATTTGTTTCCATGATAAGAATTGCCAAGAACAGGTCGTAGGTTGTGACTGTTCATTGATTGTGAGAAAGACGACTAAAATTGAGTATTTGGGTATAATGATTTAAGTCAAAAACTAATAATAACTATATATAGATCATTAGTCGAATCTATTCTAAGATATTTATAGTGTGGGGTAGCGCCTATGATAATACGTTGAATATTTTACAAACGTGTCAGAATACCGTTCTTAAGATATTGCTAGGTAAACCCCGATTATACCCAACTATCAAGTTATATGCCATGATGTATGATGTACGATGAAACCATGATGTATTTAATATTAGAAATTTTCAGGCTTACTCTAGCCTATCATATTTGCTTTAAATAAAAAAATCTTTTCCTACCATTTCACACCAGTATCAAACTAGAGCTAATATAAAACAAAATTTAACACTACCGTTTTTGCATAACTCGGTATGTCAAAGATTTCTAAATTAGTCAAACCATCAAAACAACATAAACATAAACATAAAACAACAAAATAACCGCCATTTTTAACAGCGTTTAATTCGTGCGGAATGTTCATTTTTCGAAAATATCAAGTAAAATACTAGATTTTGAGGTTGCACATTTTCATAGTCACCCTGTACACATAAAAATTTAGCAAATGAGGTTGTATGTCTATTACGCACCTCAATGCTTTAGATTGAAAAGGGTATTTAAAAAAATGTAAATTTAATTATAAAACTTGCTGCCTTTATCGCCCTTATACCTGTGTTTTTTGTATTATTATTACATAAGAACTGCTGAAGTTCAGTGCAATTCAAACTAAAGTCCGGGTAAAGTTTTAGCAAAGTATAAAATTAGCCCTTAATGTGCAAATTACCTAATTGGTAAGTGCCCTAAACATTGTTACTTCTCAGCCAGATTCTATTTTTGGTATTAAGCTAATATATAAGTTACAATATTAACAATATTATTCCAAAAGAAATATAGTTTGGTAATAAACGGTTACTTAAAATATTTATTAGTGTCTCAACTTAAAAGTTATTTCTTCTAGTTCAACATCTCCGATGGAGTATATAAATGATTTTTATATTGCACCTTTAAGAACCTGATAGAGCCATAGATAGGAATATACGATTTGCAGCCCGTTTCTCTCGAGCTTCGCATTCTTGGAAAATATTAAAATAATTCTCATGAATGTTAATACGAAATATGTAAAGAGGGTTTTTTAATAGAACGGATAGAGGATTTAAATTATTTCGGATAGAAAAGATAGCCAATCTACATGCATTAAGATGCAAAATGGAAAGTATGAATAATATCGACCTTGTGTTGGAATATTGTATATTTTTCAATTTCTAAACTGTTTAAATGTCTGACAATCAAAACCACTTAGGTTATGTAAATACACATAAATTGTGTTTGTGCTTTAAGTATGTGCAACATAGTCTCTTTCTCTCTCTCTCTCTCTCTCTCTCTCTCTCTCTCTCTCTCTCTCTCTCTTTCTCTACTTCCGAAGACATTTGCAAAAATTTGTTGAAATTTTGTTTTTTGTTTAATTTTTTGAAGAATAATGTTAGTTCCTATTGGTACTTCATTTCCCTACCAGAATATAATCCTATATTTTATATGCCATGATTCGTCTTCCGTCCACAATTATCAGGTCAATTTTTTTAAATATTGACCTGTAAATTTTATTGCAGTTTTCGAAACTCCTGGGCCGATGACATATTATCAACATGTTAGTTTATCCCATTTTAACTTTTCGAACCCTAAAAAATATTTTCAAAATTTTTTTTTTTACTTATTTTTATTATTCATATCTTTAATAATTCTCATTTTACTAATTTAAGAATTAGCAATAAAATAATTTAAATAATCGTAATACTTATGTAACTTTATATATAAGTATCGAGGTATACCTACAATATTACAAAATATACAGCAAAAACGCTGGTGGGAATTGGAACGAACTGAACGAGGCCATCAACTATTTATAAACAAAAATCATTTATTATTAGCTTATCATTATTTTGATTTTAATTGTTCTAATTAATTTCACTTTAACATTTCAAATTCTACAAATGTTCAAGAACATTAACATTTTCTCTAATATATAAATCTATTTTCCTCTCAGTTCTACCTATCGCCCTTTCAACAAAGTTTCTTCTTATACTATTGGATGGCGTTTTGTATTTGTAGTCTTAATTAGGCAACAGTTATAATTTTTTTTAATATATAATGTTTTGCAGGGTGCCCCACAAAAAAATGTAATAATTGGCATATCATGGGATCTCGCCGGCCATTTTATTGCTCCTGCATTTCCATTATATTTGTTGGGGAATTCTATATTTCCAGGCATAGTTTTTTAAATATTTGGTTTCTCAGTGATTTATATCCATCCTTTTTTAATATCCTTCAAACTTTAACAGGGTGAATAGCAGGTCCTATGGGGATGACCTGGTAACATTTCGGTAAAAAAGCGGTCTAGTGAATTGTTAGTAAAATTATTATTAAAAAACTGCTCATCCAATTTATCTCAAATTTTGCAAAACCATTAGGTATTATGTTGGAATCAAGTGGTAACATTTTGGTATGAATCCAAGATGGCAAATCAAAATGACGGCAAAAATAAAATATTAAAAAAAAGCCTGAAAAACTGCTTAATAATTTGATTTGAAATTGTACCATAACTAATGGAGGTATAGAGATCTTTACGTTTTAGCGTCGCAAGGTGCGAAAAAATATGTTTTATCAATTCCGTCTGTCTGTCTGTCAGTTCGCGGCATAGCTTAAAGACTACTTACCCTATTTGCTTCAAATTTTAGTCAAATATTAAGGTTCATATGGGGATGACGTGGTAACATTTTGGAAAAATCCAATACGGCAAAACAAAATGGCAACCTAGTGAAGTTTTAAAAAAATTATTATTAAAAAAAAATTCAACCAATTTATCTCAAATTTTGCAAAAAACATCAAGTATTATATCGGAATCAACTGGCAGCATTTTGGTACGAATCCAAGATGGCGGAACAAAATGGAGGCTTAGTAAAATATTTAAAAATTCAGTCTGAACAACTATTAACAGCTTGATTTCAAATTGTGTGTCATAACTAATTGTGGCATAGAGATCAACTAGTAAAATTGTTACACATTTACAACAAATTAAAATTACAATTAAAGTATTCGTCAGTTGAATAAAAAGCATTCTGTATTAATAAAGTTTTAATTTTTTTCCTAAAAGATGATAGTGGTACCCTCTCGGGCAAAGCATTAAAAAACTTTATTGCCCAAAAGCCCGGACCATCCCGACAACTTTCAAGACGCCAAAAAGGAGTTATCAAATGACGACCTGAGCGAGTATTATAATCATGAACGTCCACATGAGCTCTTAACATCCCCAATTTTTTTTTGACATACATCAAACATTGAAATATATATAAACAAGGCACGGTCAACACTCCAAGACAAACAAAGGCATGTCTGCAGTCCTGTCTATATTCCAATCCCGAGATCAATCTCACTGCTTTCCTCTGTAGGCCAAAGACTCGTTTCACCTGCCTGGAGTGGGCCCAGACTAGTATAGCATATGAGATGTGAGAATGGAAAATAGCAAAATATGCTGTTTTCAGCATGTCACCAGAGACACATTCACGTAGGTTCCGGAATACAAAAATTGCTTTATTTAGCTTCTTAGCAAGGGTGTCAATGTGCTGGCCCCATTGCAATTTCGGATCGAGAACCACTCCCAGAAAACTAGTCTCTGATGGATTTGAGACAGTTGAAAGGTCCCTCATACTAAATATTACCCTCTTAGTTTTGTCAGAATTCAAAAGAAGTCTGTTTGCACAAAACCAGAGCCTAACATTCTCCTGTGCCACCACACATCCATTCAGCGCTTCCTGCAGTGTATCACCAGTAAAGGAAACTGTTGTGTCGTCAGCAAAAAGCGTGAAACCGCCAACATTTCCCTGGTTAGGTAGATCGTCTATATAAATTAAAAATAGAATTGGTTCTAGTATCGAGCCTTGTGGTACTCCAATACTTATTCCCCTCCTCGCTGACAAGACACCAGCTACCCTCACTAATTGAAATCTGCTGTCCAGATAAGACTTGATAAGGTCTAAACTATGTTGGGAGAAGTTATACTGTCTCAGCTTTGCCAGAAGAATGTTGTGGTCAACACAATCGAACGCCTTGCTCAGATCACAGAACAACACAGAATCATATTGTGCTTCATAAAAAGCCCCCATTATGTCTGATTCAAGGTTCAGAATGCCAAGTGTGGTATTTTTGTTTTTCCCGAAACCAAATTGACATTCGGTAAAGAGATTATTTGTTTCAAAGAACTCTATAATTCTAACAGCCACGCACTTTTCAAAAATTTTTGAAATTACAGGTAATAGAGATATTGGCCTATAATTATCCGATCTCGTAGGATCTCCCTTTTCGAAAACAGGGGTTACTATCGCAGTTTTAAGAATGTTAGGGAATATTTTTTTACTTATGCATAAGTTGATCAGTTTAGTTAATGGGACAATTATATGGTTCTTAATAGTTTTTATAAGCTTAATGTTAAATCCAAAAATATCTCTACTGTTTTTATTTTATTTATAATTTCCCTTACCTCATTAAATGTGACTTCTCGGAACACAAAAGGAGTTTCAGTAATAATATTTAAGTTATTTAAAACTATAATAATTAAATCAATTTTTTGTCTTATTTTTAAAAGTTTTTTTTTGTATATTTATTGCACATTTATATTTTCTTTTTTTATTAAACTTTTTATTTTAATTTAACATATTTTTCGAGATATTGTTTATTTATTTTGTTTTTTTTTAATTTTTTTGAATTTTTTTGTCTATAATTTAATATTTTCTGACACGATCAATACTTCTAAGTCGAAAGGAAATTGTACGTGATTACTTAGGTTAGTATACAATCTATTGTATGTGTCCCAGCCGAGAGTGATCGTTGGAGTTATAGTTGGAACCGCGGAGTTTTAATCGCATTTCTGTAACCCATAAGTTTTTTTTATGGAAATTAATGATTTTGTATCACGTCTATACAGTGGCAGTAAAAAGTCCCATTTTATAAATCAAAAAATCTCACTTATTTTAAATGGAACATCTTGTATATCTTAACATCAAGGAAATGATTCATGCTTAAGGTTTTAATCATTAAGAATGATACCGGGTGGCCAACTTTTTATATATAAACAAAATAATAATTCGACCAATGATATTCCCACACATGAAGTAAAGTAGATAATTATGTTTCGCTGATGATAATTGTTAGAATAATCCTGGTATGTGTGATCCAATCATTCAACACATTTAGGATCTCGCCAATAGATAATCAACAGAATCTGGTATATACGTATGATATCCTGAGGAATTCTTCTAATCACATTAATTTTCAATTTAATAATCAATTTTGCATTTATAGTGATACAACTGATAACAATCATGCCTGAGTTGACAACTGCATACGTTGGCCTGGAAACTCGTTCTGTCACGATCAAAATAGCGTATGTTTTCTTTGGCTGAAACAGCTCAGGCGGTTTGATTTTACACCGAAACCAAATCTATTGTATCTACTAGAAGAAGATTTAGAACGAGATTTCAGAAGAATCAGCAGTCATTAAACATTATCAAGAAATGGTACCAACATTTTTCTACCGAGGCATCTTTGTAGGTAAAAAGACCAAACAAAAAATATACAATTAAGATTTCTGGAATAGACTTTTAGCTGTTCATGAAATAATATTGAATAATCACGGCAAAATATCAGTGCGAAAAATGGCTTCTGCTCTAATTTGTCAAAAAGTGAATGTCAAAGATGTACAAAAATTTTATATAAATTTTCCTATAAAATTGAAAGGACTAATAGAAAAAACTTGATTGTGTCTGATGAGGCAACATTCCACATAAAAGCTCGCTGTAATACACATAATTGTAGGATTTGAGCCTCCAAAAATCCAAAGGAGTACAACAAGTTACCGTATTGTGTGCCGTTTCAAAAGAAAAAAATTATGGACCATTTCTTTTTCAAGGAACCATCAGTGACGGCGCCCAACTACACGGATATGTATATTTAAATGAAACATATTTCCAACAGGACTGTGCCCCATCACATTATGCTCCTATAGCAAGAGAATCACTAGATGTGGCATTTGGAGCAAGAGGGATAGGAAGAACTGGTCCCATTGAGTGGGCGCCTTGTTCTCCAGATTTGACAGTTCCGGATTTTTGCCTGTGGGGGATACGTCAAGGACAGGTGTTATAATCCCGTTCCAGAAATCATCGAGAATCTTAATACAAATATCTGAAATGTCATTGAAGGGATTCCCCAGGACATGCTACAGGATTCCATCAACCATCTATTGGTATGTATTTATAAATGTGCTGAACAGAATGGACATCATATCCAAAATGTATTTTCATAATCATGTCGATTAATAAAAAGATGATACTTTTCTACTCTACTTTATTTGTGGGAATATCATTGGTCGAATTATTAATTTTTTATTTGTAAAACGACCGCCCGGTATGATCCTTAGTGATTTTTAAGATCTTCAGCATGAACCATCTCCTTGACGTGACTATTTAAAATAACTGAGATTTTGCAAATTGTAAAATGGGATTTTTTCGACCTCACTCTAGACGTGATACAAAAACATTAATTTCCATTAATAAAATTATGGATTGCAGAATTCGATCATAACAAACCTCGCGGTTCTAACTATAACCGTTTTGAAACTATTAACTTATATTTATGGCATAGATTTTTTGTGTGTCGGCCATTTTCATATTCCGGAATATGCTGACTGCGTCAGGAATGATATTTCTACGCCCAATCTTAAAAACTATAACAATGTCACTAATCTTCAGGGTCTCGTGCTTAATTTAATTTTGCTTAATAACTGTTGTAAGGTAAGTGAAGCTATCGATGCCATACTTCCGCAAAATCGCTACCATCCTGCTTTGACAATTGAATATTCTTTCTTAGCAATCGATAAACCACAAACTTCAAAAGTTAATTGCGAGTTTAATTTTAAAAAAGCTAACTTCAGTGCTCTTTATGCAGATATACCTACATTGGATTGATCCTTCGTGGATGCTTGTGTTTATGATGTAAATTTAACGGTAAAAGTATTTACAGAAAAAAAAACCTGTTTAAATTGCATGTTCCCGGGAAGCAGCAATCTAGGTTGTATCCGCCTTGGTTTAACTCTAATATCATTTATTTACTATTTCGTGAGCAGTTTATTGAAATTGTATCTGAAATTAACCTTAAACTAAACGTTTCACATACTTATTATGTACGTTACATAGAAGAAAATATATCAGCGGATCCCAACAGTTACTAACCTTGTGTGTGCTACCCAATACATGTCTGAGAAGCTTGACAAACAAAGTCAGGTAGATGTGATCTACACAGATTTTTCTAAAGCTTTTGACAGGCTTGGCTTGGAATTTTACTAAAGAAACCCTGAGCATTTGGTATTTCAGATCCGTTGGTTCAATTAATAAAATCCTATTTAGGTATCAATATGTACAATTCCGTGTACATATAAGTCTCAGAGATTGGTACAGTCATCGGGGGTACCGCAAGGATCAGTGCTTGGATCACTTTTCTTTAATATGTTCATTAATGATATTGTCATCTGGGTTGGAGGTTGAAGGTTGCGGACAACCCTAAAATATTTTGTGAGATTCCCTCTCCTGACGATGTTTGTAGACTACAAAACTGTTTAGAATTGGTTGGTAGGTAGTGTACTGAAAATAAACTTCCGTTAAATTCTTTAAAGTGTAGTGTCATGTCTTTTTCGAGAAAATCACAACCAATTGAGCATAATTATGTTATAGATAATGTTGTGCTAGCAAGATTTACTGTGATCAAGGACCTTGCAGTAATTTTCGATTCAAAACTTCCATTTATTAACCATATTGAAGACAGTGATATATGCATAAAAAGGAATAGGCTTTATCTTGCGTAATTCAAGTTTCAACAGCCCGCTACACTGATTTCTCTTTACTCGACCTTTGTTAAGAACTCGTTTTGACTACGCCTCTATCGTAAGGTGTCCAGTATAGCAGACTCATATTTCTAGCCTTGAAAGAATTCAGCGTAAATTCCTTAAAACTGCATGCTTTATATTGGACGATGTGTGGCCGGCTGTTGGAGGTCCTCATGAAGATTTGCTTGTTCGGCCTTACTGAGTTAGCGGCTAGACGATCATGCAATTCAGTTAAATTTCTGTATAAATTATTAAAGAGTAAGATCAACTGTATTCGTCTACTCGATTGTATTAGATTTAGAGTGCCTAGATTGGAAGCAAGACCTTTATTCAAACCCCAGCTCCACGAACAAACATCCTTATATCTTCTCCAGTATACCAGATCTCAAAAAACTACAATAAAATTGAAAATAGTATTGACATATTATACTGCAGCATTCAACAGATTAGAACGATGTTTGTTTAACTTCATTTTTAATTTTCATTGTTCAACCCATTTTTTTTATTTATATTCTAATTTTAACCGTTACTTTTTCTTGTCCAAAAATGGTGTAAATTTTGTCATTATGTGTTGTAGTATGTATATCCTTTTCCTTATCCTGGAATTGGATCGCTTGTTGGATATTGTATTTAAAAATAAATAAATAAATTAACGTTCAAAATCGATCACTCTCGGCTGGGACACCCTGTATAATGCTCAGGTGATCTATTTCACCCCAATCAAAATTTTCGTAGATACTTGATCCAATTTTTTTCATGTGTTTTGGACAAAGTGCATCTTGATTACTAATGCGTCAGATAATCCTAATGAAATTTTTATTAGCTTTCGCAAAAAATCAAGGTTTACTCCGTAATTTTGGAAAGAGGTTCTTATAATAATAGTAGCCCTTATCTGATTGATTAACACGTTCACTGCGGTACCAGTTACAGATGATTTGTAAAAAATAACTTTACCAGTCACATGTATCTGGTGTGTGATATATTCATTCAGGCGTTACCAGATATATGGGTCTGGTAATCATCCCTCAAAAATAATAACTATAATTCCAAAAATTATTAAAAAAAACTATTTTTTTTGCAAAAATGTATTGAATAAGGCCTCTAGTTTGTTATTATAAATTTGCACTAGCCTATGTAAAGTAATTAACACAAAACTAATCGCTAATTAGAATTCAGAATTATGGATACAAAGAAATTAAAACTAATTATTGATTTTAGTTAGGCTGGAATGTATTTCATTAAAACAAGGAAGGCACAAGGCTGGTTTGCTGTCGCAATCTGAACAAAAAGTTGACACATTTGTAACTCTCTTGTCCGCTTCGCGACTTGACAAATTGATCCGCAATTTTTTGTAGCAGTTTACGCAGTTTTTACGTCGTTTCCTTCCCGGACCCTGCTCTACTTCAAATGCATGAATTCTTTTTAGCGTAGTGGGGGCGAATAATTCAGTGCTCTGATTTTCTTCAGTCAGTGCTAAAGCCAATTTTTCTCTAAATTGGAGCATACTAAGAGTACCATCATTTTTGTTGATGTAATTGTAAACCACTTGAGAATTAACAATAGTTGTCCCGAATATGAGTTCAAACGCGGTTTTCCTATACCATTTCAGTCCTTTTCTCAAGGCTGTATAACAAGAAGACATTTGATCACTAATATCTACTCCCTTTTTTGCTTTGTTGTAATCAATTATACATTTGGGCTTCAGAATAGCTTCAGATGACCTACTTTTCTTCACAGTCTCTTCCATGCTATGCTCACGTTTGTTCGAAATCATTAGAATGGGATGCTTATAATTTTGATTCCGTTTCCATTATGAACACCTATAACCTGATTCTTTTTTATTTTTCGGTTTACAAATTCTCTCGGAAGGTTCTTTCTGTTAGACCGTAAAGTTCCGCAATAGAAGGTTTTTCTAGCTTGAAGTTTCTTTACTAATGGTACGCTGGAATAAAAATTATCGGCGAATAAAGTACGTCCTTGATCTAGCACATTTTGCATGAGATTCATTACCACTTTGACAGTGTGAGGGTCACTTGGGTTATCATTTTGGGTTGTTTCTTTACCGCAGTAAATCTTTATGTTTATAGTATAACCTTCTAAAGTGCACAATTTATATAATTTCACACCATATTTGTGCCTTTTGTTCTTAATATACTGACGCATGCCCAATCGACCTCTCCATGGGATCATACTCTCATCTATCACAATGTCTTTACCAGGGGTCAAAATTATCTGAAATCTTGCGTTGAGCATTTCCAGAAGAGGTCTAATACGAAACAAGCGATCATGAGAATTTGCTAAATTTTCATTATTATTGAAGTGAATGTGTTGCAGCAACAACAAAAAACGGTCTCTAGTCATTTTGGAAGAAATATATCTATTGCGATAAAGTTCGTCTTTTGACCAGTGGAGATTGATAGATGGAACTCTAACAAGTCCCATGCAGATTATAACACCAAAGACTTTGTACATTTCTTGTGGATTGGTATCTGTCCAATTTTTCAAGCGAGACTTATTGCTTAGAGCTACAGTACTTTTTTTTTGTAAAGCATACCTATTGGTTTCTTCAACTATCAAATCAATCACTTCCTGATCTATGAAGAGCTTGAATACGTCAATAGGGGTCTTACACGATCCATAGTCAATGTTAATTATTTGCCTCCGATTATATTCCACGATATCCAGCGGATTACTGATGTCCATTGGTAACCAAACATCATTCTGGAGATCCTCTGAAAAATAAAGCAATGTATGAATATGGTAAAATTACATACAATATTTACCTATTTCAACATATACATATTATAGTTATTAAGAATACCTACCTAGAACTTCATCAGCAGCGAATTGCTCTCCCTCGATATTTTCCAATTCCAACAATGCCTGGTCGGGTTCATTCTCATTCGTATCAGATTCATCTGTACGAACAGATGAACCGGGAGAGATATGCTAGGCTCATACTTAGGATCTGTACTCGAATGAGTACCTGCATATGGATCACTCTCTAGGTCAACTTCGCTACTGCTATCAACTTTCCACATTCCTTGCAATATTTCACGACTTGGATTATTCTCTGTTACAACTTCCACGTTTTCAATTTCATTTTCTATGTTTTCGGTTGCGTGACAACCCTGATAAAGATAATATTGTGGTAAAAACTTGATATTTTGGTATAATAATTCCAAACTTACCTGTGTTTCAACATGTTGTTCATGAGATTCTGGCGAATCTGGATCTTGGTTATACTGAGAACGCGCTAATTCACATGTATCTTGTAACGACAGGTGGTAAAATTATTTTCACTGTGTGCTTTACCAGTCACAAGTGTCTTCTACGTACTATATATCCTAAAAACATTGCGCACGTCACGACAATCAAATAGGTACCTGTAACGTGCAAATCGGATTTATAGTTTTCAAATTATTCATTCCGCCGCTGGGTAATAGATGGCACGATCGGCCTCCGCCGTAACGGAATAAACAATACCAGATACATGTATCCGGTATCGCAGCGAACGTGTTAAATGGCTCCTATCAGTTATTTTGCACGTGTTTTTTGCCTTTCTAAAAATATCTGTGAAAGGAATATAAAAATTATTAGTAAAGGCTGGAATTTTTGTTGCAATCTATCCAAATAATTAAAAAATGTTAAGGATGATATTCTCTTAGTATATAGGCATTATTATATCACAGCGGCTTGAAGTAGTTAAGCTGGTCGAATTAATACGCTTTGAGTAATCCGGAATCCTTTAATAAGAATAAGGTGGGAAATCCTTTAATAATCTCGAATTAACAGTCTAGTGGAAAGCACTGTTATTAATGCCTGTACCATCCGCATTTACCGAACAACCCAATAAATACAGTGCAATATTGTGGTGTGGAACTTCATTATCTAATTGCGCTTCATGTCCTGGATTATAATTTAGGAGCAAGGACGTTTCTGTGTCAAAGTCGGGAACGTAACTTTGAAACTTAATCTTTTACACGTGACCATGGCTGTTTACTGGAATTTCAGTAGTATTCATAATTGAGTTTTGGTCAAACTAAGCGTGTCGAATGATATAAACAATGGATTATTAAGTATATAACAAATTAACTGGCTAATTTTAATAGAATTTCTAAAATTGATAAAGGGAATGATGCCTTTAATATTACATCATATAAAGTTGAATATCGATGTTTGACTACAAGTCAGTACAAAATTGAAATTTGGCATATATCTCGTCAGTGGTACATAAGAAAATCTAAAATTATTTAAGTTTTATTTCGTGAGCAAGATGAATATATTCTGTAAAAAATTATTCTGGACAACATGGGGAACTCCTTACGTCAAAAAGAGAGTTAATTTCACCCTCTTTGATGCCTACTCTGTGCAAGTTTTCGTCAAAAACGAGAAAGATTCTGAAAATGCATAGATACGAAAAAAATTTTTCTCAAGGTTTTGTTTTCTGACCACAAGCAAATTACTAGTACTCCGATATTGTTTGCAATCTTAATATTCTACGATTTTATCCTTTAGTTCGTCAAAAATTAGTACTTATGAAAAGTAACAAAATAAAAATAATAAAGTGGCAAAATACTACAAAATGTTTCACCCAAAAAACTACCTACGTTTGTAAAAAGGCCAAAAAAATTCTACTAAATTTAGCGTTTAAAGTTTGGAGCTTTTTTTTTCTCGAAAAAAACTACTGCAAAGGGCACCCTTGCTTTGAAACTAACCTATCGAATTAAAAGTAAAAGTTACAATTTTTTGAAAAGTGACTATTTTGGACGACAACTTTTCAATTTAATGTTTGATTCTGCGGCTTACTAAAATATAAAAAAATATGACTTGAAGAAAATTTGCAAATATATTTTACGTTTTCATACATTGAAAAACTTCAAAGCATCCAGTCGCCTTTAAATAAATTTCAGCATTAATTTTGAGTGTATATTTAAATAAATTTCATTTATTTTAGAGCTTCAAAATCGATTTTGATATTTTTGAGAGCGAGAGGAAAAAAATTGGATATTTTTCCCGATGTAGCCACAATTTGGGGTAATAATTGTTCCAATTTCTATATGTATATAATAAATGCCAATATTCGTTTCACATAAGTGCTACTCGATTTATTTAATTGGAACAGTTGGATAATCACAGTAGTCCATGACTAAATATTTTTAAATTCGGGATAAGGGGAGTTGGTTATATTATTATCAAATAGTGTTCGTAAAGCTTCGTAGCTTAGGATATATTAGTAGCTCGCGTTGATTGTTACTGTGTGTGTGGACTAGAAATTTCTGAAATTCTTGTTTTTGACTTACGACGCGCTTCAGCCTGTAAGGATACGTCGGGAAATTTTTCTTTAAAGGTCAATTATAGAGGTACATATAAGCGCTTTTTTGGAAAAAAAAATATTTTGCTATAGTAACCAACCAGTTGTTGAATTTGTAATTTTTCGAAACCCTGTTGATTTATTATGATTAATGTTCCGAGGAAAATCTTCTCAAGTTTGTTAATACATCGGATTTTATTTATTTTAAAAATTCATTTGCATTATAATGTATAACTTTTTTACTAAAATGTGCTCCTTGTTGGAATACACCAATCTCTCTTTAGGACTATGATTCAGTTTTTAAAAATACTTTTAAATAAAGTAAAATTTCTGTTAAATTTGGTGGTTTTAGTATTTACCCATACTTTGTTTTTTCGCGTTTTTAAAAAAACTTGAAAACTACTTCAATTCTGTTAATTTGGAAATAGACGAAAAACTGAAGAACAATGTTAATAAATCGAGAAGAAGATGCATTTCAGATTCACACTATTACATATCATTGAAATCATCGATGAAGCGGCATTATCATAATTTGTAATAATATATAGGATGTCCTATTTAAACTAAGAAAGTTGATGTGAATTGATTCCAGTTGATGAATTTGTTGATTAAAATGTGTTAAGGCTGAGTTTTAAAAAACTTTTGAAAAACGCGTAGATATTTTTTTGCCTAGCTTTAAGCCTTTATACCAGCTTATCGGTACCATCTGGGATAAAAACGATTAGGTACATAAAGAACTCTCTTTTTGCTAAGCAATAAGTTGTTAAGTAGAGGACATAACACAA
>JAUTXW010004648.1:0-84094 GCA_030620095.1 Kuschelorhynchus macadamiae | reverse complement strand
AGTTAGAAAAAAAGTGAAATAGATAAATCTATTAAGTCAATTTCAGACATTATTTTAGATTTTGAAGGAAGTGCTCAAGATTCAGTATTTTTACGTATGACATCTCGCTTGATTCATGTTTCAAATAGAGGTGCGTAGGTTACATGTATCTGGTAGTGACCAAGATCTCTTTAAGCAAGAATCTTTTGCAACGTGTCTTGCTCTAGAAGCATACCTATATGACAAAATTAGTAAAGACCCAGATCCAAGTCAACCTAGTACTTCTAGTTCGTCTCAACAACCAATTATTCATATTCCACCTAGTGTTAACTGTTCTCGTAATATTCCTGCCATTGGAGATTGGCAAGTAAAATTTAATGGAGATAGTAAAAATCTATATAACTTTTTAGAGCGTATTACAGAATTAGCACAATCTCGTAAAGTTGAGGATAAAGATTTATTTAATTCTGCCGCTGAACTTTTTATAGGGGATGCCTTTATTTGGTATAAAAGTATTAAATGTTCTGTTGATAGTTGGCAGTCATTAGTTGCTCGTTTAAAGAAAGACTTTCTTCATTCAGATGTTGAGGATGACCTTTGGGAGCAAATTAAACATAGGAAACAGAAATCTACAGAGTCTGTAGCTGTTTATGTTGCACACATGCAAATTTTATTTTCTCGCTTGTCACACCCTCCAGCGGAGGTAACTCGAATTAAGCATATTAGAAAAAATCTTTTATCTGATTACATAACTCCTTTAGCTTTGGGTGAAATTAATAGTGTGGATAATTTGTTGACACTTTGTAGGAAATTAGAAGAGGCTAATTATTTAAAAAATAAAAATCATTCAGTAAATCAAATAAATAATTTTGAGATTGGAGAATCATCTAACAGTAGTACATTTATACCCCATTCTAATTACCATAATAAAAATTCTAATTATAATCCTAATAGGTTTAATAAACATTTTAATAACCACAAGGGAAGCAATGTTTCGGACAATAAAAATAATCATTTTACTAAGTTTTGAAATAAAAATTTTAAAGGTAAAAAATATGGGAATAGTTCTAATTTCAATAAACCGGCAGATAGTAGTAGTAATGCCTACAGTCAGTAGTAATTGTGGCCCTAGTAAGTCTAGCGATACAAATATTTCCAAAAATCAAAATAAAATTACTTGCTGGAATTGTGACATGCCGAATCATTTTTATGATAGTTGTACTTTAAAACGTAAAATATTTTGTTTTAAGTGTGGTTTGAGAAATGTTAAAACTAATACTTGCCCAAAGTGTTGAAAAAACTAAATCAAGTGCAACAGAGAGGCAGTTGCACCATGTCAGATAAAAAGTCCTCACTTTGTATAAAATTTTCTCGTAATAGTACTCACTGGAAGAATTGGCTCAAATTTGTTTCAGAATTTTATAAAACTTATCCTAAAAATGAATTGTCTCCACTTTTTATAAAAAAAACCTTTGGATAACCGCCCTTACATTTCTGATAAGTTATTTGATCAAGATATTACCGTTTTACTTGATTCAGGTGCCACAGCCTCAGTTGTAGGTCTAAAAGGCTTAGACATGTTGGAAAATTTTAATTTAAAGGTCTACCCCACAAATGTAAAAAATATTAGTACTGCTGATGGAACACAACAAGTTGTTAAGGGCTTAGTTGATCTACCAATTCTGGTTGGTAACATTTGTCAGGTCGTTACAGCTTTTGTAGTTCCTTCACTACCCCATTATTTTATTTTTGGATGCGACTTTGCAAATCAGTTTAAAATTTCTGTTGATTTTAAAAATAATTCATGGCAAATTGACAGTAATCTAGTTTCTGAGATTAAAACTACTGATCATTTTTCAAGTAGTAAATTTAACCCATTATGCACTTTAGATAGTCTCACTAGTTTAGGAAGGTCTCAAGCCGAAAAAGTGATTTCTTCTTTTGGTGAAATTAATAGCGAAGAACGTCTTGGTAGAACAAATAAACTAAGTTTAACTATTGATACAGGTGATGCTAAACCATTTCATATAAAACCTTATCCTATGTCACAAATTTTAAATAAAGAAATAGATGAGATGTTAAGGTTAGGTGTGATAGAACCTTCACACAGTCCTTGGTCATCTCCAGTTCTTCTAGTTAAAAAGTCTAGTGGTGAATATAGATTTTGTGTAGACCTACGTGGCGTCAATGTACTAACTCGTTTTTATAGTTATTGTCTTCCTAGTATAAATA
This sequence comes from Kuschelorhynchus macadamiae, assembly GCA_030620095.1. Taxonomy (NCBI): domain Eukaryota; kingdom Metazoa; phylum Arthropoda; class Insecta; order Coleoptera; family Curculionidae; genus Kuschelorhynchus; species Kuschelorhynchus macadamiae. Next base: position 81,883 of record JAUTXW010004648.1, on the reverse strand, counting down.
GAATTTTAAATTCCCTGCGTAATGCCAAATATTGCTCAAAGCTTTTTGGCAAATACCTCTAGACGATGAGTCAAAGGACAAAACTTCATTCAATGTCGTAGGACGTGGTTCTTTTAGATTTTGTGTTGTGCCCTTCGGACTGTGTAATGCTGCACACATTCAACAACGCTTAGTTGATGCAATATTTGGTCCTCAATTTGAACCTTTTGTCTTTACCTATTTGGATGATATTTTGGTTTGTAGTCCTGATTTTGAATATCATACAAAGCTTTTAGCAGAGATTAGGGATAAATTAAAAGAAGCAAACCTTACTGTTAATTTGGAAAAGTGTGAGTTCTTCAAAACTTCTTTTAAGTTTTTGGGTTATATAGTAGGATCTAACAGCTTGCGTACTGATCCCGAGAAGGTGTCAGCAATGGTAAATTATTCTCGTCCAAAGACTGCCACAGAGGTCAAGAGATTTATTGGCCTATGTTCCTGGTACAGGCGTTTCATAAAGGATTTTTCTACTTTAGTATTCCCAATTAATGATTTGTTAAAGGGACGTAGGAAATCCCAGCCTGTTACTTGGACAGATGCTGCCGAAACTTCTTTTATAAAGATCAAAAAGTTATTGATTTCAGCTCCAATCTTAACCCAACCAGATTTTTCACAACCTTTTGTTATTCAGTCTGATGCTTGTAATACTGGGTTAGGAGGATGTCTTACTCAAGAAATTGATGGCGAAGAACATGTCATAGCTTATGCTAATAGATCACTTTCCAGGGCAGAGAGAAATTATTCAGTTGTAGAAAGAGAATGTCTTGCTGTAATATTTTGTATAGAGAAATTTAGAATGTGGATTGAGGGAGCACCTAAATTTAAAGTTATTACTGACTGTTATTCTCTACTTTGGCTTAACAACCTCAAGAATCCCACAAGAAAGTTAGCTCGTTGGTCAGTTAGACTCAGACAACATAATTTTGATCTTGTCCATAGGAAAGGTGTGGATAATGTTATACCAGATGCCCTGTCTCGTATCCATTCTAATATGTAAGATAATGAAGTTAATAGTTTGCCATGTATTTCTGTTTTGAACCCTTTTAGTGTTGATACTGATCGTATTGATCCCTAGTATAATAACCTTCGAGAGAAAATTCTTCAGACACCTGAAAACTATCCACAGTGGAAGGTTGAAGATGATTTTATCTTTAAATTTGTACCAGATACTATGCCAATGAATTCTATTCTTCCAGAATGGAAACTGGTAGTTCCATCACCTCAAGTGAATGAAGTCATTGAGCATTGTCACTCTCCACCAACTTCAGGACATTTTGGCTTTTACAAAACCCTAAATCGGATTCAGGAATTTTATTTTTGGCCTCAAATGCGGCGTCATGTTTTAAAATTTGTAAAATCCTGTTTAGTTTGTGGATCACAAAAGGCTCCAAATACTGCTCGCATGGGTCTAATGGGTAGAGAGAAAGAGGTTAATCTTCCTTTCGAATGCATAGCTATTGATCTTATGGGTCCCTTTCCTAGATCGAAGAAAGGACATAAATGGCTACTAGCAGTAGAAGATTGGTTTAGTAAATACACTCTTTTATATCCATTGCGAACCTCTAAATCTCATCAAATAGAAAACATTTTAGAAAATCAAATTTTATTAGTTTTTGGATGTCCACAAATTATTATATGTGACAATGGTTCTCAGTTTATTTCAAAAAGTTTTAAAAGTCTCTGTAAGAAATATGAAATTAAAATTTGGTATAATGCTCTTTATTCAGCTCAGTGTAATTTTGTTGAAAGGAATAATAGTACAGTAGGTACTGCCATTAGGAGTTATGTTACTGAACATAATCAGTGGGACATAGAGTTACCAAAAATTCAACAAGCTATTAACACTTCTAAGCATGAAGTTACTCAGTTTACACCAGCTTTTCTTGTTTTTGGTAGACACCCACCGTTATCAGGAAAATTTTATTCAGATCATAGTGAACAACATAAAGATTTTGAAATAACTCCTGGTGACAGGGATACTTATGCTTCGAATCTTCAGAATCTCAGAGATATTTTTATTGATGTTAGGAAGAGAATTCATTTAGCTCATGAGCGTAACTCTAAAGCGTACAATCTTAGAAAGAGGGATTTTTCTTTTAATGTTGGAGATTATGTATGGCATAGAAACAAAATATTGTCAAGTGCAGCCAATCAGTTTAGTGCAAAGTTAGCTCCAAAGTATATTCTTTGTTTTGTACGTAAAAAGATTTCAAAATTAGTTTATGAATTAAAAAATATAGATGGGTCAAAGGCCGGGAAATGGCATATTAAAGATCTTAAAGTTTATACAGGCGTAGACATAGATTCATCTAGTTCTGTTTCTGACAATTCCGATTAAGTATTTATTTTATTGAGATTAAGGACCTAAATTGTTCATTGGATTTGTAGAGCTTTTCCTTATTTCTCAATAACTTTGTTGTTGAATCTCTTTTAGTATTTTTGACAAATGTATTTAGAGCTATGAAAGCATATTTTGGATTTATCCATTTTTGAGTTTGTCGAGTATTGAAGTATATATGGTTGCTAATGGCCTATGCATCATATAAAGTTTTGAATTTTTTTGAGAAATTGGTACAATTCATTTTCTCTAGAGTTTGAGAAACATTGTTATGTAAGTGTCTGATCAACACTTCCGGATTTTCGTTATATTGTTTTGATAAAGGTATACCGGTATACAATATTATAGAGTTGTATATATTACTGTACGATAATGTCAGTAACTGATTTATTAATTTTTCTTGTTTTGCTTTTGGGTTTTATTTTGATAAATGCCCAAGTGAAATTTGGGAAGGTGCTAAGTTGCATAGATTGCATGCTCCTTTCTTGTATCGATACAGTACCTCTGTATATTACTTTGTAGTTATATTATGCATTTTATATAATCCTAGGAAGGCTATTTTGTATTATTGAGTCGTAGCTCGGACCTTTTAGTGTCATTTGTTTAGAAGGCAACGGCATAAGATGTGGTTATACTTATAGTGACTTTTACCTATTATGTTTATAGTGTCCTTACTGATTTTGTCCTTTTACTAAGGCGAGATACAATTCACAAAATTTGGCTAGTTATATAGTTACTGATTTTTACACAGTTTAAGTTCTATCACCATCCAAATTTATGTATAATTATTTAATAACTCAATTACAAAATTTGGCTAGTTATATAGTTGATTTTTACACAGATTTTTCCAAATTTACATATCATACACTTTATAAAAGAGAGTTAATAGAATCTTTATTAATAGGGTGTTACTATTGAAAGTGACATATTTTGAATATATAATCAGTTTTAGTTCATAAGATACTGGCCTTCTTTATTAATGAAAATAACAATTTTTTCATTTACAATAAAATATTCTGTTTTTTTGGTTTCTTCTTTCAGTCCATTTCACTCACATGAATTATGATAAACATATTTACTCTCTTCTTTCTTGTAAATATCAATTTAAGACTTTGAGAACACTTGAACTATTAGAAAGTTTCAGTTGACATAACTTTTTGTTTTCATCTCTCCAAGCTGCCTTTCTTTATGTTTGCTTGGTATGGAATGTTAAACAGACATTTTGCTGATGGTTTTTCATTATTTTAAGCCCATTAGTAATCTGAAACAAAATTGAACATTATAACTTTGCAGTTAAATATAACCTTTAAAATATCAAGACTTTTATGTAAATTACATTTTACATACCTCAATATGTTTTATTCATAATTCATTGGATTACATTCTGTAAAGTATTTTCAACTTCTCTAAATTAAGACAAAAGAAATTTGTTTTTGCTTTGTTTATAAATATTCGGAATTTGCCTGCCTTTCTCTTCTGTCACTATGGTTTCATTGGTTTCTTATTTTTCGGCATCCAGCCAGCTTTGACAGTATCTGATTTTTCATTTAAGTCATAATTTTCGTTCTGCTCAGGAGCAATTCGCCAGCTGTATTCGGGGACACCGAATGTTATCGGGTTCTTACTCCCTTCTACTAGTGGCGCCAGCAGTGAACTCCACTGTAATTATTATTTTATTTTATGGCATTAGGTTGGCATAAGTCTGAAGTGAGGAAGAATGATGGAGGGGAATGTCAAACTTCTTTGAATTTTCTGGAACTGATTTTCTCGTCCTTTTCTATTGGCTCTCCTTAGAGGTGCAATATGTGTCCGGCTTTATAAAAGTGCCTTAATGGACCAATTTTTTAAAGTACTGAGAGTATGCCATAAGTAAATTATTTTAAAGTGCAGTGCTGTTGAAAGCCTAAGGCCTATTTATGGACATCATCTGGCCATAAATTTTGGTCCCGTTTTGTTTGGTTCCACATTTGATCAACCACGTGGTAAGTCGATTTTCAAATTAGTTTCCTACTGTGAGCTAATTCGCAATTATCTTTTATAAACAGAATGGCGTCCTGAATTTTGTTTTTGGCTGTCGGTCCTCGAGAAGCCTTTCTAGATGTCTGGAAATTCCCTTTATTGGTAACCGTTGACGTCGAAGGAGCCCTCTAGATGACTAGACGTAAGGCAATGTCTTTGAATAGTTGTGTTGTAAATAACTTGTTTTTGCACATTCCATGTCGATTTTATTTTAAGACAAACAATTGTTTGTAGGGTTTCAGGTTAAGAATTCAAGATATGGTTTTGGGATATATACAAGTTTATGGTGTAATTTTTGGGGTACATAAACCAAGAGTTCTACAATGGTTTTGGAGTTCCTTCCTGTAAGAGTACAAGGAATTAATTCTTAATTTTTATATTTATAAATTTTATATAAGGTAGCAGAAAGGAAGTAAGTAACCTATTTTTTGTAAAACAGCCTTGGCGAAACACTTTATATTTTTATAACTTTTTTCCTTGCGGCTGTGTAAGAGAAAATTCATGAACTTTTGATTCCCTGTGCGCTATTTAATTTAATTGTCATATTTGCAACATGACATTTCGCCAGATCTTCATAGGTTGATGATATAATGGTAATAACATTCTATCACATTTCATATATTTGATATATTTTATATATTTTACATTTTCTTGATTTATTTTTTTATATCTTCATGTTAATTGAATTTTTGAATGTAAGCTAAATTTCACATGTCAAAAATTATTTTATAAAACAACTTTAAAAAAAAAACAAAAGATCAAGGTGATCATTAAAATTTGACAGTCTGCACTTTATATAGTGTTTTATTGAAAAGCCCTCCTAATCTTTATTTTGTCTGCATTTAAATATCAATATAGATTTCTTCCTAATTGAGTCACAGTCAATTAGGTGGCGCCTATTTTAATTTCGAAAGTTGTACCCGAAGACCTGCAACCTACAGCTCTCCGAAAAGATGACTGGCTGCCATTCGCATGTATTGGTAAGTTCATAGGGACTTTACGCCATAAAATTTAGATAAGTTGTAAGTGGCGGAACCTACACAATATACTATTGGTCGAAGGGGTATATTAGGCTTGTGAATTTTTGGTATGCAATACAATTTCGATAAACTAGAAGTGTATATAGTGAAGTATTTAGCTTCATCAATTACATTTTTTGTCTTTATAGATTTGATTAATTCATTGACTTACCTTTGCAAATTGGCGGTAGGGTCCCTATTTAACAATTGGTATGTATTTGTATCGCTTGATAATTCAATTTTAGAAATATAATTATTTTTGTTCATAGCTACTACTACATAGTACTACCACCCTTATCGGCCTTTAAGATATACAGAATAGCGTTATCCTTAAGAAGTTGTTTAGTTTTGTGTTGCAAAGGTGTAAACGTTAGATATATTATGAAACCATTTTTTGTTATCTATAAACATTCCCTCTCTATTATTTCGAAGGTACTGAATAAGATTATCAAACTTTTTTAAATTTAAATTTTTTACTTTGTTAAACCTTTTATTATAAGATACTCTTAACCTACGAGAATATGCGTTTATTATATATTTTGGAAGAATAGTGCTTAATGGATCATATATTAGATATAATTATAGCAAAACTACCCTTCATGCTTCCTTTGTTATATAAATTTGTGGATGACATAGTCACCGCTATCCCTTCGAGTGTGATAAACAAGACTTTAACGACTTTTAACTCTGCCAACGAACATTTGCAAGTTTACTATGGAAACCGGAGTCAATAACAGCATTCCATATTTGGATACATTATTACTAAGGACTGATAATAATACGGTTATTTTAAACTGGTATCAAAAGCCGACCTCTTCTGAACGATATCTTAACTATTCTTCAAACCATCTGTTGAGCCAAAAATTAAACACCATTATTGCCTTAAAAAAAACGAGTACTCACATTTCCGATGAAAGGTTTTTGAAATAAAATCTAAATAAATTATATAAACTATTTCTTAATAATGGCTTTCCAGAAAAACATAGTACACACATTAATTTATCACTCTGGGTAGTTTGATGATCCGACGGAACACCCGGATGTTTCACATTTTAAATACAAAAAGTTACCTTATATTCAAGAGCTTACAGATAATGTTATTAACCAGTTAAAAACAGATAATTTAACACTTCATAACATATTAAACATCGTATAACACAACACCAAAGTGACAGTCGTTGGAAGAAACTCATGTGCACTCGTTGATCATTTTCAAAAAATGAATCATAATTTTGATTACAAAAACACAAAAATTCTGGAACATAAAAATAATTACAGAAAATTACATGAAAAGAATTCGGTTAACTCTAGATCTGGTATACAGTAGTTAAGTACCATTTATTGGAATTTATTAAAATAACTAAATTCTTTGCATTGTTCCATACAATAAGTTAATTATAAAAATATATATATATATATATATATATATTATATATATATATATATATATATATATATATATATATATATATATACATATATATATATATATATATATATATATATATATATATATATATATATATATATATATATATATATATATATATATATATATATATATATATATATATATATATATATATATATATATATATATATATATATATATATATATATATATATATATATATATGTACATAGTAGTTTAGAATATTTACCACATATATAAAAAAAATGTTGCCAGGGTTTCTTTTGTTTCCGAAAAAAGATAGTTCTTATAAATAAATAGAAAAAAGCAAACAGAAAAATGTTTTGCCAATAAGTAAAATTTACTAATGGTTTATTATTACTCAAGCTATCATATGTGCTAGTCCTATTCATTTCATTTTAAGTGTCCATATTGGTATTAAAATGCATATAGTCTTGCTTTTGTAACTTCACTTGTAAGTCAGTTAGTTTGCTTTTATTTTACTTTATACCATTTTAATTTGTATTATTTTAGCGTTCCCTTCTGATTAAGTTATAAATAAATGACGAAATGTAGAGGATGTGAGATGTAAATTAGTTATTTATTTGACCTACAGGCCGCATACCCGAAATTAAATTGCTTATTTATTATGGCAATTTTAATTTTATAATTTTTAAACACTTTAATGTTTCTAGTATTTATAATGTTTGCGTTTTTGTATTTAATTTCCTGTGTTTTCTTTAAATGAAAGAAAACACTTTTTTAGAAACCAAGCAAGTCCAAATAAATTCCAATTAAATATTTTCATTTGATTTTTGATATCAAATTATATATATATATATATATATATAATTATTTTTCTGCCTGACGTTGCAATGGGAGCAAGCATTTCAAGTGTGATTGCCCAATTATTGGTCCTTGATAATCTAGAAGAAACAATCATACCAAAATTAAGTTTTAACTTACCTTTTTTTACAGATACGTGGACGATTGAATCACTATTATTTCTTCAAATCAAAAAGATTACATAATGAATTATTTTATTAGCTCTCATAGAAAGTTACAATTTACCACCGAGACGGAGATCAATAAAATAAAATAATAATAAAATAAACTTTTTAGATATGACTCTATAACATTAATAATACAATAAGAACGGAATGGTTTACTAAAAAAACAAGGTCCTCCAGATATGTAAGCTCCTTATCACAACATCCTTTTTCTCAAAAATCTGTTATTATCGGTCTGGCAATTTTCCTATATTGAATTGCGCCAAAGAGCTATAAATAAAGCTAAAGATGCACTAGAGATCATCAACGATCCGAAATATTTAATTAATTCAGTTTTCAAGAAAACAATATATTCATTTTATAACAATAGTCTACAAAATAAAAAAAATGTCTTCCGTATATACAAGGTTTGTCAGAACACATTAAAGGCATTTTTTCTAAGCACGACATAAATATAGCATAGACAAGTCATAACTTGCTAGGTAACTGTTTTACAAAATTAAATTCAAAAACCCAAAAAAAAAATCCCACGTCATATATCAAATAACTTGTAACGTCTGTGATGGAGTGTACATTGGACAAACAAGCCAATATCTCGGAAATCGTTTGAAAGGTCGTAAATATCACAAAAAAATCCGACTTCTCTCACAAAACATGAAACCAGAAAAAACTTTTAAAATTTGATTTCAGCAATACAAAAGTTCTAAGACTTGATCAACATAAAAAAGAGAGAAATCCGGGAAATGATAGCGAAAAAATGAAATCCTAATGCTATTAACGATAAAAAGGATACAGACCAACTTAGACAATTATATTACAATTTAATATAAAAATACTAATAGCTAATTCTGTAATTCTATCTTCCCGTGTTTGTATTTGTTTATTTGAGTACTAAAAAACCATTGGCGAGGAACGAAAAAAAACACGCATTCCACTGAATCTGCATATCAAACAGTAAGCTTCCTACGTTTAATACTATTATACTATATATTATTAATTCGTAATGTTTAAAGTGGTTAGGTTTTGCTTTATACCTTTTTGAATATTGACCCTGGACATATATTTAAAAAAAATAGTAATTAGATTTAAATATTTATAAAAAGCATATAATTAAAAAAAATTATTTGAATCAATTAAAATGATTTAAGGAGATTTAAATATTGTATATATATATATATATATATATATATATATATATATATATATATATATATATATATATATATATATATATATATATATATATATATATATATATATATATATATATATATATATATATATATATATATATATATATATATATATATATAAAATTAATAAATATATTCGTATTTTTTAGGGTTTATGTCAAGTGGAGATGATATTATTCCTGGCAATTTAGGATTGAAAGATCAGGTAGTTGCTTTAAAATGGGTAAAAGAAAATATTGCATTTTTTGGCGGAGATCCCGAAAAAGTTACTATATTTGGGCAAAGTGCTGGATCGGCTTCAGTGGCATATCACCTTTTAAGCCCTCAATCTAAAGGTAATATTATTTTGGTAAATTTATAAGCAAAGTAACTGTAGTTCGAATAATAAAATTTTCAAAAATATCAAGTATGTTCATAATGTGTTTTTAAATGAAATATAGTTACAAAATTTAAAAATTGGTATTGAAAGTGTGTTAAGATAGTAGTGGCAGAAGTGCTCTTTCTTTAAAATATTAAAGTCATTTGAGGTGAGTTTTTCTAAATGATATATAGAGAAATAAAAAGCAACTGGAAATATGTCAACATTTCTTTTGAGATACATACAATTATAATATATTAGAAAAATAGCCAGTTTTAAAATTTTTGCTTTTTATTTTGATAAATACCAAAACATTTATTAAGAAATGTTTTTCTCCCTTTTCCATATTACAGTCGAAAAAAGCTAGTTAATATATTGCTGACATGGATTTAAACCCGGTGATTAACAATTTAAAAACTTTCGTAACCGTAAACATGTTTTATAATAATTGATAATAGAGCGGTTTATATAGCGTTTGATAGTACGTTTTAAGTTAAGTTTCTTTCTCAATAAATGCATTCAAGTTTTCTTCATATTTTCCTTGATTTGATTAACTGAGTTTGCTTTATATTACAAAGATTATAATTTTCACTTTTATAATCACTATCGTTTGTGGAAGGTATTCGGATAATAATTTAAATAGGTTTACGAGTAGGAGACAATGAATGTCCTAACTTGTTAATGCTTACAGTAGTAATGAACAAGGATCTGTCTAACTAGTCTACTTATTAAACTCGATCACAATAAGCTCCTTCAATTTTTGGAGAATGCACGCTACCTCATTCGTATGATTTTCTTTCCTCGCTTTCTGTGATACATCTAATTTAACGAGTCTATCTACTAGCTCATTCACATCGTTGTATTAAACATACTCTTTAGGTTATTTTTCGATCACTAAAGCAGATCCTAATTTAGCCTTAGGCCTCTTCGTTCTTGAAGGATATCTAAGCTTCTACAGTAGCGGAAGCTGGGGATGTAATAGAAGTTGATGCAGCTCTTGAGCTAAGTAATGGCTTTACATGTAATTTGTATTTTTACGATATAGTAGTTTTTATTTGTCCTCGCGGCTAGCTATTTCTTCTAGCTGCGTTAGTTAAAATATCTTGAAAATTCTTCGAACATCACCTTTAGGGTGAGGCTCTTTTAAGGTATTTACACCTTCTAATCTAAAAGAAATTCTTTTCGAACCTATAAACCAAGCATCAGTTGTTACATCGTGATTTTCATATGAGGTTTTTTTTTATCTGAATTTTGGTGATACTGAATTACAAATTCTCTCGTTATTTCCGGATACTATTTTAGATATTCAGTCAACATCTCTTGAGTAATATTTTGAAGATTATCTTACGGATCATGAAAAACCTTATCATGATCCTATCTTTTGGTACTTGCGCTGTATATATGTTCGGTCGTTTGAAAGTAAGCTTTGCCCCCGGGTTCATTCTTTTAAAGTTTCGAGGTTTTCGGTTCTAATTCAAGCTTAACTTGTTTACGCTTCATTTAGTTTTTAGATTCTCTTTCTGCCTTTTCTACAAGTTGATTTAAAGGCTTTATTGTAATGTTTAATATACGGTTGAGTGCTTCTGTTTCTTCAGAACATTCCAGTTTTAAGGCCAAATATTTTTTTCTAATAGGTCTAGTAGCATCTATAATATTTTTCCTAACATCTTTGTTTTCTTTACTAAGTATAGATGACACAGCTCTGAACCGGCTATACAGTTTTTAATAACATCTGTTTTCATCTGTACCCGACCTGGGCTCACCGACGCGTGACTCAATGTGATGATTGGATTCCACGCATGATCTAACACGTATCCCGCGTCTCTATTAAAAATTTTAGGATGCTTGATAATTTCAAACGCTTCTCTTTTTTCTTTCGTTTGTAATAACCCGAGACTAATGTAAGTACCCAGATACACTTTACAGCAAGAACAAGGAATTTTATAAACTCCTTCTGATTGCAAAGGAATTACATCTTTTGGTGTCATTAAGCATTGCCAAATATTTTTGTATGTACTAAAGATTGTACGATTGTTGGATCTCCGCAGAATTACAATTTTATCTGTGGTACACTGAATAAATGATAAAACTGCACTCTTTGATGGTTGAGTATCCAATATTGGTTTAAGTCTGGGATTATTATAATACCTAATTGAACGCCTAATATATTTAGTGTAATATCTGTTTGATTTTAAAGCTTCAGTCAGTTTTTCTGTTTCGTCTGGAATTTAGTTTGTATTACATGTGAACGACTAATGAATTGATAACAAATTGTGTTTGAGATGGATGAAAGTGAGAATTAAAATTTAAATATCGACTCGTGTATCGGTTTTCTGTAAACGTTATGACCTTTGATGCCCTTTTCTTTCTTTGTACTAACATATCAAAGAAGAGAATGACACCATCTGACTCAATTTCCTTAGCGAATGGAACGTTGTTGATTTAGATGATGTAAAAATATATTTACATTTTCTTGTCCACAAGACCTCCAGGATCTAAAGTAAAATCTTTAAGGTTTTCTACGAAATGTTAAAGTTTTCGATATACGAATTAGATTGTCCTGTGAAACAGTTTTCGTAAGATGGCAAACCTATTGCACTGACGATGGGACGTAACAGTACATTAATTTTTTGAATTTTTGAAAGTCCGTAAAATCACGGAGTCTTCGAACGGATTGGCTTCAATTTCTTCTTCTCTAGGTCCTAATCCAAGGTATTAATAAGGCTGCAAAATTTCCTTTTAATTTTCTTAGTTGGATCCGTTAGTATTGTCCTTTAGCATCAGCCTATTAATAAGTCACTGCAAAATGCACGATAACGAATATTGCAGAATCAAAGATCTTGAAAAAGACGTAAGTTTTAATGAAAAGGGCACAGCTTGGCTTGTTAAAAGTGCGATGAAAGCAAAGAGAAAGATAGAAACCAAACCATTCATATCATACCAAGACAAAGAACTTGTGAGAGGGAAAGGATCAAAATTTGATATTAAATTAACTCTAAAAGCTGCTCTAATGGCTGTTAAAGAGGCAGGTGGTGTCAGAAAAGTTAGAGTTCACTATTTTAAATACTATAAAATTCCTTTTAATCATGAAGAGAACCAAAAACACATAGAAGTGTGGGTATGTTGTATTATCTTTTCTTTAGAATAAATGCATATAAAGCAAACGTTTGTTTAATTTTCCATTAGTCAAATCTCAGACCTTCACGTTGAAACTTCGATCTAGCTGTTTGAGTAGTGATATTGAACCACGAATAGGACTAGATCCTAAATATAGTTATTCTATAACTCTGATTTTGCTTACTACTCGAAACTCTATTTCAAACATCGAACGCACGCGAACCAATTCTTATTACAAAGTGAATGGTAAAATATTTACGCTTTTCTACGAAATGTTAAAGTTTTTGATATAAGAATTAGGTTATCCTGTGAAAGAGTTTTCGGAAGATGGCGATCGATCATACGAAATTACTGAAATCGAATTGCATCTGCAAAAACATTTTTCTGGTGATAAAAAACATACTTTCATTTTTCTGAAACCTAATAATAATAATACTCTAGAATGTGAAATGAAATGTGTTTACGTCATAAATTTTCAACCAGAAAACGGTAATGGAAAATTACTAGAATATACGCGAAAAATATTAAAGACTTATTTACTTCACGAATCTGGTCTGCTAATAGAAAGGGGACATGTGCTTCCTATAAGAATTGAGCGTAATATTATTTCTAATTCTTATTACACCAGTAGTCCTTCGCACGCATTTTACGAGTTTACACTATATGTAGATCCTTGATATAGCGTAATCATAGAGCCTAGGAACTTAATTTATCTCCCAGTTAATAGAAGTAGCATTTGAAATATTTCCATAAATGTCAGAAGCTTTAAAAATATAAGTCTGGTTTTTAACCACTATTTAAGCAGTAACGCTTCTATCACTCCGTCAGTCAACAGTCAGACGTTAAAGCAAACAATTGTATACAAACATAATTCGATTAAATTCTCGGGTCGGAAAAACTACAAATATTTCAACCAGTCAATGTCTATGAATTGCTCGAGAAGAATGGCATACATATCACCCGTTTACAAAATCCTTTAATAACATTGATGGGATGGAAATCGTTATCAATCAACAAGCTGTAGTTATTATTAGCCAAGCGGAGCTTTACAGCGAAGTAGAGCTTAGTGAAGAATCAGGTAAAATATGAACTTGTACGTTGACTAGTAATGTAGCTGTATTTCTGTCTGAATTAATAACATAAGAATTAAATAATAAATAAATCGACAGAGTTCGAGATCCTGATCTAATTAGCACTGTCAAAACTCTCCTTTGTTTTAACGATCATGAAAGGAGAGCTCTCGATATCGCAGAATGGAATTGACCTAACGGAACAGTCAAATCTTATGAAGCCACCACTAAGAACTTTAATTCTCTAATACCGCTAAACTTCCAGCGTTAAGGAGTACAAAGATAGATATATGGACTGTGTAATCTATGTCTGAGAGAGATACGTTATTGTATTTTTCCAGAAGGAGCGAAAAGATACTTTGATAATTTGGATATTACAGATATTAAGCTGTATCTAAACTCTGAAGTTTTCGAACAGATGTATATTTGTAATTGACTGCTCTTTTGGTTCCTTCGGAAAATTGCAACTTAAAATTTTGATATATATATATTATATATATATATATATATATATATATATATATATATATATATATATATATATATATATATATATATATATATATATATATATATATATATATATATATATATATATATATATATATATATATATATATATATATATATATATATATATATATATATATATATATATATATATATATATATATATATATATATATATATATATATATATATATATATATATATATATATATATATATATATATATATATATATATATATATATATATATATATATATATATATATATATATATATATATATATATATATATATATATATATATATATATATATATATATATATATATATACTCTAGTGTCATTCTAGTTTTCTAATTCCAGGAATAGGGCAAACATTAGCACAGCTAAAGGAAATTTATAGCACAGCTAATACTTTTCATTATTTTAAATATAACCACCGACACTTGGGTATTAATTTTTTTATTAGCTTATGCATTCAGTTTTAGATATCTCCAATGATATTACTCTGCTAACTATGCCAAAGTTTAGACTTGACTTAAGCAGTGTTTATTGCGTGCTCTTCGAACCACTCCTTATAAATGTTGGCTATCATCAGAGAGAGGGATTACCCTGATGATGAGGATTCGAAAAGTTGTGAAACCAATGTAATAATGATAAGTCTGACAGAACGAGTTTAGTGAAGATTCCACATTGTCTACCACCTTCAAACAAACATATGTAAATCATGGTGCTACAACTGATGCTTGGTTTATAGGTTCGAAAAGAATTTCTTTTACACACGGTGATATCGTGACAGAAGGTGTTAAATATCTTGAAACACAAGTGTTTCTAGTAGTCGCCGCTGTAGAAGTGTCTAAACTTATATGTTTAAGTTGACATGTGCTTTAACGGGACAAATATTATTTACCACTTGTCTCAAAACAACACAAGTGGTAAACTGCGTCTAAAGTTTTTAATTAATGGGTATTTACATCTATAGGAATGCGATTTTATAAAATTAAAATAACAAAACCTTTGAAAAATGTTTAAGACAAAATCTCCTTCTCCTATGTTATAACTTGCGAGTTATCTCTTTATTGGTAATTTCTTCATAATGTTTCGACTAGTGTAAACCACATATTTTTACTTACTTTTTATATTTATAATTATTTTTTGTGAGAGTTGATAGGAACGTTTTGAATTGAATGAATAGTATTTATTACAATCATTTAAAACAAAATGGGAAAATGTTAAGTCATACTAGACAATTAGTCAGTAAACAGTAAATTATTTTATATTCCTAAAGGAAAAAATAATAAGCCATATTATCCCATTAATTAGAATTTAAAACAGTATGCAATTTAGCTACCGCGCCTCATCAGCTCCGGGTAAGCTGCCATGTCTCCGGCCCAGAAAATGTCCTGACATGTTGTCAATGCATATTATACTATAATTTTAATTTCAGGTTTATTCCGAGCTGCAATTCTTGAAAGTGGATCCGCATTATCACCTTGGGCTTACCAGAGAGATGAGGCCGACATCACATATAAGACAGCTCGACTAATTGATCCCACATTTACTAGCAGAAATTCTACCGAACTATTGAAGTTTCTACAGACTGTGCCTGCTGCAGCCATTGACAATGCTTCTTTGGCTTTTTCCAGTGCAATGGTACTTTTTTGTTCAATAATATAAGTACATATTGTTCCTGTCTCGTAATATGGTAATTTCTTTCCGCTGAGTGACTGGATTTACAATGAACCGGAATTTTATTATCAAAAGTGTTTTTATTATTTTGCTACCTTGGGACGGGAAGGAATGAACAGTAAAAGTTTCTCATGTTCTTAATGTGAGAACTTAATACAGGATCCGACGTTAGAATGGCTCTTATTAAAAAAATCCTACCTTACACACGAAATACAAGGATCTTATGGGAATATTTTAATTTAGGTCACGTGGAAAAGGTAGCCCTATGTAAAATAAACAGCCCTTAATATTATTATTTATCACGTCAGTGCGTGGTTAAACCTGTATGTAATGACTAGACTTCGCGTCGTTTTTTAATGGAAGCTCAAAATTGCCTAATCAATTGTACTTCTCTTTTCTCGTCTTTATCCCCATCTACCCCTGTTATTTGCCCAGACATTAAGAGTGCAAATCCACGCTATAAAATTTCTCGTGTTCATTTTTCGAACTCAACCCTCAAGCGCCACTCTGTAGGTGACGCATCAATGTCGGAATCCGATTATTTTTTAGTTTTTTCCAAAATAGGCCATATAAATAAATTAACACATTTAATATTTAATGTTATAACATATTTATGTACAAATATTACATAATATCTATCAAATACTATGCAAATAAGTAGTTTTACTTTTAAAGGAAAAATTCAAATATTTCAGGAAACGCTTAACAGTGACGCAACATTGTGGTATCCCCTGCATCTCAAGCAAATAACTTTATGAGTTTTACATTCCTTTGATAGAAGATTCACAATATTGCACATGGCATGTGTTTCTGGCCTCGTTGATATATCTATCTTTGTTGCGAAATGAAGTAAAACGAGAGATTGCTGTTAAAGAATACCTCTTTTACAGACTATAATATTTATCATCTCCCCTATTGACTGTTTTTTTATCAGCTAGCAGAAGTAATAATTGCAGGGCCTTTCGACTTTCGGCACCTTTCGGTGTTTGCCAATAAAAACAAGTTTTTTAATATCTAAATACAAGGAATATTGGTTTCCTTATATTTTTATGAACATGATTTTATGATAGTTTGAGTCTTGGGTCGAGAATTGCCTGTTTGTTTATTATAGGTGTGTTTTAAAATGACTAGTACTTGTATTTTTAAATCGTCGCCCTTTAGTTTAGAACTTCTCACTCTTATGACTCTATCTAAGCTTTCTAGATAATTGTTTATGAATTCCCGTGTTACCTGTGTAATTAGTATATGTGTAATGAGTGCTAAAGGGCGTAAAAATACGAGAGCAGCAAGACCTCGGCACCGAACTGCAAACAATTTTGCAATGAGAATCCTGGGAAAATGCAGAATAAGGTAAGTTCAAATAATATAACTATAGGTGCTCGATTTTGAGACCCTTCATGAATTTGAAGAATTAGAAATGGACAATTGTAAAATATTGATCACTTTGATTTTCAAAGAAATTACCTATGCTACCTACACCATACATATTACTGATTACAGTACATAGATATTATGTCAAACCAGGTATAATTATAATCTGCAAGAAGAGACCCATTTGAGGGACATATGATAGTCAGAATGTCCCATTTGAAAAATATAATTTATAGTAATATTTTGTAAAATTGACAGTTTTTTTTTCGTTTTTTACAAGCTTGTTAATTTATGTAATTTTTTTTAACAAGCATTTGTCCTGAAACTAATAATATAACACACTTAATATTTGGACAGCACATATTTACGATTTTCCCATAAGAGACAATGTTTTAGAGAGAGAGGGATAACCTTGATTTCCTCAAACTTTAAATACCTTTAATGTATGAGTGCAAAGGTTTGTTACAAAACAAATTAAAAAATCCAGGTGTGTATTTAAAAGTTGATGATGGCCCCTTGTTTACGAAACATCAGATTCAAAATATGACAGCACCATAAAATGTTAGACAAAAAAATGCTTTGGCAATATGTTTACAACTTTAAAAAAATTTTAGGATTAAAAAAGTTACATGCATAATTTTAAAATGCAATATTTTATTCGTTTCTAAATAACTCAAGAACATAATGGCTAAAATTCGCTTGCAGGTGCTATTAGACTTGAAACGAAATTGTCTAAAACTTTCCATATTCTATCTCTTGCAATAAGCGAGATTGTTTTGTGATGTTATATCCTCTCCAAATATGAAAATACAGATTTTCAGAAGTCAAAATCTCAAAAACAAGTAAAGATACTACATACAAATAGCTAGAATCTGGGACAAAATTCAAAACCCAAAAGAAATTGGTGTTTATTTAAAAAAGTTGATACCACCACTAAGTTTTATACCAATATGTATATTTAAAAATATTTCTAAAATGTAACAAAAATAAGTAAAGTAAATAAGCATCCAAATGTGTATTCCTATTTTTTTTAACTGGCATGTTTGGTAATACAGAATTGTTTCTGGTTCAAAATTCCAGTTATTACTAGTATTACTCTGTATTGTCATATTTCTTATCAACTTGAACGAATTTGTGCCATCCAGAACTGGTATTTTCTTTGTTAAGGCAGTGTGCAAGTCAACAAATATCACAGGAATAAATACATGTTTATTATTAAATCCATTTTTCGAAAAAAAAAAGTACACATGGTAAGAAATCTGGCCTACAATACAACTGCCTAAAAAATATATGGAACCTCTAAGTTTTTTCACAGATTCACTCAAGAATGATAATCATTTTAGACAGAAATACGAGCAGAAATATTAAAATATGTAATATTATTTATTGCTTCTTTTTAACACTATCACTATACAAGGTTTAGATTCTAACATCGCGGCATCGATGGTAATTTTCTTTTAATATAATATAATTTTTTATAACATGCTTAGTTTTTTAAAGTCTTTCCGGAGGTCTTTCTTATAGCATGAGCTTTTAGTCTAAATAGAAGAAAGAGTTTTTCTGATAAAAAAAATCGATAAATTCACCTTTACCAACAAGTTTCTTCGTACATAATTCTCTTATGAGACCATACGAACGACCATACAAAACTGAGGTAGCAGTGCACAATTTCTGCTCTAAGTAGAATTATTTAGATTTTACAACCTTTCTAAATCTCAATGGACATGGGAAAACATGTTTTTTTTTGGGACCCCGGAACCCTAAAATGCAAAGATCTGTAAAAATCTCTTAAGGTGATTTTTTCACGATTACAATACTTCCCTTTTACGGGACCATAAGAAAGATCATACAAAACTGAGGTAGGGGTACACAATTTCTGCTCTAAGTAGAATTATTTAGATTTTACAGCCTTTCTAAATATCAAAATATCAAATGTCAGTATCTCAAAAACAATTGAACTTAGGATTTTAAATATGTAGAGTCAAAAGCGCAATGTAATAAATAACTTAACATGTTTTAATATTTTTTCAGACATAATAACCTGAATTATTCAAATTTTTGAAAGGCTTTAAAGACGCATGATTTAAGTATGCGCAAGAAACTGGAAACAAGAAAAAAATATCCTACAACTTGTATCACCGAGATATCAACTAATCAATTTAATGTTCCAAAAAATTTATAAGTCTTATTGATTTGATTACTTTTACTACTTTATAGATATTACTTATATATTTGTTTAAATTAATTCTAAGTAAAATAAATAATTAATTTTAAGTAAAATAAATATATTTGTATAATAAAATATATGTTTTGGAATCTTAGTCTTATTATTTCAATTTTTTCACTTCAAATGTATGTCTTAAAATCTACCTGACATTATTTTTCTTTCACCGCCCACTCTATTTTTGGAGCCTCACTTGGTTGCCTCAAAAACAAATGTGTATGCCCCTGGGTATTACCATATAGGTGCCATAGGTATACCAGTCAATTTACCATGTTGTTAAGATATAATAGCACGTTGGACATGCCAAAGATATTTATAAAGAAAAAATATATTAATATAGTTCCCTAATATTTGAGTTAATCCAGGGATATCTTTGTGAGTATAAATTAAGAGATCTTTGATTAATTTTAACATACCATTTCAGTAAAATCTTTGAAAGTATCACATATTTGTAAAAGTATTCTTAATACAATGTGCCAAAATGAATTACGGAAACATCTTTTAAAGGTTTAGATAATTCAAATGGATACTAAAACCCTGACAAAATGGGATATTACCATAAAAAATAGATTATGCATGCACAAGTGGTGTTTGCTCTGGCAAGTTTTGTAAGGGCAAACAATGCAAGGTGGCAAAATGTAAGGTGTTGGCTGTAGAGACATTATTCCATAATTTTGGGCACTTGGTTGTACTGTTTTACAACCACATTTAAAAAGTAAAAATTTGTCTTGGTATAGGCTGTTAAAATATGTGGGGTAGGGAAGGGGTTCACATTATATATATATATATATATATATGTATATATATATATATATATATATATATATATATATATATATATATATACATGAGACTGTTTGAGAAAATTTAGAACAATGTACATTGTTCCTTAATTTTAAGCTCATTTTAAGTAGGTCATTACTTGAGGTATTTTATGAGTATTCATATTAACATGTTTCCTATAGTCTATGTTTTGTTTTGTCTTTGAGGTACAGGCTGTCTTAATAAAAAGAAATAATTTTTTATGGATATTTTAAATATATTTCACGACGATTTTGGTCAAGCATTGCAAGTTTGATTGGATAACAAGGGGCTGAAAGTATTAGGATTATAATTATCCATTTCAATGGCATCTGGGAGAAGGGTAACATAATTCATATTAAAGAAAAAGTAAAGTATGCCACTGGTTTATAAAAAGTTTTTATTTTTGTTTAGATCAAGAGATTAAAACTACAGTTTTTTGAAACTCGCCTTTTTTGTTCCCTCTCTTTACTCTATATTTACTAGATCTCAATAATATTAGGTTTTTCATTTTGCAAGTTCCACCCAGTGTTAAGCTTGTTTTTGGTATGCATTGGAGGGACTCGCGTAAGGCAGAAATTAAAGAAAAAAAGAAAAATTAAGTATAATTATTAATTAATTAAGTGAAATAGTATTTAACACATTGATTGCAGTAGGACATTGGCTCTTATAGCAATATATATATTGATTTAGAAAAAATGTAGACACATCTTCCTATGTGACTATATTTTTGTATAGCCTGCATTTTCTGTAGGCTTGGTTCATTTATACTTATACTGGTTGTAATAGTAGTAGAAGGTACAGCACAAAAGTCTATAGTTTTTTACTATTACATGCTCCCTAATATTTTTAAATATATGAACATTTTTCTAGGTTACTTCAGAAGATATTATGTCTATAGAAAGAAATACAGTTTGGCAGTGGGATAATCCATTTATCCATCCATCCATCCAATCCAAGTATGATAGCATACTCATGAATACCCAGCCAAACTACAAAAAATATCTTCCAATTGCTACTAAAATGTTATCTCACATATTATTTATTTAAATGCTATAAGCAAAAAAAAAAGATAATTACTGATTTGTAAGTTAGGAATATTTAATTTAATAATTTAAGGATACCAATAAAAAATATGTTCATTTCTACATTTGGTTATATATGTAGTTCAAAAATAAAAACATCATTATTTTATATTTTAACCAACTCTAGCGCATAATTTGAATTTTTGTGTTTTTTTTTAATCTAATCAATGCTTAAAAATATTAGTTAGACTACAAATATAGTTAGTTCGTTCTGTTAGCAACTTAGCAACTACATTTTATATAAAATAAAAGATCTATTTTTTCAATAAATCATTATTACTGTAGATAGATACTATTTTCCTAATCTTAAAAATGTGTATAATGATATTGTAAATTCTATTATTTCCTAACAAAATTACTAACCCACAAACAGAGTTTTTTATATTTTCTCATACATCTTCAATATTTATAAAAGAAAAAACTTTATATTCAAACTTTTTCTCTTGCTATCTTCTAGACCTATCAGAAGAAAACAATTTTTTATTTTTGTAAAAGCAGAACAATTTTTTTATCTGCTTAGACTAGAAGTTAAACCATTAGTAGAACAATTTTCATTTTACTGATATTGCAATTCTAAGATTTCTAATTTTCAAACGAGACTAAATATGTTTAGAATCTTGGGGATATTTTTAAAAATTTTGTATTTGAAGTTTATTTTTTTCTGACCTTTATAATAAATTGTAGAAGTTGGAATCAAAATAAAGAAAAAAAACACTCTTCTACCCAGATATACCTGAAAACATTTCATGACTAATAAATTTCAGTGCTTAATTTATGCTGAAATAATTTGTCATAGTTCATAAAAAGCTATTTGTAATTTTGCAAAAAAGAGTAGAAACAACGTGTTTATTCATGTTTTGTGCTATGGCAGAATTATAATACATTTAGGTACCTACTTTACTTTTAAATTCTATACAACTGTTCCTATTTTCTTAACAGTTTGAGGGAGAAGGGTTTTCGCCCGCTCAAGGAGTATTTTGTTATTTATACAATTGACTATTTTGCATACCCGATATAAAAATGATAAACTACATTTGAGGACGTTTAAAAGCATGCAGGAAATTTTATAAACTTGTTTGTTTTGAAATTAAATGTCCAGTTAAGTATACCTTACTAAATACCTATATGAAACATCAATTCGTTTTCTTTGCGTAGGGTCAAATAAATCTATATATTTCCATTTTTTAGAATAAAATAATTTTGAGATAAGAAATTCCTTGCAAAATTTAGTATTTGACATAATTTTTTGCCACTAAGAATGATAGTTTGATTGATTTTTTTGTGTTACATGACAAAAACAACCAATAACTGTATGAATTCTTATTAACTAAAGAAAAAGATAAAACTAAAATTTGTTACACGAACCCACCATAACTAACTAAGATATGACCTAAACATACATTCCTCTTCCTTAATATCCCCCATAGTTCAAGGAAAGATTGATTTTCTCCCTTAAAATACAAATATTGTTTAAAAAATTATGTTTTTCCATTTGCCCAAATCTAATGATTACTTAGTTTTTCCAACATGATATGTATTAAAATTAAAATATTCTAAATGTTATTTAAAAGAAAAACCATAGAATCTGATAAAAAATAAACGAAAGACCATGCGAGAGATTATAGATGTTTATTTATCTGACGTCATTGACAACACGCGATCGGAATTCCATTTTCTTTGACGTCATTGCGCTGTCCCTTCCATTAGAAAATATTGAAAAATTCGGGCCGACCTCTTGCCGTAGGGGTTCAAACTTTACCTGGTACCAACTATTCTCCGAAAAATATTCCAAGATTTTAGTTATTATCTTTGGTGATAGTTTGGAAAAAAAACTACTATGTTTTTCGGATCAATTTTTTTTCAGAAATGTAGCTATCTGTATGCTCTCCAATTTGAGTGTTTTGTTATTTGACGAAACTACTTCTGAACATAGAAAAGCTCAAGGTTAGTACCGCTATTGTTTTCAAAAAATTAGTAGACATATAAACAGATTTTTTTTTTACTTTTAAAGGCTAAAACGAAAAATTCAACATATTCAATTTAATTTAGAAATGTTTTAGAAGATATGTGTTAAACTCTGATCGTCAAATTCCTTTTTATAACTTCGCAGACTATCACAGAAAACAACCTATTTTTGGTCATTTTACGCGATATTTTCTCAATGCTAACTGACTGCAACTGCCCCCCTAAACAGATGTATCGCATGATCTTAGTAAATCCCGCTCATCGGCACTATCCTTCCACGACCACTTCAGAACTATCGTTTGTCTACTGTTACATACGGTATTTCATCGGCACCTTCAAATATTGAACGACTAGAATTAGCAATAAACGTATTTGTTTGTGTCCATAATAATCACAGTAAACATGAGGGGTGAAGGGAAACTTCCCCACTGGTTTGCCAGATTGTGCGAGAAATGTAGGGTTCAGACATATTTAATTTGTTTTAAACCAAATTCTGCTTCAAATTTTGGCATGGTAAAAATAAACATTACGTATATCCATTTTTAAAAGTTGAATATATTTTTTCTATAAACAATACAAAACGTCTGTTGTTATAATGTAATTTAATTTTGTCTTTTATTAGCAATATTATCATTTATATGCAACCAGCAACATCCCGATTTCTGACGTTTAATTAAGCCTGACATGTAAATTTGACTTGAATAGCTTTGTTTTTGAGTGACGCTGTATTTCAAATGTTTCAAATTTGTTATTGACTTGTGTTTTAGTGTGTACAAACTTGAGCAATTTCTTTCTGAACCTTAGCATGCTCAAAAAGTGTATCAAGTGTGGTATTTACTCTTCTAGAAGTGAAAAATCGAGATCGTTTCACCGTAAGTACAAAATATAACCTAGATTGTCTCAGAACATTGGCGTACATTCGTTAGTAGATGGTTAGTGGTATCCAAATAAATAAAACAGTTCATTTTATTTCTTTTTCAAATACTTATTCTGAATGTAATTGAGATGCACATTACAGATTTATTTATCCACATGCCATATGAATATACACATATCAATTGATTTCCGTAAGTTCACCATACGAAAAATTTGGGTTAGGATTCTATTTATATCTAATTTATTATCCTAAGTTATGCATTCTACAAGATTCAGTTTATTCGTCAGATAAGGTTGTAGCTGTGAAATTATTTTGTTTTAATTGGGTGTAATTTTTGGCTTTTAAAAATGTTTTAACGGTTTTCGAAGGAAAAGTTTATATAAACATTTATGTTCTAAATGATTTAGTTTTTCTTTATTCAGGGTGTAACACGTTAATTAGTTTTAGGTCAATTGCATTATTTTGATAACGCATAATATGTGGGAGGTTTCGAATATTTTATTTGTATATTGTTTTATATAAAGTAATGTGATTTCACGCACCCATATTTTGGCATAGAAAAACTGCTTCTGAAAATTAAACTCTGGGTTCGTATTGTTTTCTCAAGTGAATAAAACAATTTCCAACTTTTGGGTAAAACTTACTCGATATAAAGTTTAGTTTATTAATTTACCAAATGATTTACCATAAACAAACTTTTATGTCCTTTTTCTTTTTTTAGCGTAACATTTTGAAATAAAATATTCGATATGCGGTCATGGTTATGTAAACAGCACACGTTCGTTTTTGAGATATTTAAGTCTTAAAATAAAAATATGCAAGTCGGTTTGCTCGAAAGTGATTGTACGTAATCATACTTTATTAAGTTGTATTAAATATTTATGTACTTTTAGGAGGAAAGTTTTAGAGAAGCTTGAAAACCAATGTTTGGAATACATACTACTGATTCAGATACTCTAAGCTGCAGCTCTTCTAGAATTTTCACTGCATCATCTCAGATTCTAAGTGCCGTTGGTGGGGATGAATTAATATACCCGTCAACCAGTATTCACCATGAAACTTATGTATTTTAAAATTATATTTTGAATACGTTCAGGGCGACCATAATAATGAGAATTATTTAAGATTAATAATATTTAACTGTAGACATGTTGTGCACTCTATTACCAAAATAACATAAATACTAAATACTATTAATAATTAATTTTGTTTAAGTGAATAAATTAAAATTAAATTTTTTCGTTATTGTTTCACGGTTTTGCAATTTGGTCGTGCATTGTCTTCAGTCAGTTTCTCAGGAAATTATCGCAGAAACTATTTGACATGGAAAATTAAAATTTTGCGTAGTTTTTTTGAACCTCATATTTTGCAGTATTTTTCCTATTTTCAAACGTCTTTATTTCAAGAATTATGAATTAAGTATAGGTAGTGAAATAATAAACGGTTATTTCAGAATTTTAAAGTTATAATAATGTGTAATAGTTATTATTGAATAGTTACATAAAATAAAGGGACCGTTTACAGAAAATTATCTTGTAGCCAAATTCATATTGGGTTCTAAAATCAAAATTAAATTTAATTAAATTAAACTAATTTGTGGGATTAAATTTTAGGTAGTTGGAGATTTTATCCACACATTTTTCATCATCATCAACCGGAATTGATATTGAAGAAATACCATTTGATACTTCTTCACTATTAAGGAAGAACATTTTATTTATAGCTATATTTATATTGTAATTAGTAATACTTTAAGTAATAACAGTAGTTGTAAATATTCATAAATACGTACAGGACAATACTTTATTAAATCATTATATTAAATATTTACGTACTTTAGCAGAAAACTTTTAGTATCTATCACTTTTTCTTTTGTTTATCGAAGTTATTGCCGCAATATTAAAATTCACGATTTAGTTCAGTTCAGCTAGATAACTCTTAAATACATTAACATGTATCGTGGATTTATGAGATATTTTATGTAGAAGCGATAAGTGTAAATTCAAGAAAGCATAAATATATTTAAGAATGGTTTGATAAATGCCTTAAGTCTAGCGTTCTAGAGCATTTGGCTTTATGACTTATCTAAAAAATGTACTTAAAGATCTGTTAAGATAAAGCCTTTTTAGCTTTAAAACGTAAAACCCCCTTCTTTATACTTAAGATTTATGAAAAGGTTTTCAAAGTTTTCTAAAGACCTTCCTAAAGATTAAATTGTTTCTTGGGCAATATGTTACTGAAGTCTATTATTCTTGTATAATTTGGCATAATGAAAAACAGTTTGTAATATTTTTTAATTTACTTCTTAATATACAATTTGACTTTAAGTTCTTACAAAATAAGGAAAGCTTTCCAGTTTTTTACAGCTTTCTAAAACACCGGTTACCACAAAAATGTAATTTAGAAACTTGGTATGCGTTATGAAATGATCTTAAAATCTCCCGATATAATTTGAAAACATGATAAAACACTAGGTTTTCAATTTAAGAAACAATTTTACTTCATAAAGTCGCCATATATACTAAGAATAATTCCAGAAAATTTTATTACAAAAGCCAGATACCCTTTAGCATATTACATTTATGTAATCTTTTTATTCTTGAACTTTTAAAGTTCTAAGTTTACCTCACATTATTATAATATTTTTAGTTGTCCAATGTGTTTCAGTTAAACATTGTAAAGCTTTTTCTTATCTTACGTTATTTTTATTGCAGAACACTTATTTGTAATATTATCAAAATCTTGTATATTGTATTTACACTATTTTAATAACCAATATCTGTATGAATACCATGTTACTAAGCCTGAAAATATATACTAAAATAAACATGTCTGTGTTTGACAATAGGTTTTCAGTACTTAAAAAAATAAAATGAACTATTTTGCAAGTGTAAATAAAACAAATATCCATATAAATAAGGTTATAAATACTAAAGTTAAATTTTCTCATGCAATTTTGTATTACGCCGTTGAATGTCTAAAAATTATATGCATTATCCTATTCCGATTTTATCATTTATTGACCCAATAAGGATCATAGACGGTTGCATAAAATTAAAACAAGGATTAACAAAATATCAATTTTTAATGTTCTCTTAGTATTCAAAACATCCAATTTAGGTATATAATCTTTTATGCTACGGCAGGAATCAAATAAGCTCAAATTTATTGTCATATTATAAGTACCTAATACAAAAAACTCATCATTTTAATATGTATTGCTGAATCTGAGCAAAAAGTAGGCATCCGCTCGTAATAAATTACCTTAAGTATTTCAAATTAAAGTATAATTTTTTCTAAACTATAGTTTGTAACTACCCAAATAAATGATTGTTCTTGTACGCATACCAACATTTGTGTATATTTCTTCTATCTAATATCTGATATACCGATTTACCAAAAAGAGTTCAGTTCAGACATCACACAAAATGCGATTTATTGCATTTCTCGTTGCTCTTCAAGAATAATTAATTATCCGCGGTACAAAGAATCTTAGTATTACCTTATAAGTTCATTTGAAATTAGGAAATGATGTAAGTAGTACTTGACCCAGCACCCAACGAAACGAAATACTGGAAATGGTAGTAGAGGTGTCTGGCAACACGAGACGATTGATTCAAAACAAACAAAAAGTATATTGGACACAAACAATTTGCCCAATATACTTTTAACGACTAGAATCAGCATTAACCTATGTTATACATAGGTTAATGCTGATTCTAGTCGTTCAATATTCGAAGATGGCACCTTTTCTAGCATTGCGTACCCTCTTACAGTTACTTAAGGATGCAGGAGACAAATGATATCAGTGCTTGCTGTGTTACCTTAAATAACAAAGAAAACTCATTTCTTCACTAAAAAAGGCTGGTTTTGAATAACGCAAGTGGTCAAGTAATGAGCATTCATTGTTTAGCGAACTTAACCCCGACCACTTTTTAATTCTCGATCATTTAATTTCGAATCTGAAAACACCACTATGGTCGTGTGAGTTAAATTGGGATTAAGAACCTCCCCCTGATGTTATTCGAACTTGGGCCCAATATCAAATTGATTTGCCAATTTTAAGTAGTTTAATAACATAATAATACTATTTTTACCAAATTTCTTTATTCTAAAACCAAAGTTACTACGCTATCTAAGATAACAACTCAGTGTCTCGAATTATACGCTGCTGTTTTGCTAGCAAAACTGCAAAATTTTGGCTAATACTGATTCCGAGATTGGATTAAATCGCATCCGCATCGTTGGATGTTGTTTATCTCTAATCATATTTCGGCTGTTTGCTGGCACCATTTACGTTTTTCCATTTAGCGTCTCGCTATTTACTACCGGTAAAATTTGTGTCCAACTCTGTATGGTTTGGTGACCCTAGTTTTTTATGTGACCCTAAAAACTCTAGGTTAAATTTTAAAGCTGACTTTAATTGCCAGTTAGTCAACTCGCAAATGTTTATCGAAGAAACGAAACTCGCGCTATTCAATAATTTGGACGTAAACGAAAATATTTTGCATTTATTATTAAATAAATTTTTATTGTTCACTACACTTCAATACGTTCTTTCCCATATTTTACGTTTTATAAATAACACTAAAAATAAACTGAACTTCATGAAGCTTTGTTGTTGGTGATAAAATTTTCTTAACAAAATTTATTTTAAACATGCGATTAATGCTAAAATCCTTTCTAAACCTCTTCACAAGTTAAATATTTTTATTTACCCTGTGGAGTCAGTGAGCGTCCTAGACTTTCAGTCCTAAATCGCGATGGTAAGAACCCTATTTTGTTGGCTCCTGAAAGCCCTTTGACTACCCTTTTCATTAATTTTTACCATGTAAAGTATGTTCCGCACTATCCAGTTTTTGTTCGCCCAAAAATGTTAGATTTTATTGCAAAACCGAGCCATACATTCTGTTCTCTCGAAATGTATTACGTGTTGGAGAACCAACCCCAAATCATTTTAACCTCCAATG
Organism: Kuschelorhynchus macadamiae; assembly: GCA_030620095.1. Taxonomy (NCBI): domain Eukaryota; kingdom Metazoa; phylum Arthropoda; class Insecta; order Coleoptera; family Curculionidae; genus Kuschelorhynchus; species Kuschelorhynchus macadamiae. The sequence continues at coordinate 52,818 of JAUTXW010004648.1, read as the reverse complement.
GGCGAGTTGCTTCGCTGTCGAATTTTAGAGGCCAAATGTTCTTTAAATACAAGTTTTGATTATGCTGGACCGAATTTTGTTACCTTTATTTACCGACGGGTTCTAAAACATGCAAGGCCTACATATGCCTTTTTATTTACATGGCCACCAAAGCCATGCATTTAGAATTGGCTATTGATATGTCTACACATTTCTTGCTGCTTTATAATGCTTTATTTCCCGCCGTGGGGTGTGTAATCATTTATTTTCCGATCAAGGCACTAATTTCAAAGTTGCCTCTAAGGAAATAAATAACGTCATACATTAACCCGCCCTGGACAAAGGGATTAAATGGAGCTTTTCGCTTCCGTCTGCTCCACATTTATGGGGATTATGGGAATCTGGGGTTAAGGCTGGTAAAAATCTATTTAAATCGTGTCATAGGCAAGTAAGTTCTGACATATGAAGAACTTTACACCCTTTTAACATTGTCAAAATCTGTTTTAAACTCTCGCCCTTTATTCGCCGTGAATTCTGACTGAGGATGTTAACGCGCTCAGTCTTTGTCAGAACCCACGATGACAAAGTTTTCCGATGCATAGTCTTGAACTGGCCAGTTCCGCGCGGATTCCACCAGGTGCTGCCACGTGCAAATTACGTAGTTAGAGTGCAGTTGCAGCTACTGCATTTATAAAAGTTTGTCGCTGGTTTCTATTGGATATGTAAGTATTCTCCTTGCAGTTTCGGAAACGATTTCGTATTTAAAAGCCAACGCTTTATAATGTTATATACTTTTATTTTTGGTTATTATGTGGGGTGATAGTGATTCGGAAAAAATATATAAAATATATAAATTTCAATATAAAATACAGGGTTTCCCAAAAGAACCGGAACGGTCAAATATCTCGGAAACAGGTTAACGTAACGTTATGCAATTTGGAATTGGGAGGTTATCAATGGTGCCGGACCTAAAAATAATATTTACAGCCTTGTCGGTTTTATAGTTTTTCCGACAGAGCTCTTAACTTTATTTTTTTAAATGCAATACTATGATTACTTTTCACTTATAACGTTGTTTCTTCTGGTAATTTTAAAAGATATGGCAAGTCCGCATTTTCATTCAAAATATCTGGAACGGTCAAATATATCGATAATGGATTAACATATCGTTATAAAATTTGCCATAGGCAGGTTATCAATAATGCCAGATCAAAAAATTATTTTACAACGTTGCCAGTTTTATAGTTTTTTCGACAGAGCTCTCAACTTTATTTTTTTAAATACAAGACTATGATTTTTTTTCGCTTACAATGTTGACGACCCAACGTGATTTCAATCCTAGAATCTTAAATTTTGCTTCTGGAAATTTAAAAAGATATGGCAAGTCCGAATTTTCATTAAAAGAAAATCGGCACGGTCAAATATTTCGGTAACGGATTATTATGAAAGTTGGTATAGGGGGATTATCAATAGTGTCAGATCTATAAATAACTTTCACAATGTTGCCAGTTTTATAGTTTTTTTCGATAAACTTCTCAACTAATTTTTTTTAAATACAATGTTGTGATAGTTTTTTGCTCATACTGTTAACCCAACCTAAGTGCATTCAATCCTGGAATGACAAATTTTTCTTCTGAAATTTTTAAAAGATACGGTAAGACCGTATTTCCATTGAAAAGAAACGGAATAGGTCGCCCAGTTTTTGGCTAGTCTTTATATTTTATGTTTGTTGGTATCTTTTTATTGTCAGAAAAACTGTAGATTTTTTAATTTGTTTCTCTGGATGCAAAGCATTAAATAATTCACAAACTTCTTGAAAGCTTTTTTTAAATCCGGTCAGCTTTACTTAACCAAAAACCATTTTATCTTAATAACGATTTAAGTGAGTTTCAAAATGTTATCAAAAGATAGTTGACAACAATAATAATTGTTTATTAGCTATTTCCAAAAAGCCACTTGATATTTTATACTTCATGGTTCTAACAAAGTTGAGTTTCTATAGCAAATTTTATAACGATATGTTAATCGGATACCGAAATATTTTAGATGTTCAAAGTATTTTACCGTTCCGCTTCTTGTGGTCTTGCATATCTTTTAAAAAATTTAGAAGAAAAATGTGATTCTTGGGTTTGGTCAACAGTATAAGCAAAAAACTATCATTGCATTGCTTAAAAAAAAAAGAGTTCTATCTACAATAAAACAAGCAACGCTGAAAATATTACTTTTAGATCCGGCACTATTTTTAATTCCCCGATAGCAAATTTCATAACCATGTTATCCGTTACTGAAATATTTAGATTGCGGTTTTGCCATTTCTTAAAAATTTCCAGAAGAAAAATTTGGTGTTCTAGGATTGAAAACACTTTGGTTTGGTCAACATTATAAGCGAAAAACAATCATAGTATTACATTTAAAAAAATAAAGTTGGGAGCTCTATCGGAACAACTATAAAACTGACAACATTGTAAATATTATTTTTAGATCCGGCACTATTGATAACCTTCCTATGGCAAATTCTATAATGATATGTTAATCTGTTATCAAGACATTTTGCCGTTCCGTTTCTTTTGAATACATATGTACTGTTTTCCCTGAACAATAATAATTCTCTATTTAAAAAACGTTATACGGGGTTATGTTTTTCTTATCGTAAATTCAAAATGAAGGGTGACTTCTTAATTTGACTGATAAATGTTTGTTACAAACTGTCATGTATTCCTAACATTTTGTTTTTTGAATTATCTTAGTTCATTTTTTATACGAGCATTATATGCAGTTAATCTTGCAAATTGATATTTCCACAAGTCGTCAAGTTGTCAACATGGTTGAGGATGGTCGAAGTATGTCTCAAGCATGACTTACAAATGGTACGTGTAATTAATGTAAGTGAAAAAACTATATGAAAACCATTGAAAGAAGCTAGGCTTCATTCACGTAGGCCAGTCATAGCACCAGAACTACTTCCTCGGCATCGACAAGAGCGACTTCCAGATGCTAGATACATATGAAGTGGACTATTCAACAGTGTTTGCCTGTGGTCCCCGGACGGTCAGAAGAGAGTTTACAGGCGACGAAATCAAAGATTTGCTGAGTGCATTATTTCGGAGCGAATTTCATTCCAAGGCGGTTCCGTTATGATTTGGGCCGGTACGTAAGCACGTACTGATCTTGTATTTATTGAAAATGGTGCTCTACATTTCCATGGTTATATTGAAGACATTTTCTAAGAAGCAGTTTTTCCATTTTTTCCCTTAATTGATATAGGACACTTCCAAGCCACATACTGCACATATTGTTAGCGAATATTTAGTGGAAGTTGGAATTAGAACATTAGAATAACCTGCATGTAGCCCGGAACTAAGCCTCATTAAACATTTCTGGGATCATCTAAAAAGAGCTGTTCGTCGTCGACCTGCTAAACCAAGATGTTTAAAAGAGCTTAAGTTAGCACTGAGTGAGAAATATCAGGCTATTCCTCTAGAATAGACGATGTAATTGCAACTGCAGGTGGACACAAACACTACCGAAACCTGCTAAAAACCTAATGCTTAAATAAATAAAAAAAGTTTTCAAACCAGAGTTCTATTTAAAAGTGTATAGCTCATACAAGAAATGGAATAATAAAATAATGCACAAAATAGAATGTTAGGAATATATATATATATATATATATATATATATATATATATATATATATATATATATATATATAACAGGGTTTCCCAAAAGAACCGGAACGGTCAAACATCTCGGAAACAGATTGACGTAATGTTATGAATTTTGGAATTGGGAAGTTATCGAGGGTGCCGGACCTAAAAATAATATTTACAGCGTTGCCGGTTTTATAGTTTTCCAATAGAGCTCTTGACTTTATTTTTTAAATGCAATACTATGATTGTTTTTCACTGATAATGTTCACCAATCCAAAGTATTTTCAATCCTAGAATATCAAATTTTTCGCCTGGATATTTTAAAAGATATGGCAAGTCCGCATTTTCATTCAAAAGAAACGGAACGGCCAAATATCCTGATAACGGATTAACATATCATTAAAGAATTTGCCATAGGAAGGTTATCAATAGTGCCGGATCTAAAAATAATATTTACAACGTTGCCAGTTTTATAGTTTTTCCAATAGAGCTCTCAACTTTATTTTTTTAAATGCAATACTATGATTGTTTTTTGCTTATAATGTTGACCAAACCAAAGTGTTTTCAATCCTAGAACACCAAATTTTTTTTCTGGAAATTTTTAAGAAATGGCAAAACCGCAATCTAAATATTTCAGTAACGGATTAACATAGTTATGAAATTTGCTATCGAGGAAAAATAGTGGAAAATAGTGGCGGATCTAAAAGTAATATTTCCAACGTTGCTAGTTTTATTGTAGATAGAACTCTTTTTTTTTAAGCAATACAATGATAGTTTTTTGCTTATACTGTTGACCAAACCCAAGAATCACATTTTTCTTCTAAATTTTTTAAAAGATATGTAAGACCGCATTTTCATTCACAAGAACCGGAACGGTACAATGCTTTGAACATCTAAAATATTTCGATTGTTAATTTTTTAATAAAATTAGTCTAGCTTAGAATCTTGAACGTTGTAGTTGTTATTTACATAAAAATTTAAGTTTTTAAAAAAGGGCCTTACAGGGAAATTCTTTTAACTGGCGCAGTCGTTGTAGGATTTTTTAACGATTTTCCACAAGAAAATCGGTTCGTTTTTACGATTCTTGAAAAATAAAAGAAAAGTATTTGTGAAAAAGTGGTAAAAAAATTTACGACACAGTCGATACAAGCAATTTTCAAAACGAATATCTTATCGGTTCTATTTTATCTAAAATAAAAGGCGAAGCAGCGTTAAATATCTCTTCCTGTATAATTAATGTTTGGACAGGCTTAGAAAAAGCTTTTTTAAACACGTATGCTGATAAACGTGATATTTTTACCTTAAACATAGAAATGGTCGAACTTAGGCAAGAAAACGAAAACACATTTGATTTCTTCAATAAAGTTCAAAAAATGTCAAATATACAAATAGCTCAAATTGCTACTCTAGCTGATAAAATACAAGCTTCAGTTCTATCTGAGTATTGCCAGAAATTAGCTTTAAGAGTATTTTTACGTGGTCTTAAAGAACCGATAGGTTCTCTGATGCGAACTAAAAACCCTGATAATTTAAACAGTGCTCTAAATATGTTAACAAATGATTTTCCAATTCAAAATGTTACCCACATAACACAAAAATCAGACCGCAGGACTTAAGACAAAATTTCGCTCACAGACCATCTACGTACACAACAAATTCGAATAATGCACGACTTGTGTATAACCGATTTGTACCTGGAAATTATTCTAGCCCCAGTCCTTTAAACTACAATGTGTTTAAACCTAATCAAACAAACTCTCAACCATTACCGAAACCCACGCCAATGTCTATTTCTACAAGAAATACATTCAGGCCCCAAACAAATCAAAATAGTATCTTTACAAAATCTCATTTTACGAATAACCAATCACGAAATAATAATTTCCAAAATTTAAAGCAAAACAATTCTCACATTAGTCATCCAAAATTCTCATTTGAGGAATTGCATTATATTGAAAATCAGGAAGGCAACGACTACTTTCTTGAATCTGGAAATCAACAAACCGATAATTGCTATAATGAAGGTTTTGTTGAATTCCCCGAAGAATCCGCCGAACCATGTAACTCCGATTTTTTTCAGATAGAAGCCTCGGACAAAACCACCCAGATTTAATCTAATGACCTTTGCATTTAACGGTAGCCAACTCCCTTATATAGTGTTTCCCGAAATAAATTTGAAAATACTTATAGAGACAGGTAGTACTAGATCTTTCATCCAACCTGATATTGCAAAAAAAATATTTTCGCAAATTTATAAAGAATGACCCTTTTTAAATATCTACAGCACATGGCACTTCCTCGGAATATTTTAGCACCACAATTTCTCTTGCTAGAATGTTTAATGTGAAGATAGATCCCCTAAAATTATATCTGTTTAATTTCCATAATTATTTTGAGTGTCTTTTAGGAATAGACAATCTAAAAACCCTTAAAGCAAATGTTGACTTACAAAATAATCTTTTAGTGACACCCAACACCAGTTTTTTATCATAATACATCTGGCATTTCGAATAATAACATCACTGTTGAAGCAAGATCTGAACAAATTATTAAAATTCCAATTAAACATATTTCAAATGGCAATATCATTACACCCTACACGAAAATAGACGAATTAGAAATCCCCGAATGTCTCACTAAAGTTAAAGACAACCAAGCTTTTTGCTCTATTTTAAACAAGACCGAAATGGCAAAGTCTATAGACATTTTAGATCCAATAATTGCTACGGATTTTAAAGATTTTCAAATAAGTTCCAAACTTGAACAATTTTAACGTCGAAAAGATTAAATTTGACGTCTCAAAAATTAGAACAGACCATATGAATTCTGAAGAAAAGAATGCAATTTTAAAATTAATTAAAAAATTCTTACACATATTTCATATCGACGGCAACAAATTAACCTTTACGAACCAAATAAAACATAATATAAAAACATTAGACGAAATTCCTGTGTATACTAGGTCATACAGATACCCCGAGATACATAAAAAAAGGTACAAAATCAAATTCAAGATATGCTTGATCAAATAATAATTCATCCATCGTTTTCTCCTTGGTCCTCTCCTATTTGGGTTGTGCCAAAAAAAATTGATGCTTCAAGTAAACGCAAGTAGAGAATTGTCATAGATTTTAGAAAATTGAATGAAAAGACTCTCGGAGACAGATATCCTTTACCAAATATCACAGATCTGTTAGATAAATTAGGCAGATGTCAATATTTTTCCAACCTTGACTTGGCGTCGGGATTTCATCAAATCGAAATGGTCGACGAAGGCATCCCCAAAACTGCTTTCAATACAGAAAATAGTCACTATGAGTTCTTGCTAATGCCCTTTGGCCTACGAAATGCACCCGCTACATTTCAGCGTGTTATGGATAATATTTTAAGAGGATATCAAAACGAAATTTGCGCTGTTTATCTTGACGATATTATCATTTTTAGTACTAGCCTAGAAGAACATATTGATAGACTAAGAAAAGTTTTTGAACGATTACGTAATTCAAACTTTAAGATTCAGCTCGATAAATCTGAATTTCTTAGAAAAGATGTGGCTTATCTCGGGCACATTGTCACACCTGAAGGTGTAAAACCAAATCCTGACAAAATCTGCGCAATCCAGATTTTTCCCTTACCAAAAACCCAAAAAGAAATAAAAGGCTTTCAGGAACTTTTGGGTTACTATAGGAAATGTATTAAAGATTTCGCCAAAGTAACGAAACCTCTTACGAAAAGACTAAAAAAGATGCCGTGATAGATATAAAACATCCTGAATATATTAAATGTTTCGAATTATGCAAACAACTTTTAACAAACGAACCAATTCTTCAGTATCCCAATTTTGCTGAGCCGTTCATACTAACGTGTGATGCTTCTAATTACGCCTTAGGAGCTGTTCTCTCTCAACGCAAAATAGTATTAGACCTACCGATAGCATACGCTAGTCGGACCTTAAATGAGTCAGAAATAAATTATTCAACAATCGGAAAAAACTTCTTGCTATTGTATGGGCCACTAAATATTTTAGGCCCTATCTATTTGGACGTAAATTTAAAATAGTCACAGATCACAAACCCTTGGAATAGTTATTTTCACTAAAAGAACCAAATTCAAAATTAATACGTTGGCGCTTAAAAATGGAAGAGTACGACTACGACATTGTTTATAAAAAAGGTTGTCTTAATAAAAATGCTGACGCACTGTCGCGCATAGAATTAAATATGAAGAATATGTCGAAAAAATAAATCAGAACAATAATAATGAAATTAATGAACATGAGAATGTATCTTTATTAGTCGAAACAGGCGATCTCGACAAAATGGAAAATGTCGCTGAAGATAGCGATATTACAGTACACTCATCTCTTGAAAACCCCATAATAGGTATTCCTATCGTAGAATGTCCTGTTAATCTCGGTAAAAATCAGTTAATAATTTCTGAAGTAAAATATGCCCCTGCTACTCCATCTCGCATCGATCTATTTAATTCTAAGCAACGCACTTATGTCCAGTTTTTAGAAAACAACTTTAAAAATGATGTTTCAAATATCATTAAAGAGACCATTGTTCCCAAAGTGAAATATCACTTATATTTAGAAGACCCCGTGTACGAAAAATTTAGTGTTGTTTTACAAAAATACTTTAAAAATTCCCAAATAAATACTATTAAATGTACTAAGAAATTAATTGACGTTACTGATAATAACGAAATAAAGCAAATTATTCAAAACCAACACGAAGGGAAAACAAATCATCGCGGGATCGATGAAACTGAAAAACGCATAAAAAATAACTATTATTGGCCTAATCAACGTGCTTATATCCAAACTTATATTAACGAATGCGAAATTTGCCAATTAACGAAATATGATAGGAAACCGCTGAAATTAGAACTAAACATCACACCTACAGCAACTAAACCCATCCAAATCCTACATATCGACAGTATCTCTCTAGAAAATTGCAAATTTTTAACCTTAGACAATGAATTAGAATTTAAAAACTCTATAATTCGTGAACTTCTCGAGACACATAAGATTAAGATTCACTTTATAAGTTCCCAACACCCCGAATCCAACGGTCTTATAGAAAGATTCCACTCCACACTGATAGAGCACATCAGGCTGCTCAATAACCAACAAGAATTTAAAAATGAACCTATAGAAATGAAAGTCAATTATGCTATACTAGCATATAATAATACTATACATTCTGTCACCAATCTAGCCCCATATGAAATAGTTACAGGCCACCTAGCCGCAGAATCCCCTTTTAATATCGAGATAGAAAAACAACTCGTCAATAATTACATCTCTAATCACCGCGGCAAAATGAAACTTTTCTATCAAAAGTTAAACGAAACAATTCAACAATCTAAAGAAAAAATTATCAACAAAATTAACGAATTCCTGAAAAGGTTCTCGTTAAAAACAAACAAAAGCAGTCAAATATATCAAATAAATACAAACCAGAGCAAATAACTTAGGTCAACGAAAATTTAAAAACCGCTAGAATTAAACCCACACACGGAAACACTACGGAAAAAATAAACCTATCTAACGTTAAAAGACCGAATAGAAAAACATATCATTTTAAGAATATTTCAGGTTCCTCATTCCAGGACAAGGGATAGAAATAAGAAATATTACGGAGAATTTGAGCGCCTTACCATTAAATTTAGGACCCGCCAAACTTCAAAGAACCGAACATATGTTCCTATATTTTTATGACATAGAACAAATCTTCGTAGAATACAAGAACTTAATTATCCAACATGATAATCTTAAGGTTACTTATTCGAAAAGCACAAATTTAGTTTGGAAATTAGAACATTACGAAAATATTGCTATGTTTTGTAAAAAATCTATTCTTACTAAGTTAGAAACTATTTCTTTACATAATACTAGTCGTCTTAAAAGATGCTTAATAAACGGCTTAGGATCTGTTATTAAAGGTATCACAGGTAACTTAGATTCTAATGATGGGGACAAAATATATAAAATACTAAACCATTTAGAAACTGATGGTAATAACTTGCAGACCCAGCTAGAAATGCAATACTCTCTTAATAATCAAGTTATCAAAAACTTTAATAATACAATTAGAGATATTCAACATAACCAAACTTGTTAAGATCTAAAATATTGTTTTTAGATCAGCTATTGCGAGAAGATGTTGATATTCAGGATATTCTTTTTGCAAAAGACTTGTATTGACTAATTATTTTATATAACTCGTTATTAAGCACACTGCAAGATGTCGAGAACTCTATTACGTTTTGCAAATTAGGCCTAATACAGCCTAGTATAATTTCACCTGCAAATCTTTTTGCAGAAATAAAAAGAATCTCTTTTCATTACAAGAATCAACTACCATTCACTGTCACTCTTGAAAATATTTCTAAATAGGAATCAATAATTAAAGTAAAATGCGATATAGAGCAGACTAAGATAACTTATTTTCTTTCAATACCAATAGATTTTGAAGAACAATTTGAACTGTATCACATTTTACCTATTCCTGCAAGTTATGAATCAGAATTTGTTACGATAATCCCCAGTACGCGATATTTTCTAAAATTAAATAAAAAACCAATAAAACCTCTAAATGGCATGTGTACCGAAGGCAAACCATATCATTGTCCAAATATACTACAAGCCAACATCAAATTGCCCTGCGAAAAAGGGATCCTTCAACATGACAACTCTAGTCTCTGCCAATTTACAAAGTTAAAAATTGCTGAAAATCATACTGAGATAATTTATGAGATCAATCAATATTTGGCTGTGTTTCCACGAGAAGAAAGCATACAAGTGCACTATGAAGATCATGTAGAGACCCTAAAACTGAAAGGCGTTTTTCTGATAAATAAAGATGCCTGCAACATAATATTCAAAAACCAGGAGCTTCCATTTCAGGAAAAAAGTTTTGGACACCCTCAGTAATCCAAACCTCTAACCTGCAACTTAAAATGAGAAATCCACCTAAAATAAGTATTAAATTGAAAAAATTAAACCTTGAAGCAGCAGTTGAAAATCCCATGTTCCCAATTCTAGACGCACACCCTCTATCAGACTTTACACGTCCAAGTTTATGGAGCATCATCCTGTATTTAGTAGTAATTGCAGGTTGCATTTATCTCTGTTGGAAGAAGACAAATGACGTAATACATAAGAAAACCAAGAAACACCAGCAAGCAGAATCAGCAATATTGCAATATGTAATTATACGTACTATTTCGATTGTTAATCTTTTAATAAAATTAGTCTAGCTTAGAATCTGGAACGTTGTAGTTGTTATTTACATAAAATTTAAAGTTTTTAAAAAAGGGTCTTACAGGAAAATTCTTTTAACTTATATATATATAATATATATATATATATATATATATATATATATATATATATATATATATATATATATATATATATATATATATATATATATATATATATATATATATATATATATATATATATATATATATATATATATATATATATATATATATATATATATATATATATATATATATATATATATATATATATATATATATATATATATATATATATATATATATATATATCTATACAGGGTGATTCATAAGGAAATGTCAATACTTCAGGTACATATTCAGGACCAAAAAATTAACATAAAAGTCTATATAAATAAGTGTCCGCAAGGCCTTAGTTCTCGAGATACAGGGTGTTAAAGTTTTTATTTAATTTTCCTATTATTTAAATAAAATCTATGATAATATAAATAATGGAGTGAAAATTGATATGCGGAAGTTTTTTGGTATGACAAATTCGAATCTAATATTAGTATTGCTCTTACTTGTAGGGGGCGCCACCTACATGTCTTTCTACTCCTTCGAACAATCACAACTTTTTGGTGCAGTCTTGTATTACATTTTTGAGTAAAACAAATTATTCCCTTGCCATTTCTACGTCAAATAGGTATACCTCTTAAAAGTGGATACGAGCAACCGTTTTCGAGATATTTGGATTTAAAACAATTTCGGCCCATGTAATTTTTTATCGCAAAATTTTAAAAGTTTGTTATTTTGTCCAAATTTAAACGCATCTTGGCACAAAAGCTTTGAAATGAAAGACTAACACATTTTTTTGAGGTGTGTATTCAGTGCCTCAGACATAAACTAAACAAAAGGTATTTAATTTTTATTAAAATTGTTATTATTAAGTTGTTTTTAATAAAATCTAGGTTACGTTTTATAATTTTCAAAAATTCCACCATTTGCTTCTAAGCACAGGTCAGCTCTATCGTGTATAGCTCGGGTTGCTCTGTGGATACATTCGGGCGCATTTCTTAGTGTTTGTGGTGCGTTTGTTATCCGATCCAATAATGCTTCTCTTGTATTTACTTTAGTGGAATAAACCAGTGATTTGAACCATCCCCAAAGACAATAATACAAAGGATTAAGGTCTGGCGATCTAGGTGGCCAATTAAACGGACCTCCCCGACCAATCCATCGGTTTGGAAAGTTTTGGTTTAAAAAATCTCTTACAAGTAAACTGTAGTGTGCAGGGGCTCCATCATGCTGCAAATACATGTTTTGTCTTACATTAAGGGGAACATCTTCTAATAGATTTCGCAAGTGATTTTCAAGAAAGTTTAAATATTTTTCTCCTGTAAGACTACCGTCGATTATAAATGGCAGCGGCGCGGCGGCTCGTCAGATGAGGCAACTGAGGCGCCGCCTCACTTGCTTTCCTATAAATATACATTTTTATTTTCAAAATTAATTCTTTCCAAGTTGATACATTATTCTCTGAAAATTGTCTCAAACACTATGAAAATTTCATCAAATATGCGTAAATCATAAATAAACACTTTACTTTACTAACCAACAGTACAATGTCCAATAACTGCAATATCATTTCTTTTTTATTCGACTTTACCTATACGCGGCGATACGAATTGCGCCTCGGACACTTGAATGGTATTTGGATTTTTAATAAGTCTCAGAAAGAGGGAAAAGGGTCGTGTTGCATATGTAGACTCATTCCATCTCTTTTTATTCCATTTGAGGCGATGAAAACTTCGCTTAATGATTGAGACGTTGCCATTTAATGTTAGCACAGATTGAATATAAACGGAAATAATTATTATTTATCGGTAAATGACAAACGCGCATCCGGCTGCCAAATGCAAGCCGTTTTTGTTTTTGTTGATATTTGCGTGGGCGTGTGGGGTATTCGTATTTGACTTACCGGTAACGGTTTGAGATTGAGCGGGAAGTGGGTGGATATTGAGATTATTCGGCAATAATTTGGTGTTTGTTTTATTACTATAAAATAATACTTTATTTCGTGAATGTCGCGCGTTTAGTCTGTGTCGAGTGTTACTCTATCTAAAGTATTTTTGACGTTGCGTTAGTTTAATTATTGAGTAGATGATAGAGTAGTTTATATGAATTAGTGATAAAAATTTAAAATAAACGAAACGTGTGAATTATGAATCTAGTCCACGATATCGTTATGTCACTATTGACAACGGCATTTTCCAGGCGTCCCGAGGATGAGAAAAAAGAAATTCTTCGCGGAGATAGACCCATGCCGAAGATAAGTACCTTAAGTAGTGATAAAAAAGACGGTCGACAATATAAACGATCATTTCAAACGTCATGGTATCAAACACACACTTGGATCTGTGGAAGTGTTTTTAAGCAGCGTTTATATTGTTGGCCTTGCTTAATACTGGGAAAAACAAAAACAGTATGGACTTCTGATGGATACGTTGATTTTAAAAATTTTTCTAGAGAGGTTAAAATGCATAAAGGGTCTAAAGACCATATTCAAAATACCATAGGTTTTGTACGTTTGTCTCAAAATATGACTACAATTAAAGATGCACTAATCGAAAATGCTCGTTTATCTAAATTATTGTACAATGAAGATACGACGAGAATACGACTATATTACTGGGAAAACAAGAACTGGCTTTTAGGGGGCTTGACGAATCCGAATCTCCTTTTAACAGAGGGAATTTTAAGGAAGTTTTTAATTGTTTAATTAAACGTAACACCGAACTTGTAAAGCATTTAGAAGAGAAAAGTATACTTACGGGACAATCGAAAACTATTCAAAATGAATTAATATTTTGTATTGACGAACATATGAGAGACTTTATTAAACAAGAAATATCGGAGGCTACATTTTTCTCATTAATTGTAGATTATACGACGGATATAGTTGCAAAAGCCCAATGTTGTGTAACTGTTAGGTATGTAAATAAATTAGCCGAAATAAAAGAACGTTTTTTAGACTTTTTTGATATAAGTGAGGATTCTAGAGCTAATGCATTCTATAACTTAATTGTAAGAATCTCGGAACCTTTAAATTTTAAACGGAAATTAGTAGCACAATTTTATGATGGAGCTGCGGTTATGGCCGGAGAATTGATCGGTCTACAAACACGAATAAGATCAGATGCCCCACAAGCAATGTACACTCATTGTGCTGCTCATCGTCTCAATTTAATTTTACAACAGGGTTCAAATTATATTAAGGAAAGCAGAATCTTTTTCGCAACTTTGAAAAGTTTGCCTGCTTTTTTCCATAAATCGTACAAACGCACATCTATATTGAACAAAATAATAAAAAAAACGAATTCCGCAAGCAAGTGATACAAGGTGGTATTCTCGATCAAAAATTCTAATTTTTGTTGCAAATAATTGGGAAGGACTAACCTTAGTTTTTCAGGACATGATTGAAAATCCACAATTAGACTCAGATACTATACACATGGCAAGGGGTATCTAAAAGACCTTTCCGATTTTGAATTTGCTTTTTTAACTTTTGCATTTAAAGAAATTTTTTTTGTTACTGATATCCTGTTTCAAGTTTTTCAGTTAAGTAACCTAGAAATTGATTTCTGCATTTCACAATTGAACATTGCCGTCAAACGATTAAATGAGCTGCGCGCTGAAAATTTCCTTAAATCCATTTTTGAAAAAGCAAAATCACTTACCGGATTGCCATGTAGTAGACAAACCCGTAGCATGAGCGAATCAGATTTAATGGAAAAATATAAAAATCTGTTTTATGAAATTTTAGACTGTATAATTTTTCAAATTAACATCAGGTTTGAAGATTTACACAAATTGGAATTTGTGAAACTTCTTAATACATCAAAATACAAAGACTTTGCCATAGAATTCCCTATCAGTCTATTAAATTCGTTAGAAAAAACGTATCCAAAAATGTTTGACAAAGACCGCCTCAAAAATGAGCTAAGCATAATTTACCGAGATGAACAATTTTATAAAGTCAATATTCAAGAACTCCTTGAACAAATTAATAGTTTAGAATTAATTTCAGTATTTTGTGAAGTATATCGACTTGCGACATTAATTTTGACAATCCCCTTAACAAGTGTACAGGCCGAAAGAGATTTTTCGTGCTTAAAGCGAATAACGACCTACTTATGAAATAGTATATCTCAAGATAGGCTCTCAGCCCTGTCGATCATGGCAATAGAAAAAGAGTTATTAATTAAACTTTCTGAATGTAATGGTAACTTTTATGACAAAATCATTGAGAAATTTGCTTCTTTAAAAGACAGGCGCATTAATTTAATTTACAAAAAGTGACTTAACTGCACCATCCACATACCTATTTGCCTAAACAGTTTTGGTTTTTTATAAAAAAATTACTGTCCACACCATATTAGATTATTACAGGTTTATTACACTTTAAACTCGATTCTGACTATTTTGATTAAGTATTTTAAATATTTTTTATAAAAAAATCCAATGATGAAAAATATGTATATTATATATCTTTGAGAAGAGTATATATGTACATATATCTGAGGATAAAACGAACTACATGAAAATTGAGTGAATATCTCAAAGATTATTATTTAATTTTTATATCTATTATAAGTAACAAACCTTTTCTCGCCTCACCAGTTTTAGACACCACGAGCCGCCACTGATAAATGGATCAACGAAATGACCATTTAACATTCCACACCACACATTAATGCTAAATTTATGTTGGAAATTATGTTCTACTGTAGCCTGAGGATTTTCATATGACCACCGGTGTTCATTATGAAGATTATTTATACCATCACGCGTGAACTGTGCTTCATCAGTGAACAAAACATACCTATACAACCTTCGATCTTCATTAATCCAGTTACAGAATTGCATTCTCAACTCAAAATCACCCTCCTGCAAATGTTGAACCCGTTGTAAATGAAATGGGTATAAACAATAATGTGAAGATTTCTGCAAGCAGACGATTGTGTAATTTGATAAGTATCTGCAATCCGCCTAGTGCTTATGCTTGGATCATTTTCGACGGCATTGAGTATAGCCTCTTCTACTTTAACGTTGGGTCCCGATTCCCTTTCATATACAATTTTCGCACTTGGAAACATCTCAGATTCGCCAGCAGTAGTGAAAACTTGCTGAAAAAGTCTTCTATCTGGCACCCTTCTATCTGGAAAACAACGCTGGTACTCCGCGACTGCTTGAATTGCGACCCCATTGCAGAAGCCATAGACGAATATCATATCTGCATATTCACGATGCGAGAATATCACAGGCATAATGACGTATTTAGATCTAAAGTTTCTTAAATGATTATTGTCAGATAATATAAGTTATCAACAGAAATTGACAGTGACAAAATTTGATCTTATTATTAACTGACATTACTATTGCTAAGTAACAGAAAAAACGATGAGAACACCAACCAGCAGTTGTTCTGTCAGGCAAGGCACACTTCTATTTTTTTACAATACATGCATACTTTATGTGAATTTGATAAAAAAAATCACATGCGCCGAAACTGCTTTAAATCCAAATATCTCGAAAACGGTTGCTCGTATCCACTTTTATCAGGTATACCTTTTTGACGTAGAAATGGCAAGGGAATAATTTGATTGGCTCAAAAATGTAATACGAGACTGTACCAAAAAGTTGTGATTGTTCGAAGAAGTAGAAAGACATGTAGGTGGCGCCCCCCACGAGTAAGAGCAATACTAATATTAGATTCGAATTTGTCATACCAAAGAACCCCCGCATATCAATTTTAACTCCATCATTTACATTTTCATAGATTTTATTTAAAAAATAGGAAAATTAAATAAAAACTTTAACACCCTGTATCTCGAGAACTAAGGCCTTGCGGACACTTATTTATATAGACTTTTATGTTTATTTTTTGGTCCTGAATATGTACCTGAAGTATTGACATTTCCTCATGAATCACCCTGTATATATATATATATATATATATATATATATATATTATATATATATATAAAAAATATATATATATATATATATATATACATATATATATATATATATATATAGTTTTAAATTTAGATATTTTATTTTATTTAATAATAGGACCTTATATTTTCGACTGTCGAAAGGCTACCTAAAGGCATAGTGAGGTCTCTACCACTAAAATTCAGAGATCGGCGTCAGAATTTTACCGAAAAAAAAACAGCAAGAAAGTAAAAGGGCATCAAAAGTAAGTAAAAATATCAACGTACGTAAAAACGTTACAAATTTGGTTCTCGAGCAAGGATTACTATGTTTTTTCTCATCTGCTAGACCGATAATTTTAATTTTTTTACCGTCTCATTTAATTCCATTTAAGTCTGATAGAATGTAAATACACATATATAGAAGTCTTCTTTTATTTAAAAAACTATTATACCGTACGCATTTTTATTTTCCGTATGGTTACGTGCCTAGAAACCGGGTATAGATATAAATAATTTACTTTTCAGTTTTAGTATATAAGCTCAATTACACCAACTTATTTTCCGTATAGATGGGCTGCAGTAACCGATCTTGTTTGACATATATCACTTAAGAATAAAAGTAAGATAGAAAAGAATATATATATATATATATATATATATATATATATATACATACATATGTATGTGTATATATATATATATATATATATATATATATATATATGTTATATATATATAAATATATATAGATATATATATATATATATATATATATATATATATATATATATATATATATATGTTATATATATATATATATATATATATATATATATATATATGTATATATATATGTATACATATACCGGTTGTAAATGAGATCACTTTCGGCCTGCCATTTCTTTATTTATTAGCTGATTATTTTGTAACTGGCCCGAGGTGTTAAACTACCAAAATGCCATTTTATGACGATTACTTCAGATTTTTGTGACTTCCGGTTTGACCGGAAATCTAACTTTCGATTTTTAAATAAGTCACTTTATATATTTTTCAATATTTCGAATTTATGGATCATTTTACGTCCGATAGTACTAGTTTTGTTGCGATTTTGGTAACGAAAAAGAATTTATCACGATATTTAATCACTTAAGAATAAAAGTAAGATAGAAAATAAATATATATATATATATATATATATATATATATATATATATATATATATATATGTTATATATATATATATATATATATATATATATATATATATATATATATATATATATATATATATATATATATATATATATATATATATATATATATATATATATATATATATATATATATATATATATATATATATATATATATATATATATATATATATATATATATATATATATATATATATATATATATATATATATATATATATATATATATATATATATATATATATATATACATATACCGGTTGTAAACGAGATCACTTTCGGTCTGCCATTTCTTTATTTATTAGCTGATTATTTTGTAACTGGCCCGAGGTGTTAAACTACCAAAATGCCATTTTATGACGATTACTTCAGATTTTTGTGACTTCCGGTTTGACCGGAAATCACCCTAACTTTCGATTTTTAAATGAGACACTTTATATATTTTTCAATATTTCGAATTTATGGATCATTTTACGTCCGATAGTACTAGTTTTGTTGCGATTTTGGTAACGAAAAAGAATTTATCACGATTTTTAATTTTTAGTCTAGAGGGCTATGACCAACTCAGAACCATTCTAGTGAATGTGTACATTGTTAGAAAAATACATTTTTATTTTTTTCACTACTTTCTTGCTTTTCAGAAATGTTTTAAGTCGGAAAAATCCATTTTTGGTTAATAACTTAGTTATGTCAAATACAACTACCCCATTTTCTAAGCACGGTTAAATGGAGTTTTTCAGAACGCATAGAATGACATAACACAATCATACATGTTGTTTGAGTTTTTTTTGTAATTTATTTATTTTTGTCTCCAAACACAAGAAATGACATGATACAGGATAATGGTCTATGCAAAACAAAAAACTACCAAGCAGGCCATGGAAAAAAAGAACATTTTATATTTTGACAGTTTATTATTTGACATCCGAATTTTATTGTGCTTGTTTTATCCCTAATAATTTTTCTTTCGTGACTTTTAAATAAAAATGTTATTCAGTAGAAGTGAGCAACTCGATATTTTAATAATATACGGTCAGTGCGGCAAAAGTGCCTATGAAGCTGAACGTGTGTATCGAATGGAATATCCTGATCGACATCGCAATCCGTCAAGGCAGTACATTAATTATTTAGTTAGAAAAATGAGAGAAGGGCCCAATGAACAAAGAAATAGATTTATTATTGACAAAGAGACAGAAATAAATGTATTTGGTTTTGTTCCACCAAACCAATTCAACAGCTTCAACCAGAGAAATTGCTCAAGAACTAAACATTAGTCACCAATGAGTTTGGAAAATATTAAAAAAGTATAAGTATTGCTCCTTCAAGTATCAACTATACCAGTATTTGTACGAGGGTGATTTCGAAAGAAGGTTTCAATACGCTAATTGGTTTTTGGAAAATAATGGCCCAAATAATTTTTCATTAACGATATTACACAGATGAGTCAAGATTTACAAACAATGGTATGTTCAATCGACAAAATACAAGATATTGGTCTATGCGAAATGAGCATAGAATAAATGTTGGAAATTTTCAAGAAAGATTCGGAGTAAATGTTTGGGCTGGGATATTGGGAACCAGGATAATTGGGCCAATTTTCTTTCAAGGACCTTTAACAGGAGAGAGATACCTACAGTTTTTGCAAAACGAAATTGAGGGGTGTTTAGAAGATATTCCGTTGGCTTTACTTCCAATAAGATAGGGCTCCACCCCATAATGCCAGAGGTGTGATTGCTTATTTGGAGATTTGGTGGATCCAGTGGCCACCAAGGCCGCCAGATCTTTTGTTATTGTGTTATTGGTATATAAAAAATCGTGTATATTAGACACCAACAGCAACACTTGAAGTATTGGAACATAGAATACGAGAAGCATTTCAAAGCATTACTCCGCAAATGCTACAAAATGTTGTAGAAGAAAATGTGTTCCGTATTAGGCAATGTAGAGCTACTCAGGGAGGACATTTTGAAAATCTTATTGGTTAGTAAAAAATATTTTATGGTTAAAAACTAATTTTATATATATATATATATATATATATATATTAAAATATATATATATATATATATATATATATATATATATATATATACCGGGTGTAAACGAGATCACTTTCGGTCTGCCATTTCTTTATTTATTAGCTGATTATTTTGAAACTGGCCCAAGGTGTTAAACTACCAAAATGCCATTTTATGACGGTTACTTCAGATTTTTGTGACTTCCGGTTTGACCGCAAATGACCCTAACTTTGGATTTTTAAATGAGGCACTCTATATGGATCATTTTACGTCCGATAGTACTAGTTTTGTTGCGATTTTGGTAACGAAAAAGAATTTATCACGATATTTAATTCTTAGTCTAAAGGGCCATGACCAACTCAGAATCATTCTAGTGAATGTGTACATTGTTAGAAAAATACATTTTTATTTTTTTCACTACTTTCTTGCTTTTCAGAAATGTTTTAAGTCGGAAAAATCAATTTTTGGTTAATAACTTAGTTATGTCAAATACAACTACCCCATTTTCTAATCACGGTTAAATGGAATTTTTCAAAACGCATAGAATGACATAACAGAATCATACATGTTGTTTGAGGTTTTTCGTAATTTATTTATTTTTGTCTCCAATAACCATAAAGGACATTGCTTAACATACACCCACCTAAGTAAGTATGCCATTACAAAATAGATAAAAAAGAGATTTTGTTAATGTTTATTTATGACCTAAACTACCCTAAAATTAGTTTTTAACCATAAAATATTTTTTACTAACCAATAAGATTTTCAAAATGTCCTCCCTGAGTAGCTCCACATTGCCTAATACGGAACACATTTTCTTCTACAACATTTTGTAGCATTTGCGGAGTAATGCTTTGAAATGCTTCTCGTATTCTATGTTCCAATACTTCAAGTGTTGCTGTTGGTGTCTAATATACACGATTTTTTATATACCCCAATAACAAAAGTTCAGCGGAGTGAGATCTGGCGGCCTTGGTGGCCACTGGATCCACCAAATCTCCAAATAAGCAATCACACCTCTGGCATTATGGGGTGGAGCCCTATCTTATTGGAAGTAAATGCCCCGATTTAAAGCCAACGGAATGTCTTCTAAACACCCCTCAATTTCGTTTTGCAAAAACTGTAGGTATCTCTCTCCTGTTAAAGGTCCTTGAAAGAAAATTGGCCCAATTATCCTGGTTCCCAATATCCCAGCCCAAACATTTACTCCGAATCTTTCTTGAAAATTTCCAACATTTATTCTATGCTCATTTCGCATAGACCAATATCTTGTATTTTGTCGATTGAACATACCATTGTTTGTAAATCTTGACTCATCTGTGTATAATATCGTTAATGAAAAATTATTTGGGCCATTATTTTCCAAAAACCAATTAGCGTATTGAAACCTTCTTTCGAAATCACCCTCGTACAAATACTGGTATAGTTGATACTTGAAGGAGCAATACTTATACTTTTTTAATATTTTCCAAACTCATTGGTGACTAATGTTTAGTTCTTGAGCAATTTCTCTGGTTGAAGCTGTTGAATTGGTTTGGTGGAACAAAACCAAATACATTTATTTCTGTCTCTTTGTCAATAATAAATCTATTTCTTTGTTCATTGGGCCCTTCTCTCATTTTTCTAACTAAATAATTAATGTACTGCCTTGACGGATTGCGATGTCGATCAGGATATTCCATTCGATACACACGTTCACCTTCATAGGCACTTTTGCCGCACTGACCGTATATTATTAAAATATCGAGTTGCTCACTTCTACTGAATAACATTTTTATTTAAAAGTCACGAAAGAAAAATTACTAGGTATAAAACAAGCACAATAAAATTCGGATGTCAAATAATAAACTGTCAAAATATAAAATGTTCTTTTTTCCATGGCCTGCTTGGTAGTTTTTTGTTTTGCATAGACCATTATCCTGTATCATGTCATTTCTTGTGTTTGGAGACAAAAATAAATAAATTACAAAAAAACTCAAACAACATGTATGATTGTGTTATGTCATTCTATGCGTTCTGAAAAACTCCATTTAACCGTGCTTAAAAAATGGGGTAGTTGTATTTGACATAACTAAGTTATTAACCAAAAATTGATTTTCCCGACTTAAAACATTTCTGAAAAGCAAGAAAGTAGTGAAAAAAATAAAAATGTATTTTTCTAACAATGTACACATTCACTAGAATGATTCTGAGTTGGTCATAGCCCTCTAGACTAAAAATTAAATATCGTGATAAATTCTTTTTCGTTACCAAAATCGCAACAAAACTAGTACTATCGGACGTAAAATGATCCATAAATTCGAAATATTGAAAAATATATAAAGTGTCTCATTTAAAAATCGAAAGTTAGGGTGATTTCCGGTCAAACCGGAAGTCACAAAAATCTGAAGTAATCGTCATAAAATGGCATTTTGGTAGTTTAACACCTCGGGCCAGTTACAAAATAATCAGCTAATAAATAAAGATATATATATATATATATATATATATATATATATATATATATATATATATATATATATATATATATATATATACAGATAATATAAAGAATATATATATATATATATATATATATATATATATATATATATATATATATATATATATATATATATATATATATATATATATATATATATATATATATATATATATATATATATATATATATATATATATATATATATATATATATATATATATATATATATATATATATATATATATATATATATATATATATATATATATATATATATATATATATATATATATATATATATATATATATATATATATATATATATATATATATATATATATATATATATATATATATATACATATACCGGTTGTAAACGAGATCACTTTCGGTCTGCCATTTCTTTATTTATTAGCTGATTATTTTGTAACTGGCCCGAGGTGTTAAACTACCAAAATGCCATTTTATGACGATTACTTCAGATTTTTGTGACTTCCGGTTTGACCGGAAATCACCCTAACTTTCGATTTTTAAATGAGACACTTTATATATTTTTCAATATTTCGAATTTATGGATCATTTTACGTCCGATAGTACTAGTTTTGTTGCGATTTTGGTAACGAAAAAGAATTTATCACGATATTTAATCACTTAAGAATAAAAGTAAGATAGAAAATAATATATATATATATATATATATATATATATATATATATATATATATATATATATATATATATATATATATATATATATATATATATATATATATATATATATATATATATATATATATATATATATATATATATATATATATATATATATATATATATATATATATATATATATATATATATATATATATATATATATATATATATATATATATATATATATATATATATATATACATATACCGGTTGTAAACGAGATCACTTTCGGTTTGCCATTTCTTTATTTATTAGCTGATTATTTTGTAACTGGCCCGAGGTCTTAAACTACCAAAATGCCATTTTATGACGATTACTTCAGATTTTTGTGACTTCCGGTTTGACCGGAAATCACCCTAACTTTCGATTTTTAAATGAGACACTTTATATATTTTTCAATATTTCGAATTTATGGATCATTTTCCGTCCGATAGTACTAGTTTTGTTGCGATTTTGGTAACGAAAAAGAATTTATCACATTTAATTTTTAGTCTAGAGGGCTATGACCAACTCAGAATCATTCTAGTGAATGTGTACATTGTTAGAAAAATACATTTTTATTTTTTTCATTACTTTCTTGCTTTTCAGAAATGTTTTAAGTCGGGAAAATCAATTTTTGGTTAATAACTTAGTTATGTCAAATACAACTACCCCATTTTTTAAGCACGGTTAAATGGAGTTTTTCAGAACGCATAGAATGACATAACACAATCATACATGTTGTTTGAGTTTTTTTTGTAATTTATTTATTTTTGTCTCCAAACACAAGAAATGACATGATACAGGATAATGGTCTATGCAAAACAAAAAACTACCAAGCAGGCCATGGAAAAAAGAACATTTTATATTTTGACAGTTTATTATTTGACATCCGAATTTTATTGTGCTTGTTTTATACCTAGTAATTTTTCTTTCGTGACTTTTAAATAAAAATGTTATTCAGTAGAAGTGAGCAACTCGATATTTTAATAATATACGGTCAGTGCGGCAAAAGTGCCTATGAAGCTGAACGTGTGTATCGAATGGAATATCCTGATCGACACCGCAATCCGTCAAGGCAGTACATTAATTATTTAGTTAGAAAAATGAGAGAAGGGCCCAATGAACAAAGAAATAGATTTATTATTGACAAAGAGACAGAAATAAATGTATTTGGTTTTGTTCCACCAAACCAATTCAACAGCTTCAACCAGAGAAATTGCTCAAGAACTAAACATTAGTCACCAATGAGTTTGGAAAATATTAAAAAAGTATAAGTATTGCTCCTTCAAGTATCAACTATACCAGTATTTGTACGAGGGTGATTTCGAAAGAAGGTTTCAATACGCTAATTGGTTTTTGGAAAATAATGGCCCAAATAATTTTTCATTAACGATATTATACACAGATGAGTCAAGATTTACAAACAATGGTATGTTCAATCGACAAAATACAAGATATTGGTCTATGCGAAATGAGCATAGAATAAATGTTGGAAATTTTCAAGAAAGATTCGGAGTAAATGTTTGGGCTGGGATATTGGGAACCAGGATAATTGGGCCAATTTTCTTTCAAGGACCTTTAACAGGAGAGAGATACCTACAGTTTTTGCAAAACGAAATTGAGGGGTGTTTAGAAGACATTCCGTTGGCTTTAAATCGGGGCATTTACTTCCAATAAGATAGGGCTCCACCCCATAATGCCAGAGGTGTGATTGCTTATTTGGAGATTTGGTGGATCCAGTGGCCACCAAGGCCGCCAGATCTTTTGTTATTGGGGTATATAAAAAATCGTGTATATTAGACACCAACAGCAACACTTGAAGTATTGGAACATAGAATACGAGAAGCATTTCAAAGCATTACTCCGCAAATGCTACAAAATGTTGTAGAAGAAAATGTGTTCCGTATTAGGCAATGTAGAGCTACTCAGGGAGGACATTTTGAAAATCTTATTGGTTAGTAAAAAATATTTTATGGTTAAAAACTAATTTTAGGGTAGTTTAGGTCATAAATAAACATTAACAAAATTTCTTTTTTATCTATTTTGTAATGGCATACTTACTTAGGTGGGTGTATGTTAAGCAACGTCCTTTATGGTTATTGGAGACAAAAATAAATAAATTACGAAAAACCTCAAACAACATGTATGATTCTGTTATGTCATTCTATGCGTTTTGAAAAATTCCATTTAACCGTGATTAGAAAATGGGGTAGTTGTATTTGACATAACTAAGTTATTAACCAAAAATTGATTTTTCCGACTTAAAACATTTCTGAAAAGCAAGAAAGTAGTGAAAAAAATAAAAATGTATTTTTCTAACAATGTACACATTCACTAGAATGATTCTGAGTTGGTCATGGCCCTCTAGACTAAGAATTAAATATCGTGATAAATTCTTTTTCGTTACCAAAATCGCAACAAAACTAGTACTATCGGACGTAAAATGATCCATATAGAGTGCCTCATTTAAAAATCCAAAGTTAGGGTCATTTGCGGTCAAACCGGAAGTCACAAAAATCTGAAGCAACCGTCATAAAATGGCATTTTGGTAGTTTAACACCTCGGGCCAGTTTCAAAATAATCAGCTAATAAATAAAGAAATGGCAATATATATATATATATATATATTAAAATATATATATATATATATATATATATATATATATATATATATATATATACCGGGAGTAAACGAGATCACTTTCGGTCTGCCATTTCTTTATTTATTAGCTGATTATTTTGAAACTGGCATAAATAAAATAGCATATATATATATATATATATATATATATATATATATATTCATTTTCTATCTTACTTTTATTCTTAAGTGATATATGTCAAACAAGATCGGTTACTGCAGCCCATATACGGAAAATAAGTTGGTGTAATTGAGCTTATATACTAAAACTGAAAAGTAAATTATTTATATCTATACCCGGTTTCTAGGCACGTAACCATACGGAAAATTAAAATGCGTACGGTATAATAGTTTTTTAAATAAAAGAAGACTTCTATATATGTGTATTTACATTCTATCAGACTTAAATGGAATTAAATGAGACGGTAAAAAAATTAAAATTATCGGTCTAGCAGATGAGAAAAAACATAGTAATCCTTGCTCGAGAACCAAATTTGTAACGTTTTTACGTACGTTGATATTTTTACTTACTTTTGATGCCCTTTTACTTTCTTGCTTTTTTTTTTTTCGGTAAAATTCTGACGCCGATCTCTGAATTTTAGTGGTAGAGACCTCACTATGCCTTTAGGTAGCCTTTCGACAGTCGAAAATATAAGGTCCTATTATTAAATAAAATAAAATATCTAAATTTAAAACTAATCAGTAGTTTATTATTTTGTTTTTAGGAAATTACATTAGCTTAACCTGTGTATGATGCGGAATGATACGATTTAGGTCGGATTTAAAACAATATTACTTAATCTTATTGTATGTACGGCATTAAAAAAGAGATATTCAGACCTTATTACTTATTTTCTAATATGGGAGTTCACTACTCTTTTGGTGTCAGAACATCTAAACACAGACGGAGCAGTAACACGGTGCAAAGGCAAATTAAAAGTTGCAGACCCAAACCTTTACGCCCCAACTCGAAAGAGCATTCAATATTTTATTTTTATTTAATTGGCAAGTTTAAACACAATCTCTAGTAAGCAGAGTCCACCACTCTTTGGATGTCAGAACCTCTAAACACAGACTGAGTTGTAACACGATTCAAAGGCAAATTACAAGTTGAAAACCAGAACCTCTAAACTTAAGCATTTAATCTAAAACGGTAAATGTATTCGTTTAAAAAATTTCCCAAGAATTTCTC
This sequence comes from Kuschelorhynchus macadamiae, assembly GCA_030620095.1. Taxonomy (NCBI): domain Eukaryota; kingdom Metazoa; phylum Arthropoda; class Insecta; order Coleoptera; family Curculionidae; genus Kuschelorhynchus; species Kuschelorhynchus macadamiae. Next base: position 25,688 of record JAUTXW010004648.1, on the reverse strand, counting down.
CCTAGTCCTATACTGGTGCCTGTTCAGGAGATTGCAAGTTGGCTTAGTTCGACGGGTCGGTCTCGAAGACAACGTTGCTAGAACGGTGATCAAAGGATGGGTTGCGCGACAGTGTGCTGGCTTAAAAACACAAGATTTTGGTTTCTCGGTAGAATTCTCGTTCTTAGAGGGAACGTTTCGCGTAATAAAAGTAACCGGTGACAACCGTCAGTCGGTCAGTTCTGATATAATAAATCGGCATAGTACGGAAAATGGAAATTAGAAATTTGCAGGTATTTTTGCGACAGAAATTGGAACAAAGTTTAAATATGTATATATTTTATTAACCATGTATGAAAAAGAATCGGATTTTAATCTATGAAATTAAGAAAGTTACCTTAGTTATAGTTTAAAAATTCAGTAACTTCGTTACAAAACAAAGGCTTATATATTAACATTGGAGTTTTATACTGAGAAGTAAACACTGAAATAGATCATTTTGTACATCTTCATTTTTAGTTTATCTGTATAATTCATTTAACTAAAATTTTAAATTGACATGAAACATGTAAAAATATTGGTTTACATGAACTAATTCTCCAGATTAATAAATTACTCTGGTATTTTTAGGAGAATCCGGCTGATTACCAAATTTCGAAAGGCTTTTTTTACGCGCCAGTAGTAGAGGCGCCAAACGAAGATGCGTTTTTAACAGAGCTCCAATATGGTTTATTTAAAAATGGAAATTACAATCAAGTGCCGGTTTTCATGGGTATGACTGATGAAGAATCCCTAGGACTTTTAGCAAATGGAGGTAAACAATTGATTTCGAGTACTTATTTATCAAATTTAATATGTGAATGGGTAGGATGTACTTTATATTAGAAAGAGATTAGAGGAAAGATACATACGGAGATAAATACAGACAGAAAGAGAAAGTGATAGAAAAAAATGAAAAAAGAAATTTAGAGTTGAAAGGTATAAGTTAAATATTTATAGATTTATCTGGACTTTGGAGTGCTTATGACGAAGATCCAAGCATTATGGTGCCCTTCGATTTACACATTACTGACGACAATCTAAAGGGTACTATCGGATCAGAAATAATAAATTATTTTACAGATAATGAAGGTTTTAATGAAGATCTAGCCAAAGGAATAATGGTGAGTAATTAATTTAACATGTGTTATATCTGCATTTGTCATTTGAGAAATTCCAACGATATTTTACTAGCCAATGCTTATATTTTCTTTTGAGAATGGCTGAAAAATTACAACGTGACTTTTCGACAATATGAGGCGATATTATAGAAGATAGAACCATTTCATCAAAACATTTTTTTCTTTATTTCCTAAATTATAAAATATTAGATTGTCCTTATACATTTTTTTACAATTTTATCCTCAGACCCATATGTATTGTCTTTTTAAGACTATAAAATTATTTCATCATTGGATTCTTTACAACAATTTAAACAGTTTGATAAGAATAGTGTTAAAGTTTAGAATACTTTACATATTAATTACTAATTATTTGTTATCAAAACGGAGGATCGCTAAGATTAATTTGTGCCAATGTAGTGTGTAGATCATGCCGTGTGCTGTTATATAAAGCTTAATATCCATCTTCAGATATACTATTACGTAAGTAGCTCTTAGTTCGCTTTAAGCGTGAATAATATCTTTCAGTCACTAAACTTGTTACGGGCATTGTTAAAATGAATGTCACAAAATACTGGAACTAATACTAAACTATTGATTTATTCTATAAGGTACGTCTAAAGCCAGCAGTTTTTTGCAACATCTTCCTTGTACAATTTTGTGTAAGGGAGGATTTTTGCATTGAAACAAACGCACAACACCCAATGGATTTTGAATATGTTCTATAGATGCTCGATGCATTTTAATCGCTTTAGAAATATTTTTGAATTCAACATAGCTATCAGAGAGTCCATATATTGTTTGTTTTCCCTACTAATAAACAGGACCAACAATATAAAGCCCTCTTGAAAATAAAGTCGTAAATAGTGACATTACGATATGGTCCAACGAATTCATAGTTCGCCCCCATATAATATAAATCGATGGCATCAATATTTCTATTATCTCGGCACTAAACACTACTAAACATTACTTTTTTATCAAAAGCTTTATTAGAGCTACTTGCTTGGCATAAACGTTTTCGACATTTCTGTTCCCAAGAAATCTTCTCTCCCGCAACAGGCGGCGTCTTGCCAACCGGCAAAAAACATCGAAACAAGCCGAGAAAACCCTTACTGTCATTTACTTACTTCACTACAAGAAGTCTCACCATCCCTATTTGAAATTAGGAATTAATGGCTATTTGGCGACACCGGAAACAAAATCCCTATCGCCTTAAACCCAGTGAACTAACTCTATAGTAACAGTATCGGCGTCGATCTGCAAATGTCAGTGTGTCAAATACATTTTTATGCAATCCGTCGGTTGGTGGTATTTTAGTCTCTTTCTATCTTATTGGGTTAAATGGGCGTGAAGGTATAAGAATTCATAAAACTTTATTTTTTAAATTAATTAGGATTAAATAATACACAAAAGATTCACTATACTATAGAATATATATCCTTTTGATATTTGGTTTAAAGAAACAGCTCTTTATATATTATTTGATGTAATTTGGAAAAAGATAGTGCAGCCATAACCTATAATAATAACAATAATCTAATTACAACTGCAAATACGAATTTAAAATTTTCATTTTGTTACATTTAATAGGGGGGTGAAATGTCTTTTTTCTATTGGTATGTTTTTAACCAGATGAGTTTTTAGAACAGATCTTTCATAAGTGGCTTTTGAAAATGGTTTTCTAAAAATTGATTTCTGGATTTTTTGAAATTCTACCCTTAAGAGAGTAAAAAGGGGTGGATTTATTAAGCCCATATTGCCCCATAAATGGAAAATTGCTTGAGTATCCGCATAATATTTTCAAGTAGATAAATGTCTCTAAATTACAAAATTAGAAAAAAAAATAGCCCCAATTTGCCCGAACCTAAAAAAATAGTTTTTCCCATACCAAATAATTTTTTGATAAAAAAATATCAATCTGTCGTTTGGACAGCTATTAAATATTCCTGAATTTTTATTACTTTAGAGCAGTTTTAGATCTGAGCGTCCTTCATCGCCTTCGGAAGACCCAAAATAAACTTGTTTTTAGAGCTTTTTTGGCTTGATTCACATCTATTCTGATATTTAAGATATGATAACTATTATCACTGTAAAAATGGCGGTGACTACGGCTGAAATGATCATTAAAACGGGAGTTGATGCTAGGCCTATGTCGAGGTGGTAAACTATATCGAGGTGGTAAACTTTGTTCAAATCTGGTACAATGTTGTATATCATAATGATGACACCAGCAAATCTCATAAGAATACATTTGGTGTCAAGATGAAGTAACTTTGCAGAAGGTCTGAATAATGTGTATTGTCAGGCTTTTATCGTTTTTATTTCTATTTAGTAGCTTGGCTGGTAAAATAGTAGTTTATACAAATGGCTAAAAGGGTTCTTTCTTCTAAGAGCGAGTACGAGCAAGCTCGTAAAAGTTGAAAAAAATTATCAAGAAAACTCGCCATAGAAAAATAAATTCCAAACGCATTTTATCAAGGTGGTTGTGTGAGTGTTCATGTCAGACACCCAAAAAAAAAACAATCGTTCGTGCAGTTGAGTGTTTGGTAGTTTTGTGAACAGTTCCTTTAATATTTTGTAAGTAGTTTTGGACAAATAGATATGGATAAAAATGAAACAGTTTTTGAGGAACTATATAACAAAAAAGTTAATTTATGTAAAGTTATTCAAGTGCAAAAGGCATTGTTGGCCAATCTGAAAATAAAAAAGGCGATAAAAATTTTGAAAAGAAAAAATTTCTTTGCAAAAAATATCTGTCGAAAGAGCAGGTATTATCGGTTTTAATTGGTGCTGACTTAAGTGAACAACAATAAAGCTTAATAAGAAACGCTTGCCTCCAAAAGTGTTTCCCAGTTATTATAAAATACAACAGGTCAAAAGAGAATGCTATCCTGAAAGGCATTAAAGGTGTTTGAAGATTCAGTTAAAGTAAAACTGCAAGCGTTATTAGATATAACAACAGTTAGGTTACTAAAATCATTAGAAATAAAAAAAATGAGGCAACGGAGGAAAACTGTACTATGTTATTGAAATATGGTTGTGACGGAGCATCAGACCAGTCCGAGTACAACATGAGATTTCAAATGAAAACAATCAAGGCAGTAGTATATTTATTTTCAACCTGGTACCCATTAAAATTAGTTCTGAAATATACAGTGTGGCAAAACTTCTTCGTCGACTAGATTTTGCCGACCGATTAAATTTTATTTTTCCAAAGAAAGTGTGTTATTAGTGAAGACCGTTAAAGGCGAGATTGATAAAGGAATCTCAGAACTAAAGCCCACAGTATATAAGCATTTTACGATTAAGTATGTAATGCTTTTTACAATGGCAGATGTTAAAATTATTAACGTTTTAACAGACACCAAAACCGCAATGAGGTAAGTTATTATATTTAGTGTTAATGAATCGCACTGTCAAAACTATAGCGTAATTATATATAGTAGAACAACTAGTGAAGGACGCAGACTTTTGGGTTGAATATTCTCGGTCCAGAAATCAAATTCTGATTTAAATTATGGCCCTGAAAAACAAAGGCAGTAAACCAGTTATGACTTCACTACGACATGACATAGGGACATGCTTGTTTTTTGGCCAAGAATTCAGTTTAAAAGCCTGCGTGTCCTTTTCGGGTTTTTCCACTGTTATACATATATAGGTACGTGTACCTATGCTATGCTATGATATACTGCATTGTTGTTATTTTGCCATATTTGGTTATTTATGTTGAGTGCAATGTTTTTATTTTTTTAAGATGTTTCATCTGCAATGCGACCCCTACGAAAATGAACCAACTCGACAAAGTAAGAAATAAAGTACTCAACGAAAGTAACTATTGTTATGGCTTATCTTCGCTGCATGCTTGGTTAAGATGCTATGAATGTCTGTGGCACATAGCCTACAATCAACCTTTTAAAAATTGGTCTGCAAGAACAGACGAGCAAAAACGACTTCGTCAAGAAAAAAAACTTCAAATTCAACACGACTTCAGAACTAAGACTGGATTATTAATAGATGTAGTCAAGCAAGGCAAGGGAACAACCAATACAGGAAACACAGCCCGAAAACTTTTCAGCGATCCTACCTTCACTGCTGAAACAAGAGAACTTGTGAAAATCTTATTTTCCGTTTTTCTGTTATATTAAAGTCAATTGCTTCTGGAAAGAAAATTGATTGTGAAAAGTTTTCGGTGTATTGTACAGAAACAGCTACTCGTTATGTATAGTTCTATGGCTGGCTTTTTATGCCTGCAACTGTACATACAATTCTCGTTCATGGAGGAGATATTATTAAACATGCATTAGTACCCATTGGACAATTGAGCGAGGAGGCTCAAGAAGCAAACCATAAGTTATTTAGGTACTATCGCTTGAACCACGCGAGAAAAACATCGAGAATATCAAATAATGAGGATGTTTTTAATGATTTGCTTCTTGCTTCGAATCTAATAGTTACGAGATATCGATTTAAATATCTTCTACTGCAGGTGATTTACCACCAGATGTTTTAGACTTATTAGATTTATCAGATATTGATTAATTTAGTTTTAGTGTTTTAAGCCAAGCAATTAATCATTATAGGTGTTATTATAGAATAGTATGAAACTAAATAAATGCACAGTTCTACCTTTGTTACTAACCAGGTTTATCATTAAACCTATCAAACATTTGATACTTTTTGAATCACCTGTATTTATAGATATTTTTGGGTATATATTTATTATCACCTAGTTTTAAGCTAAAAACGTTTTAACGAACCAATTTCCCAAGTTTTATTTGAATTTTAAATGACTTAATTTACTATCTATGGATTTGCAATAGATGGACACCCTGTATTTTTTAAAATTTTTATATCTTTGCTACACATTAATTCTTGACTATCACTTTATCATGCTACAAATTTGCACAGTTCTACCTTTGTTACTAAACAAGTTTATCCTTAAGGCTATTAAACATTGGACATTTATCCTCTGTATGTATATTTTTCAGATCTTTATTTATTTTCATCTGCTTTTAAGCTAAAAACGTTTTAGTGAACGAACTTTCAATTTCCAAGTTATATTTGAATTCTAAATATTCGCTATAATTATTATCCATTGAATTTCAATAGATGTATACCCTGTATATTTTAAAAATTTTATTTCTTTGCTACACATTATTCCTTGACTATCACTTTCCCACCCTACCAAATTTCTTCAACTTCGGTTAAATGGAACTCAAGATATTAGAACATGTAAAAAATCCCCATTTCGTTCCATAGTACGACCCTGAGATTAAGAATCTCATGCTCTACCAACTGAGCTAGCCGGGCTGGCACTCACGAAGCATCTCAGTAGACAAACAGCCTACTGAAACTACTAACCACAGGACAGGTACATATAAGCGAAACTTAATTGTACTTTAACTGAACGATAACCTACGGACTTTGTATATTTTATTTGAATATTGAGTATTTTTATTTGGTTTTAATATGACTTTAAATTATTTTCCAATGAAAGGACTAATCTAGATATATGTTAGGTAATTTTAGACAATTATTTTTATATATTACGAGAGGTAATAGTTGCGTAATAATTGAGTAATAATTGGGTAATAATCGGGTAGTATTCGATTAATATCGATAAAATTGTTTTTGGTTTCCTTTATTTAAATTTCGAACTCGGTAAAGTTCTAGCCTAAATGCTAGGTATCAGCATTTAATTTAAAGAGTTTTCTAGCTAGACATTTTATGGTCTAGGTCCAGGTTAAGTCATTTGACATCTGATTTTTATTTTATTTTATGGTACATAAAATATATTCAAAGGTATATTTTTTTTTGTTTTCTCATTTTACTGAGTTAAACTTTTATTTATTTTTACATTTACTTACTGAACCATATAATCACTAGTAACTCTTGATTGGTAAATTTTAATATTACTTATATTACTTACTTGTATATAGATACAAGTGTGTTGCATTGCCATTAGTGGGTACAATCGTAGCGTATTACTAATTATTATACTTGCTATAAGTAACTGGTTTTCAATTGTTTGGTGGTTATGTAACAAAATGTGAACACAGTTTGACGGGCAGTACCCATACCCTGTAACTATACTTTTTTTATTTTACAACAACCAATTAAGATATTGAAGTACGGCTAATTTTTACAATTCAATTTAGCTAGATACTCGTATATTAATCTATTTAAAAATTGAAAAATTAAACTATTTTAATAGTTTAATTTTTCTCTGTGGTTACACTCTAAAACACCCAAGTAAATATTGTATGGTTTATTCATTTAAAGTTTGTTGTTTTCTTTTTAGTAGATAGGGTTTCAGATATACTTTTCAGCTTGCAGAAGCAATAAGCGATTATTGCCTACTCTAAATATTTAATAACAATTCTCAGAGCCTGGTGTAATTTTTTTAAATCACTTGGCGCCATATTAAATCTTAAATCGATCCCGCCTGTCTCCACTATTTACAAACTAGCGGCCACCAGTATTACCTGCGCCTAAGGAATTTTTAGGTTTTTCTCCGGTACTGGACTTATGTGATTTGATTTTGTCATATTTGGTAGGTTGATATTTTGGTATATGACCTTGTGTAATAAATTTTGCGCTAAGATTATAGTTTTGAATTGACTAAACTATAGTTAACGGTTTGGCGTCATAGAAAATTGGCGCCCAACGTGGAGCCCCGTTTTTTGACCTGCTTTATTACCTCTCAGATTTTTTTTGCAGCGTTACCATTTAAAGATTTTCCCTAAATTTAGGGGAATTAATTGTTTTTTTTCCTTTTCAAAACACATCTCCTAATTGATTTTACTTTTTTTTTCTCGTGATATGTTTTTTTACAGTGATTAAAAATTTCCATTAATAATTTACTTGTGTTTTCAATTTCTTTTTCGCCATGTTGCCATTAAGATATTTTCCCTGAATTGAAGATTTTTCTTATTTTCTTTCATAACACAGCTGACTTTAAAAGTTACCTGGTGTTGTGAAGTGAAACTTAGTAATTTTCTTAAGTGAAACTGCCACTAAAACAGCACGAATGTCTATCTCTTTATTAGTACTAGCAGAGATATTGTCGATTCTAGCCAAGACCTGATTAAGTTTCGTTTGTAACTTTCGATATAAGCCACTCTTAGTAGTGTCTCAAAATGAACCAATGACCACCTTTGAATATATTTTATGTACCGATTGTATATTAATTATTTAGTAATTGTATAAAGATACATTATTGTTATTATTATGTAGTTGAATTGTTATATAGTAATAGTACTAAGATGTCAAAAAAAATTGAAGTGAACCGATTGGACACACAGATGAACTTATTTATGAGCTTCAGTGGCGAGGCATAGCCACTGGTAAGGTTGATGAAATGCGAGGAAGACTGGTTTTAGCAAGACAAATGGAGAGGAGTGGCGAGAGTCTTCACTACCCTGCATATAATTTTACCTTTGCAGAAGATGCTACTACTGTAGCTGCCAAACTTGACAACCTTGTTTCAGTCATTGGTTCATTTTCAGGCACTACTAAGAGTGGCTTATATCTAAAGTTATACACGCAACTCAATCATGTCTTGGCTGGAATAGACAATATGTCTGCTAGTACTAACGAAGAGACAGAGAAACCTCAAGTTTGATTGACCAATTAAATAATAAGGCCCTGTTGGCTGAAGGAACGACTCAACCTATACCTCCCAACCTGTCTGTACTTCAAGGAAGCATTCAGCAACAACAGCTAATCAACCCTCCAACACCTCAACAACCTGTAGGATTACCACTTCTTAATTCGTCATTTATTGGATCTCAGTCACCTATTATGTGCAATGCCCCCTTCATCTTCGTCTGATATTAAGCCCATATTGTCCCATAAATGGAATTTAAAGTTTACTGGTGATAGAAAAGAAATGTCAGTCACAGCATTTTTTAAAAGAGTCGAGGAGCTTAGGCGTTCTAGGAATGTGACTAAGGAGGTGTTGTTGAGGTCTGAGATGGACTTGTTTGAAGGAAGAGCTTATGAGTTTTATCAAGACTGTAGAAACGAAGTCCAAACTTGGGATGAATTAGTGTCTTTATTAGTTTAGTTATATCTAAAGTTACAAACGAAACTCAATCATGTCTTGGCTAGAATAGACAATATGTCTGCTAGTACTAACGAATAGACAGAGATTCGTGCTGTTTTAGTAGCAGAAGCCCCAAGTCTGACCAATTAAATAACAAGGCAGTGTTGGCTGAAGGAAAGACTGAACCTATGCCTCCCAATCTGTCTGTACTTCAAGGAACCATTTACCAACAGGACCTTGTTATTTAATTGGTCAATCAGACTTAAAGCTACTAAAACAGCACAAATCTCTGTCTCTTCGTTAGTACTAATAGACATATTGTCTATCTAGCCAAGACATGATTGAGTTTCGTTTGTACCCTTAGATATAAGCCACTCTTAGTAGTGTCTGAAAATGAACCAATGACCGAAACGAGGTTGTCAAGTTTGGCAGCTACAGTAGTAGCATTTTTTGCAAAAGTAAAATTGTATGCAGGGTAGTGAAGACTCTCGCCGCTCCTCTCCATTTGTCGTGCTAATTTATTATTATTATAAAATTGGCTGTCCCAACGTGGACTCCGAAAAGGGCTCCTAACTAAGACCGGTATATAGGTGCAATATTTCTAAGCAAAATATGTAAACATGCTTCCTCTGAGATAGGACATTACAAGTGTTGAAAATACTTAGACATGATTGACATGTAAGTACCCATTGTCACATATAAGGACTCTAGGAACGCCAAATAATAAAAACACATTTTCTTCTATACTTGTTCACTAATTCATCCCAAGTTTGGACTTCGTTTCTACAGTCTTGGTAAAGCTCATCAGCTCTTCCTTCAAACAAGTCGATGCCAGACTCCAACAACACCTCTTTAGTCACATTCCTAGCACGCCTAAGCTCTTCGACTCTTTCAAAGAGGCTGTGACTGACATTCCTTTTCTATACCAGTAAACTTCAAATTCCATTTATGAGGCAATATGGGCTTAATACCATACGAAGATGAAGCGGCATTGCACATAATAGGTGACTGAGGTCCAATAAATGACGAATTAAAAAGTGGTAATCCTACAGATTTTGTTTTTCCGTTTTTAAACCTACATACATATCAAATTCGGCCATGTGGCTGGCGAAACAAAATAAAATCGCCTTGAGTTTTAAATGGGTAAGTATATAGATTTTACATTGAAAATTGTTTTCTGCGCTGAAAACCTAATTACTTGCACGTAAAGCATCAACAGAGAACGCTAATCAATCCTATCAGTCACTTTAAAATATATATGTTAACTTCCCACGGGAATCAAATCAACTAAAACCACAGCTTTGTTACATTTTTCAGCATACTAGAAAGCTTAAATGACTATTTTACCGCCACAAGGGCACTTTTGACCAAAAAAACAAATCAAACTACCTGAAATTTGAGCCCAGACAATGTTGTTATTAATAGACCCACTAAATGTTACGAGTGGAAGCGAGACGAGTGTACTACACGATCTTTGTCACATTTGCCCATGGCACACTTTTAGAATATCTCTTCTATTGTATAAAATTCATGGCTCAAACCTATTGAGAAATGCGTAAAAAAATATATATGTATTGCTGGTTAATAAATAAAAATGTAAATTTATAAAAAAAGCAACGTGAGGTGGTTCCTCACTTGCCTCACTGATGAGCCACCCTTGAAAATTACAAGCAATATTTTTTGTTTCAGTATCATAGTGTTCACGATTTTGATAAAGCGAATATTAAGCAAGCCGAATTAATGTCTAGCCACAGTACAGTATATTTCTACCAGTTTTCTTACAGTGGTCCAATGGGATACTTTACGTATAGAGTACCAGGTAGGATATTTATTTTTAATAATAAAACAAAGTTCTAAATGTGATAAATGGATTTAACTTTGTTTCCGTTATTAATTTTCTCTTTTTCCTATTAAGTACGTTCTATTTAGGTGCGTGCAGAAATTTAATACAAATTAAATAATATCGAAATGTGTAAAACATTATATTATGATTTGTTAATTTCAGTAAGACCTTAAGAGAATTTTAAAAAAGAGGTAATAATTGGAGTATGTGGAGGTTATACAAAATAAACTTCCTTTAAAAACAAAACATATTTACAAGACGTCACATGTTGGTAGTTTTTGCAGGGTATTTTGCTTATTAATAAATATAGAGCCTCGGAGTATTTACGATATGGTGCATTTTTATAAAATAAGAGATACCTTTTCAAGAAAGTTAATAAATTTTGTTTAACTTTTGAGTTTTCTAGAAAATTCCTGACTGCTTGAGAGCAAAACAAATTGTACATTATTGTTTCAAGTTTTTCTTCTTTAAACGATAGTAGTTCATCGTTTTGGCGAATGTACATTTTATTTTGCTCTACGGCTTTAAAGTCAGAAAAAAAATGAAAACGGTTTATCAAAATTTCGTCTTCTCCAAAGCTAATCAAAATATCTAAACTTTCTCGGAGGCATTTTGTTGGTCTCCCAGTGACGCAATTTTTCTATAATTTAATTTTCCTCGTACTTCTAACCGTTCAGGTGTAGCAGCCGTGATTAAATTTAGATTTTCAATTCAACGTTTCCTCTTACGGAACTATCAACTTCATTGTTATAAATATATTCGTAGGTACTGGATTTTTATTTTATTTTCTGAAAACTCTCGATCGACGGAAACTATTATGATCACACTTAATTTATACAGCTAAAAGAATTTATTTTGCTCTAATAAGTAAGGTAAAATTCTGGTTTTTCATACCATTTTCTGTTATGGCAAAATACTCAAAGCTCCCGAACATCCCTTATAAAAAAATGACCCTCAGTCAAATTTTCCGAAAATTTGAAATATTGTAGTTCTCAACCACCTACAAAGGGCTTTCATGTGCACAAGGTAATCCTACAACTAAATTTTGAAACACAGGGTATTACTCTTTTTCCGTATAGTTTAAAGTAGTTTTATGATGCTTCAAAATATTTGTAAAAAGTAATACTCAGAGAGCTTCACGTGGATAGTCTACTAGACGTTTCTGGAAAACTGATTTTTTAACCCAAAACCAGTGGCAACATCGCATTTTGAAGAGGAAACCCTGAATATGTTTCACTCTTTTAAAATATTTTAGATATTCTAAAGACATTTTTTGTTATACTACCGATACTCAAATTTCGGTTTCATAGAAAATGTTTAATCGAGAGTGTCAAAATGACTTCAGGTTAAACTGGAAGTTGATATCATGCGACCGATCTTGACAAAGTAGGGTTGAAAAGTAGCTTCTTTTGTATGTAAGTAACTGTTTCATTGTTTCAGATTTTGAATAAATAGACAACAGGAAAGAGCTCCATGCATTATTTTAAATTAGCAGGCTTTTGACGGAACTACGTCATTTATGAGACCTTATTTTTCTAATGTTTACGTTTTGGTTTGTTGACGTGTAATATAAAACCGCCGCTTTTGCAAACTTTTTATTATACATTTATTATAAAAAAGTCTATAAATAATATTCACATGGTATTAATATAAAAGTTAATTGATAAATTGTGTTTTGTGTTATAAAACGTTACAAACATATTTTTGGTGGTTTAGATCGTTTTCGTATTAAAAGTACAAGGGAGAAAGGACTTTCGTTCCGCCGGTCAGTGCATTGGTATTGTCGTAAGTAAAGAAATTAACTAGACACTTTTAAATCCGATTTAAAACAAAAATAATTGTTTTTATAAAGATATATAAAAAACACTGTAACGTAACATTTCATGTAATATTTTGTTAGTCCAAACATTTATATAACCTTAAGAATGTTTTAAAATGAAAAAAAAAGTTGGACTTATGACTTTCTAGAAACAATTTTATGGGACAAAATAAGTTTTAATATCTAACATTATATTCTCCTTTTTTGGGTCTGATACTGTGCTGAAGGGAAAACGGTTTGATTATATTTCTCATCAGATGTCATTTGTTTAATTATTAAAGGCAAACAAAAAATATGAAATCCTTTTTTCGAGATAAATGGTTTTTTTTATTTTTTAGACATTTTATAGGAAAATAGAATATATCTATACCCATAGGTACATATATTTTTTAATCTCTATATACACTTAAGATATTATGTTTTCTGCAAAAGTCCATTTTTTTGGTATTTATTAATTTATTTATTTATTGCAAGTAGCCAAAAAGTAACCCTAAAGGCCGTTTTACATGCTGCAATTCTTTCTTGCAAGTTGCAATAGTCTTGAACAAAAGCATGCGCAGTGGCAAGACATTTGTACCTTTTGTCAAACTGCGCATGCCTTTGTTCAAGACTATTGCATATTGCAAAGAAGAATTGCAGTATATAAAACGGCCTTAAGTAGCCCAACTATTCTTAGTGTAATTATTTATAAGTATATATATATATATATATATATATATATATATATATATATATAATGTGTTCTGAAAAGAACAGTTTTGCTCACGTTTCATAAAATCACATTTGGCATTTTCGAAGCTTTCTTTCTCTCTAAAGACAGTCTCTATTCGGACGCGAGAAAGAAAGCTTCGAAAATACCAAATGTGATTTTGGCGAAACGTCAGCAAAACTGTTCTTTTCAGAACGACAGTAGTGAACGGATGTACACCCGGAATGAAAACACATTGTATTTTTCCATCCGTGAAGGAGTAAAAATCAACATATATATATATATATATATATATATATATATATATATATATATATATATATATATATATATATATATATATATATATATATATATTACTTTTGGGTTAGATATATATATATATATATATATATATATATATATATATATATATATATATATATATATATATATATATATATATATATATATATATATATATATATATATATATATATATATATATATATATATATATATATATATATATATATATATATATATATATATATATATATATATATATATATATATATATATATATATATATATATATATATATATATATATATATATATATATATATATATATATATATATATATATATATATATATATATATATATATATATATATATATATATATATATATATATATATATATATATATATATATATATATATATATATATATATATATATATATATATATATATATATATATATATATATATATATATATATATATATATATATATATATATATATATATATATATATATATATATATATATATATATATATATATATATATATATATATATATATATATATATATATATATATATATATATATATATATATATATATATATATCTAACCCAAAAGTAATTTAAATCGATTTTAAAAAAATCTGACCTAATCTAACCTTACATCGTTTAAGATATCCCAAAAATACTAATAATAAAAATTTGGATTCTGTAAGCGTAAACTAACTTAATCATATACATATCCTTCTTTAGCCTTAATCAATACGTCCGAGTAAGATCTTCGTGTATAATGACACCAGTGTATTTCAGTAACTTTCTAGCCGATAGCACTTCACTTTTGTTTACATTCGAGCAAATCGCACTATAACCATGGGCTATTAAGGCCGTAATTTTTATTTTTACGACGACGATAACGCCACCATCCAATTTAGAACCTTGTCTCATTTTGCCGACCACTGGTTTGCGATGTTTTGCAAGCAGCAATTAGTTTTCACTATAAAATAGTAACAGGTCTACTTAATTCAGTGTTGTAGACCCCAATATATGCGCAAGGAGATAGTTCATAAGATAGACACACTTTAGACAATTTTATCATAAAAAATACCACTACTTTTTAAACTTTTTCCGGAGCAGTTCGCCAACAATCTTATCTAAAATGTTAAATTCACTTATACTTAATATTTCTGGATGCTTAAAAATATGAAAAAAAATTTCTCGTCCTAAAAAACAGAAAGTGGAATCTTATAATGATCTAACATCTTACGCCAATAAGTATCCTACCGGTACTCTAAAAAGTATTAGAAAAAAACGCAAACATTCGAACATCTTAATCAATATGGTATTCTACTTTCAGGTCAGTCGGGTTTTAGTTTAGGGTTTACTGTCTATTGCTGACGATATCGTTTAAGCATATTGACAGATTATAGCAAAGCTTTTAATACACTAAACCCTGATTTGCTTATTTCAGTTCTTGGTTTGTTGGTTTTAATAGGACTACCACCAAATTAATGAGTAGTCTGTGTCAATTCAAAACTATGGTGTACCGCAAGGGTCAATACTGGAAGCACTATTATTTTGCATCTATACTTGCAATATAGTAAGTTGTCTAAATTATTGCAAATTTCATTTATACTCAGATGACGTGCAACTCTACGTATCATTTGATTTCAATGAAATGCACTCAGTTCAAAATAAAATTTGCGAGGATGCAAATCTCTTAATAGAATTTGCCAATAAACATCGTTTGGAGAAAACGGTTTTATGGTTTTCGGAAAATCGTAAAATATTCCAAAGTAATATTGAAATAAAAGTTAGTACAAATCAAATAGCTTACTCTAAAACTTGTCGTAACTTGAGCTTGCATGTTCCGACAGCTTTAAGGTTTAAGCCACATATAATAAGTGCATTTAAAGGCCAATGCTAGTTTAAATAGATTATTTCCTTACAGGCACCTTCCATCAAGATCTCAAAAAATCTATCTTACAGATTCGTTAGTTCTAGAATTCTGCCTAGATAAAATAAATAAAGATAGAATTCAACGAGTTTAAAAAGTCGTGTTTGAGTTTCGCATAAACTGAGTTTGTTTCACACATTAATTATTTGCAATTGCCCCTCGGATCTCACTTGTAAAATTCGACTGAGAACCGACGTACATTCACTTCACCTCAGACATTTCGGACGCATATCTCCCACGCCTCGTAGCACAACTTTTATCAGAGGTCATATTAAGTTTTTTTTTGATTAACAATCGAATTATTGATACTTTCAAAACATTGTCTGCTGATGCATATAAATTTCGTTACAAAACTTCTAGCCTGTTCTTGGCGATCTTGCATTTTTCTGTATTTTTTGGTTTTATTTTTTTTTATTTCAGGCATAATGGTGCCTTATGCGGAATAACGTTTCTTTTAGTTTTTAAGGGGACTGAACTTGGATCTTTTCAAAAATTAATTTTCAGCCTATATATATATATATATATATATATATATATATATATATATATATATATATATATATATATATATATATATATATATATACACTATTAATTCAGAAATTCACTTTTTGGAAAAATTTACTCTTTTAACTAGAAAAATTACTTTATACAATATCGAAACCTAAATTGGCATAAAAATGGTAAATAAAATGAACTTAACTAATATTTACAGTTCAGGGCATTTTATATGTTTTAAAACGCTGATGCGGCACCTTCCAGCAGTGGCGAATTGCAACTGGAAGGTTCCTGTGGCGAATTGCAACTGGAAGGTACTGCTTACAATTCATTCCTTGAAATGATGAAATTGCTATATCCGATGCCGTGTGATCGAAGGTCGTAGCTTTAAACGGAAATAGCAACTCCTTTTTAAGTCAAAAGTTAACACCCTTTGTTAACTTTTGTAAGATCACTTTACATTTCGTCTTCATCGTCTTGGTGATGCTGGGTAGTCTTTTACGGTAACATTTACATATTATGTACAAGACGAGTAATCTGACTAGAAGAACTATCGTAACGATCGTGAACCACGATAGATGTTTATAGACAGAAGGCAGTTTGATTAACTTGTCCAGTTCTTCGGAGTATTGGTCCAATTTGAGCTGGGCAGTATTGAAATCTTCTATTGTCCTGTACAGTTTTAAAGGTTTAAGATGGAATGTGAAGCTTGATGAGATGTATTGATAGCATTTATATAGAATTATGACTGGGTGGCTTTTATAAATAAGGTTTTGATATTATCAATGAGTGCTTTGGCATGAACTCTTGTACTTCCTATAAAGGCATTACAACAAAGCTGAGATAAAAGATTAGAAGAAGAGACAGTGCCAGGTATCTCTCTGCCAGATCTTTGGTAAACGTCCCTGAGCTTCCCAAATCACTGTCTATCGGGTAGGGTAGAACATGTGAGTAGACCTTTTGGCCTCGTCCTAGTGATTTAGAGCTTTACAGGTGTTAAAATGAAATGTATAACATTGATTTATCGTCCCGCGCAATATATTTTTGTGTTGTAGAGATTATATGATGAAATTCTGTTTGGTTATCTAATAAGGGTATTAGATAGAGATGATACAGCATATAGCTTTCAGGGTTTGCTAAGAGTATTTTTAGAATAAATAATACTTAAGTATCTGATTGATATGCTTCAAGTTCGATAATCTCAACGTACTGGGCAAGTGTTGAAAATTATACAGGTAGTGGAAGATTATTTTTTCTGAGAGGGAACTAATCAGATCTCTCGGGGTTATTATTGAACTGTGTAAGATATTTAACCTAGCGAATCATATCGCGTTTAGAGCGTCGTGTTAGGAAATTTTCTATAAAAGAATAACCCTCCATTAATGATTCACATAAATCTACAGTTCTTATCTGAGCATGGTAAAATGTGAGATCGTCCGAAATGTCCATTATCGATTTGTGGATTTCGTTTATGTCTCGGTTAAATGTTTCGTCGTCTATTTGAAGTTTTTGTATTGACGCGATAAAGGTTTTTATTACTGAGGTAGTAACCGATATCTGATCTTTGAGAAGATTTTCGATATTTTTCGTCTTGAGTAACTTTATCAATGCATTCATTGCAGTACTCACCATCGAAGGTTTCAGCTATGGATTTCCAAACCGTGCCTATACCGACGAATATTCTGCGCTTCTCCTTGTAACTAGTCTGACATGAGTTTGTATTTTGGAATTCAAAGATAACATTCTGAACAAGTCAACGTCTACAAAGCCATAGAGTAATTCTTTTGAGATTTTATCAATATTCGCGACAGCTTCTTTTATGTAAGAAAGATCTTTATGCACGAGGGAGTGTTTATTTGTCGTTAGATACTTTGACAGAATCTTCTTCGTGGAAGAATATTCCGAGTGTTTGTTGATAAGTGTTATCGGAAATTGGATCAGACGAATCCAGAGGAGACCGAAGGAATCTGCAAATAAAACTTCTATAGGGTTTTGCCCTATTGAAGTTGACTTTAGTTGATTGAGTTATTCGCGGATTAAGAAGGATGGCGGAATTTTGAAAACTTCTGTAATTTCAAAAGGGCCATTAAATTTGTTTTCAGCTTTAGATTTTATTTGTGACTCTTAAAGAGTATATATATCCTAAAGTTATTTATTTTTTTCTAAAATTAATATTTTACTATAACTAATTATCTTATAGTTTTCTAACTCTTTATTTAATATGTTGTCATCATATAAGTAGATCTAGATTTATTGTACTGCATATTTAACTCCTTTTAACATACTCCTCGCACAAAGGTTAGAGATGATAATAATGCACAAAAAGTGTATTCGCTTCTTTTGAGACATGCAGGGTTCAAGTCTAAAAAAGTATGTGTAGATTTTCGGTGACTTTTCGGATTTCTGCTCCTTGTCCGAGAGCGAGAAACCCGAAATAATTTGGGAAAAATGAGCTTTCTTCTTTTCTTAATTTTTTGATATAATATTGGGTCGGACTTTTTCTTTATGATTTTCTAAATGTAATAAGTTAATAAACTGATTTTCTAATTTGGTGTTAAAATGAAATTCGCTTTTTAAATACCCAGTTATAATTTCATATGACTTTAAGTTCGTAATGGAATGAATAGTGGTACTATATGCCAAAAGAGGATAATTTACCTTTATTTTGATAGGTTCCAATGTGTATTCTTCCTGATTATTTAATCTCACGTGTTCGATTAAGGTTGAATGGAAATTTTCGATTGGTGTGAAATATTTAACGAGCTTATTAGACACTTTGATGCCTTGCGTAGAGTCAAGTTTATATGATTATGCAAATTTAGAAAAGTCTTAAATGATTGTAAGAAATTTGCAATTTTCAACTCTTATAGGTCTGCGGTCGTATTTTGTAATTAAACGAATCCACAATTATTTATAAAATTTTGAATAGTTCTTAACTGGTTTGGCCCGTAGTCAGTTGATTTTATTCTTTTTTCAGTTTCTTCTATTCATCTGTGGTTAGTCTTTCTTTATTGTCGTTTCGTATAACTTTATATATCTCTTCGTCGGTTGTCACGTTAACCAATTTTTTCATACACTTTACATTTATTAGTTTTACTTATGAATTATTAAAGTATTGTTGAAGAACATGTTTCGTATATAAGTCTTCAAAATATACATAATATTTAGTACTAGGAACTATGCGTCTTTTATTTTGGGAAAGTTGAATAAGAGTGCGTTGTTTTGTTTTAAATAGTTTTTATTTCCGATAATTTTGCGGGATTAAAGTTTACCAGAAATATTATTATTTGATTTTTTTCCGTAATTTACTGGGCAATCCACGATTGGAATACCGATAAGTGTCTAGTCTAAGTCTACAACTTCCAAAATAACTGATTCAGCATTTTAATTTTTCCAATTCCATTTAGAATAAGTTCTATACGAGATAAAGCATTTGTTTTTGTTCAGACTAATATTTTATATACAATTTCGTAGTGATCTGACCAATTGGCAATTTAATTATTTCAGAGAAAACAGCCATTGTAATGGTTTGTGGTTTGTAATGATTTTAAAATTTTTGTCCGAATAGGAACAGTCGGAAATATTTTGTCGCCCACTGTTGCTAATAATTCCTTTTCAATCGTTGAATCATTTATTTTTGATCCGCATGTGTTCTGCTAGCGTACGCCAATGGTAAATCTGAACCCACCTTTCCTTGTGACAATACAGCTCCCAATGCAAAATCACTTGCGTCTGTTGTCAGTATAAATAACTCTTCGAAATTAGAATATTGTAATCTGAGTTTATTAGATAATAGTTGTTTACATAAATTCAAAACAGCTAGAATAATCTTTACACTAATAGTAGACTTTTAATTCTTTAACAGTTTTATTGATGGTTTAGTGAGCATTAAGAAATAATTAACACATTTCCTGTAGTAGCCTTATAAACCGAGAAAACCTTTTAATTTTTTAGGGTTTTTGGGTATTAGGTTTTTCTTATAGCGGGTATTGCTATCGGTTTGGTTTTATTCCTTCCTGTGTTACAATGTATTCCAAATATGTCACCTCCTCTCTAAGAAATTCTAACTTGTCTAATATTTTTAAGTTTGCAGTTCTAAGGCGTTCAGACATCTCTCTTCGCCCTAATATGTGTTCTTGTAAACTAATAGATAATATTAGATTGTTATCGAGATACACTAAACATCTTTCATTTTGGACACCACTAATGCTAGGTCTAAAGTTGACAAATATTGGTATCTGCCTAATTAATCGACAATATTTGGTAGCAGATATCGATCTGCTATCGTTTTATTGTTCAATATCCGGTATTCTACTACAATACGCCATTTTCAGGTCCCTGATGCATTCATTTTTATTGAAACTACCCAAACCGGTGAATACCAGAGGGAGTTAGAAGATCTTATGATATTTTTTTATAACATATCCTGATTCTGCTTATGCACTTGTGTGCCTTTCTGGGTATCTGTACGATTTCCTATAGGTTCGTTAGTAAAGGTCAATTGATTTTCTTCGATGTAGAAGATGTTAGAGTATTTTTAACTAGGCTTAAGATAGATGAACGTTCCTCAGGAATCACATGTTCATCTTAAATTTTGAAATATCTAACCTAAAATTTTCCGTGTAATATTAATTTAAATTAGAACTAATCTGGTCCCTACATTCATATTGATTATGAATGATTCATCGATTGATTCTAAAATTTCAAGTTGTTATGATATAATATGTTTGTCTAATTATCAGGTGCTTTTAGTATATTTTTATTGAGAATAATATTAGCATTTAATAATTTTAAATTATCTATTCCTGATAGACAATCAAATTGGCTATGAAATTAAATAGATAAAATTTTAAACATTTTATTTTCTCCGAAAATTTTTGAGCAAGGTATAACTGCGCTAAAATGTACCGTCTGCTGTAAAAACTTCAAATGGGTCTTTTTTCAGTTTTTGTAATATTTTTGAGCAATATCAGGTCGTATAAAAGATTTTGTACTTCCCGTATCGATTAAAACAATATGGTGTTTTCTGGGAAAAAACGACGGTAGTTTACTCTCGTTTAGATAGGTTTAGGGTTAGGTTCATTAGTTTGAAATTTGGGGTTTATGGTTTTCCACAATTTCTGTTATTTCCGGTATATTTATTTCCGAGGCTAATGAATTAAAAAACTGATTTATGACTTCAGTATTTTCATCCTCTAAATATTCTTCTGAAAATTTCGCTGGTTTGTCCTTTGTTGAATTGTTTATACAATTCTTTGACTACGTAATTAGGCCTTGAATTTGTTTGCTAAAAATTTTGGTAATTGGTTTTAAAATTAATAATAATAATAAGATATTTGTACAATATACATTAATATTTAAAGAAAAATACATTACAACTTAAGAACAATAATATTGGAATACATTTTGAGGTTAATAGCTCGAAATTATCAGCTTTCCAAACTAAGACGGTAGTGAGGGAGCTGTTGAGGCCTTAAAGTAAAATAACTACCTACATTTAGAATTAGATACTAGTCATAAAAATAATAAATGTTCACATAATAAGTAAATAAATATCAATATCAATAATATTTAATACATAATCAAGTAGGTATTCAAGGTATTCACAAAACAAAGAAAAAGACAGACTGTGCAAATAGTACTAATGCAAGATTAAGGTTCCCGTAAAATACGTTGCTTCATTTTCCATTTTAAGGTAGCCAAGTTTTCCACAAAGTCAACAATCTCAAATCTGAGTAGTGAAAAAGAGTAATAGGAAAATGACCTCTTGCGATGAGCAGGAATTGTTGAGATGTGCCTATGACGAATGATTAAATTATGAATATCCCTTCGAAAGATTAATTTCCTAAATAAATAAGGAGGTGTTTTATATTTTATTACTTTATAGATAACACATAGGGAGTGATATATACGACATTTAAACATGCTCAACCGATCCAAACCCTTTAGTTTATAAGATATATGCTGCCGACGTCTTATACTGAAAATAAAACGTAAACAGCAATTCTGTAGCTTTTGAATCGTCTCACATCAATACTCATGAGCCATAAATATTGTCACAAACATTTAATTGGATAAGAACTAATGATCCACAATGCAAAATCCTGGTCTTTCTGTTTAAAAAATGCCGATTAGGAAAAATAAGTTTAAGAGTACCATATGCATTTTTCAGTTCTGAGGTAATGTGATTTTTAAGTCTCAGTTTAGAATCCAGTATAATGCCCAAATTCCATGAACTATCCTTAAATTGTATAGTGTTCTAGTTTATTGTTATATTAGGAGAATAAAAAATGATTGACCTAGATGACTCACTACAAGACAACATACTGCAGACATTAGGATTAACTTAAGGCAGTGTTCACAGAAATTTCGTGTTGGACATCCAAATCATAATACATAGTCATACATACATTTGCTGTGTTGACTAACTTGGGATTAAAAAGAAGAATAAAGCTGGGTGTCATTAGCATACAGGTGAGAATTGCAGTATTTTAAGGCTTTTACAAATCTGTATATATGTACAGAGTAAAGCAGTGACCCAAGTATACTTCTCTGGGGAACACCAGCTCTTAAGCGTAAGAAATTTGATTTTTTATTTCTGATCTCAACTTGCTGGATTCTATCGGGTAAATATGATGACAAAAACGTACTGCGCTATCCGAAAAACCATAATGATGCAACAAGGCGAAAAGGATCTTGTGATTAATGAGGTCAAAAGCCTTACTATAGTCCAACAGTACCAATACACCTTCCTTATCCAACCCCGCAAAAATATCATCTGTAACAGAACTTAAATTGATCTCTCGAACCTCATCTGCCTGATGAGGCTAGAGGCCCAGAAATCGTGAGAAATAGCAGAGGGTACCCTGTTGACATAATCGAAAGCAATTCTTCTTGTAGGCCGTTTTGGACCTGTAGAAATTATATATTTTTCCTATTCAACGTATATCTTTTCCGGCCAAGAACTTTTGATAAAAGTGTGTGAAAACGCATTTTTATCGATGTTAGTATATATATCTACATATATACATATATATATATATATATATATATATATATATATATATATATATTTATATATTTTATATATATATATATATATATATATATATATGTATATATTTATATATATATATATATATATATATATATATATTATATATTTAAATATATATATATATATATATATATATATATATATATAATTGCATAAATTGCAGATTGACAATCGAAATAGTATAATTACATATTGCAATATTGCTGATTGTGCTTTATGAGATAATTAGTTTGTCGGGAGTCATTTGTCTTCTTCCAATAGAGATAAATGCAACCTGCAATTACTACTATATACAAGATGATGCTCCATAAACTTGGACGTGAAAAGTCTGATAGGGGGTGTGCGTCTTGAATTGGGAACAGGGGATCTTCAACTGCTGCTTCAAGGTTTAATTTTTTCAATTCATTACTTATTATAGGTGGATTTCTCATTTTAAGTTGCAAGTTAGAGGTTTGATTACCGAGGGGTGCCCAAAATTTTTTTTCTGGAATGGAAGCTCCTGGTTCCTGAACATTATGTTGCAGGTATCTTTATTTATCAGGAAAACGCCTTTCAGGTTTAGGGTCTTCACATGATCTTCATAGTGCACTTGTATGATTTATTCTCGTGGAAACACAGCCAAATACTATTGATCTCATAAATTATCTCAATATGATTTTCAGAAATTTTTAACTTTGTAAATTGGCAGAGACTAGAGTTGTCATGTTCTTCGCAGGGCACTTTGGTAATGGTTTGTAATATATTTGGACAGTGATATGGTTTGCCTTCGGTACACATGCAATTTAGAGGTTTTATTGGTTTCTTAATTAATTTTAGAAAATATTGCGTACTGGGTATTATCGTAACAAATTCTGATTCATAACTTACAGGAATAGGTAAAATGTGATAGAGTTCAAATTGTTCTTCAAGATCAATTAATATTGAAAGAAAATAAGTTATCTTAGTCTGCTGTATATCGCATTTTACTTTAATTATTGATTCGTACTTTGAGATATTTCAAGAGTGACAGTGAATGGTAGTTGATTACTCTAATGAAAGAGATTCTTTTTTATTTCTTGCAAAAAGATTTGTAGGTGAAATTATACTAAGGTATATTATGCCTAGTTTGCAAAATGCAATAGAGTTCTCGATATCTTACAGTGTGCTTAATAACGAGTTATATAAAATAATTAGTTGATTGTATACAAGTCTTTTGCACAAAGAATATACTGAATTTCAACACCTTCTCGCAATAGTTGATCTAAAAACAAAATTTTAGATCTTAACAAGTTTGATTATGGTGAATATCTAATTGTATTATTAAAGTTTTTTCTTTAGATTGTTGAATTGTTTCGTTTAGCTTTGATAGAAAACTTTCATTTTGTCACGGTGATTAGAGATGTAAATATTGACGGGTTGTTTTTCTATCTCGAGATTAAAAAGGGGATTTTGAGCCTAGATGCTTGTAACTATTTCATATGGGGCTAGATTGGTGAGAATCATATATTATTATATGCTAGTATAGCATAATTGACTTTCATTTCTATGGGTTCATTTTTAAATTCTTGTTGGTTTTATTGAGCAATGTAGTGAGCGATCAAGCAACAATTGGAATCTTTCTATAAAGACCATTGGATTCCGGAGATTGATGGGAACTAATATAGTGATTTTATGTATGTAATCTCAGGGGATTACGAACTATGAAGTTTTTAGTTCTAAATATATTTGAAAACGAATCTACTAAAGTTCAAAAATTTGCAATTTTCTAGAATCCTGTAATTATATGATTTGGAAGAGGTTTATTTGCTGTGGGTGTGATGTTTAGTTCTAATTTCAGCGGTTTCCTCATATTTCTTTAATTGGCAAATTTCGCTTTTGTTAATATAAGTGATTTGGGAATTTTTAAAATATTTTTGTAAAACAACACTAAATTTTTCGTACACGGTGTCTTCGAAATATAAGTGGTATTTCACTTTGGGAACAATGGTCTCTTTAATGACATTTAAAACATTATTTTCAAACTTGTTTTAAGTGCGTTGTTTAGAATAAAATAGATCAATGCGAGATGGAGTAGCAAGGGCATATTTTACTTCAGAAATTATTAACTGATTTTTACCGAGATTAACAGGACATTCTACGGATAGGAATACCGATTCATGAGGTTTTCACGAGTGTAAAGTAATAACGCTATCTTCAGCGGCATTTTCCATTTTATCGAGATCACCTGTTTCGACTAATAAGGATTCATTATGTTTATTATTTTCATTATATTTCTTGTTTTATTTTTTCGACATATTCTTGAAGCTTAAATATAGATGCGTAATTAGGTTCGGTTTCGTTCGCATTTAGT
>JAUTXW010004647.1:0-82967 GCA_030620095.1 Kuschelorhynchus macadamiae | reverse complement strand
TCTCGTTCTGTCATTTCATTCGGATCCAAAAACATTGAGGGTTTCATTATCGTCTAACTGGTATTTGCTAACTGGTACATTTATAATATTACTTGATAAAATCTGACCAACGTTTACAAAATGATTATTGTATATGTCATTATCATCATCATTATTTTTAATTTTGTTTTCCAAAATTAACTGTAAATATTACCATACTGTTTTTTGCGTTCAGTTGAAAATTGCTGTTGATAATAATCTTACAACTTCTGTAGTTTTTATCATAATAGCTATTTGTTGGAATCTGTTTCTTTTTTAGCATCATAATTATCCCTAATCTTAAAGGAATTTTGATAATTCAGGATTGAACTATAGGGTGTCTTACTTTAATGGAAATATATTGAATCATTCATAACTTTCCCAAATATTGTATCGAGTTTTTTAGACCAATAAAAATTAATTAAAAGTGCAAAAAATTAACTTAATTTCGCTGGGTCTCGAATCTGGGTCCTACAATAATATACCTGGATGGCGCTTTTATCATATAAACCCACACATTCACAAAAACTCAGACTAAATAAAGAATAGATGAGAATAGTTAGAATGTATCAATGAAACACAAAACGGTTCGAAGAGTTGGTTTCAACGTTTTTTTTTAAATTATAACACAAAATGAATTACTTGGAACGAAGTAAAACTGCACTTATAATCGCCTTCAACTATGAATGCCAAATAAATGCAATTACAACCTCTTTACTATCACATTTCGCTTAATTAAATTATCTGTTAGGAGTTTAAAAGAGCTGCTTGTTTTTTGGAATATTATTGTTCTACTTTAGTTCTTTTTGAAATAAAATTACCATAGACGAAAATATATAGAATATTATATTTTGACCCAAAATATTTTTTAGTAATCTAATTTATTTCAATATTCTCATTGTTTTCTCTAACACAAATCTGGCAATGTTAGGGCCAAACGCATATACATATCTATATATATATATATATATATATATATATATATATATATATATATATTTCGGGACTACTTAAATATATTTAATATTTTAATATTAGAATTAACAATCTCACCAGCTGTGTTAACACGTCGACAGACTCTTCCACTTCGTCTACAGTACAACACTCATTGACACAGGTACCATCTAGCTCATCTCCATGTCGAGGTGTCTTCACTGGGCACTTCCTCGAGCAATTTTCGGGTTGTGATCGATGCAGCCGAGAAATTTCTTTAATGTTTTTATTTCGTTCTTGAAATTCCGGCGTGCCTTCATCAATAGTGATATCACTCAAAAACCACCCGAACTCGGTATCAAATGGATGATCATGAAAGGTGCCGTCTGGATGATAGTAACGCATGTTTGGTGTTTTTCTGAAACAAAAGTTTACCATTAAGAACAGTAAAGTCTAACTGAAGGTGCCAGAGATTATTGTAAAAAAACTGCTCACCAGTTTTTCAAATTTTTTTACAAAAATATTCATGTAGGTATTAGTCTAATCGAAACCAAAAATAAAACATTTCCTTCATTTTCAAGTTTTCGATAAAACGGAGCTTGTGTTAGATGTCTATGTTTAATAACAAAACGTACAAACGAATAAGAGTCTTAATGAATTTGACTAGACACTAATATGTGTACCAAATTTTACATTCATATAATAAACTTGTACAGTTGGTTTGGAACAAAACAATTTAAAAGTAAATCTTTGTATCTAATAGAACTGCCAAAAACTGCAATTTAATTTGAAATTTGAATCTTCTGTTTTTTTATGTTTAAACCTGCCAAATTAAATGTTTAATTTTTTTAGTAGGTGTTTTTATTATCTTCGTATTAACACTTTAATATATATTTATTAAATAAGAAATTTTATTTAAATCTTCAGTTTTTAAAAACATTTAATATGATTTAAATAATGATTTATTATTAATTAAATATGATGATTTTTTACTTCCCTCGTAAAAGGGAAGTATTGTAATCGTGAAAAAATCACCCTCCAAAATTTTTTCAGATCTTTACACTCCAGTCCGTCTGTCGGTTTGTCTGTTCGAGGCATAGCTAAAAAATTACTTATCTGATCGACTTCAAATTTTGGTCAAAAACTAACGGTTATATGGGGATAGCAATCCTAAAGAACATTGTCCATGACTTTGAAATCGAAACCCTAGAAGAAGGGACGTCGGACCATAATCCGATCAAGCTATTTCTGGGTAATGATGATAGGGCACAAGAAAACACAGTAAGAAAGCAGACGAACTGGCGGACTTACCAACAAAAAGTCCAAGACAAAATCGAAATCGCAGCCATTAATGACTCCCAGGAACTAGAAAGAGCCGTAGAGACTCTTGAAACAAAAATACTGGAAGCTTTCTACGAAAGCACAGTAATAGTCACAACACCATACTCACAGCCTGGGAGCGATATACCTCACGATCTGAGAATTCTCATCAGAGAGAACAGACTACTCAAACGTGCCTACGGACGCAGGTACCTTGAGCAGGACCGAATAGGCCCTAAATAGGCACTCAACTAGGTTGAGAGAGGCACTGAGGGAGCATAGAGATAGAATGTGGAGTAACAAACTCCGGGAACTAGACACCAGAGATAAAACTGCATGGCAGATGCAGAAGAATCTTAGGTCTGAAAGAACACCAATGCCTCCCCTGCACGGGGTGGGGGGTATGGCTTACACAGACCAAGAAAAGGCTGAAGCCTTGAGCATGAGTGCCGCCTAAACCACCATCCGCTAGAGGATGATCAACACGAAGCTGAAATAATTAATGGCTGCAGAAGACTAAATGACACAGAAACTCCTGCTACGGTAGAGCATCCAGCTACACCTCAGAAGATCGAAGGGATCATAAAAAGCCTGAAGAAACGAAAAGCTCCAGGCAGAGACGGAATTACCAATCAGATGTTAAAGCAACTTCCTAGAAAAGGAATAGCTGCACTAACCAGCATAACAAACGCGGTTATGAGACTGGACCACTTTCTCAACAGGTGGAAGCATGCGGAAGTAGTAATGATTGGTAAAACAGGGAAAGACCGAACTTTCCCCCAAAACTGCAGACCGATAAGCCTGCTGCCCGCACTCAGCAAGCTCACTGAAAGAATCTTGATCACCAGGATCAAAGATAAAACAGCAGGCCTAGACATAATCCCAAATGAACAATTTGGCTTCAGAAGCGGTCATTCTACTGAACTACAAGCTCTAAGAATGGTTGAAACTCTCACCAGCGGTTTTAACCTAAGAGAGGCTACTGGCATGGTCTTCCTAGACGTAGCCAGAGCTTTCGATAGAGCATGGCATAAGGGACTTGTATATAAAATGCAAGATGCTGGATTTGCAACTATAACTTGCAAATTAATAGCTCACTATCTTAAAGATAGAACGGCAAGTGTCAGAGTCAAAAACTCAAGATCGACACAAAGGAGACTAGAAGCGGGTGTGTCCCAAGGATCTGTGTTAGGACCGCACTTATATAACGTGTATACACATGACATCCCTAAGACACACCACTTCTCTAGCCCTATACGCTGATGACAGTGCTATAGCGGCCAAGCATAGACATCCAGGAATAATATGCAGGAGATTGCAGGAAGAGATAGATCTAATAAGTGACTGGTGTATCACTTGGAAGATCAAAATAAACGCACAGAAAAGCCAGGCCATCCTCTTCCAAAGGAGGAGAATGACGCCCCCAGTGGCTATAAACATAGAAGGAACAGACATACCGTGGACAAACACGATCAAATATCTAGGGCTGACTATGGATAAGGGGCTAACATGGAAGCCTCATAATGAACAGACAAGAACAAAGACTCGCAGGGCTATGGCTAGAAGATCACAACTGACATACGGAGCAGTAGCGTGGGCGTATGCAGCGCCCACCTACAGAAACAAGTTAGCATCTGGGAATGGCAGTCGACGCACCATGGTACGTCAGGAACGCCCAGATACACCGAGACTTGCAATGGGAACCAGTGCAAGACGCAATCAGGACCAAAGCCATGAAAGGCATCCAGCGGGCAGCGGCACATCCAAATGAAGAACTCCGAAGGGTGGTAGACTACGACGCCTTGGAGGAGCTGCGGGCACCCAGGGTCTACCACCGTTGACCCCGCAACCACACACAACACATACACTGATAATAATGCCCATTTCCGTTTCAGAGATACTCTCTATATGTCCGCGAAGCATATAGGAGAGGTGCGATGTAAGTACACACATCCGGATGTGTACGAGCTGACACACCTAGGATAGAGAAGACTTATGGTTTATTAAGGCCCTAAGCCCGTTAAACCGTAAGTACCTATCACAGAGAGACCGGGTGGTGGTGGGACCTCGGGCCATTTGGCCCCTTCGCGATATGGGGATGAGCTGGAAATATTCTGATAAAAATACAATACGGCAAAACAAAATGGTGGCCTAGTGAATTGTCAAAAAAAATATTACTAAAAAACTGCTTATCCAATTTTTCTCAAATTTTTGACAAAAGTCATCTATTATGTACGAATCAACTAGTAAAATCAGCCTGAAAAAACTACCCAGTGGACTTATTCCAAATTGTGTCTTATAGATATTTGTGGTATAGAGAGAAACTAGCAAAACTAGTACTAATTCAAGAGGACGGAATAAAATGGCGACTAAATAAAATGTTTGAAACTGTGAAAAAATCTCCGTCTCAATTTTTACACAAGAACCTTATACCACACAGGATAGTTACATCGGCGATTTATTTCCGTTAGCTTAGCGGGAACGAGCCTTGCTGCAATGACGTCACCTGGCCTGCTCGAAACAAGTATATTGCGTTATTTCTATAGGAGGATAATATGGTTTAACCTTTTGATGCTGTTATTTTGATTTTTAATGCAATAAATTAATACAAATTTTATATTAAAGTAATAGAGCAACATTTTCATATGAATTTCGGTCAATAAGCAATGCTCATCAAAATGTTTTAGAAATTCATATTCGGACATAAAAATAACTGATTAGGAAATAATTTAAACATTATGTCAAATATCAAAAATATATTATTATGAGTGCCTTCTTAATTCATGAAATTTTGTTGTATTATTTACTTTTATGACAGGATGCCCCAAATCGTTACATAGAAATAAGCACTTTTCCGTAATTTAGGTACTTAAATGTATTAATTTAAAAAGCAAACAGAAAAGTGATTTTCAATTAGGAAAGTAAAAAATACAGTATTACGATTTTTTAATAATTTTTACTATTGGAATACATTTTTTTTTTAATTAAAACTTTTACAACGAAAATGGAAACAAAAAAGCCAATAACTACAGAGGCTTCTGACACCTAAATATAAATAACTTTTAGATTAATTAACAAGGTTGAGATTTGCATTAATATTAAAAAAGCAACAATCCAAAGCAAAAATTAAAATTATAAGTACCTATATGTTAAAAGAAAACACAACTTGACTGAAAAATTAGTAAAAAAATAACAAAGAATCCCAATATATCTATAGATAACATTTTTTTACTGCACCGGTGTACAGACTGTTTCTTCATAATAATTAATTTTGGAATTCTATGAAGAGTTACACCTGGCAAGTTAACTTGATTTTTGTAACTATTTTTGCAATTACACACAGCACACAAAATCTCACATTATTTTGTGTTACGTAGACTTCTTCAGAAGTAAATATATCAGTTATAAAAGAAGTTTTAATTCTTTTTTTAGCTAATTACGTTTCGCTATGCACAAACAACACTTTTTCAAACTTGTGTGACCTTGTAAAAACTAAAGAATATTGAGAAAATAATGCTTAAAAGACAAATTTCTATTATAGAGCAATGTAACTAATACTAAATCTTTAGACTGACAAGGCCGGAGTACGTCACCCGGTCATTGACTTTTGCGGTCGGCGAGAAACGGCGAACGTTACGCTTACGAGAAGTAATTTAAAAAATTAAAAAAAAATCAAGGTAAAAAAATCTTATTCATTTGGCTTTAAATTTTGCAGTAAAATTAAACGTGGTATAGGGATAGACTTGTAGGAATTCAATATGACGTAACAAAATTGCGGTCATTGCCAACGTAAAAACTACTTATTGAGTTTAAATTATGCCCACAAATCAAGTGTAGCATAGGTATAAACTGGCAAAATATTGGTAGGAATCCAATATGATGGAAAAAAAGGTGTGTTATTAAATGACTATTGGGTCACATTTCACTATTCCTAATAAAATGAAAGAATCATAACGAGTGAAATTCCGAGTAAAAGAAATTCGAAAAATGAAAATAAAAAGCAATTGTACGCCAAACAAACTAATTACAAAATTTTCTTTTAAACACAAAAAAATGAATTATAATTGTTAATATTTTATTTTTAAATCAAATAAATTATAGGTCTATTTTAAATCAAGGGCATTTATGTTAATGGTTAAATATGAAACAAGATGTATTTTATTTAAAAATTAAATAATATTCATTATATTTTTTTTTGTTTAAAATAAAAACGCAAATCTATTTTACGGTCAGCATGGTTAATAATTTCTTTTTTTAGAAAGCGAAATGGAACAATCGATATATCCAGATATTCGTTCGAAAAAATGGCAAAACACATCGCGAAAATTAAATTATAAATTAGAACCCAGGAACGTGCGTTAGCAAAGTGACATTAATTTGACGATCGATTTGTTTGTCCTCCTTCCATAGATCAAATTCACATGTTCTAAAACGAATTGTTTCAGGCAATACAATTCAGTATGGAAGTTGGAGGGCGTGGATTATTTTCGCAAAACATAATTTCTAAAGCGAAAGTGCCAACATTTGATTTAGTATCTGTTGTGTATGCTTCATATATTAAATTGATTTTTTATCCGACTGGGTATGTAAGATCTCCTTATTGGAAATTTATAAAAGAAGCAGAAACATTTAAAAAAATGAATATTATTTCCTTTGAAGTTTTAATTTATTGTGTTTTTATTTTTCTTAATTTTTTTGGGCAATATTCAAATTAATTGAATTACTAAATTTTAAACTTTTTTACATTTTACTGAAGTCAAAAAAGATGCAAGTTCATTCTGTTTACAATCTAATAATCAAGTTTTAAAATTTAAATAAGTTACAATATCATCATGTTTGGCGAAAAAAAAATTAAATGCATAGTTATTTAGTAAACAACGATTTGAGTGATATGTATCAATATGAGTCTGTGACTCACCATTTCAGATTTCCGATAATTTATTTTTTTTAACAAAGATTTCAAATTTATTTTATTTGGTCTGCTTGACCTTCATCTTTAATAAAAATTTTGTTAATTAGAATCAGTGCGCGTTGAATACTTTGATTTATTACATGGTTCGTAACTAGCTATACGTCAGAAAAATTTAATAAGTTTTTTGTGGTTATACATTTTAATTTCGATATTTCCACCTAATATTGGCCTCATAGGAAACTTTATTGAAAATGCTTTACAATAAACTTTTATTAAATGTTGCTTAATTTTTTAAAAATTTTATTTGCTACACATCCACTCTGATTGAGGAATTAAATTACTTTACCTATTTTTCTTGGCGATCTATTTTATCCATTTTCTCTTTTAAATTATCTATTTTTATATACCTTAGATCTTAAAGTTCCCGATAAAAAATAATTCAAAAGGGTAAAATCACGGTTTTTGGGAGGTCGGAGAATGTAATGTTTTTCAGAAAATCGTTTTAGTGCCACCGTTTTAGTGCTATCGTTTTAGTGCCGCCGTTTTGGAAGAGAAATATTACTTGTGAAACATCATTAAGCCGGAAGTGATTTAGAATCTGTTCATCTGTCAAACATGTAATATATACGACAACAAATCAAATTCACCATGATTCCAGCTCTCAAACCTCGGGATGGTTCGCTATGAGCAGAGTTTTTCTAAATGTTACTATCACGTACACAGAAACTAATTACAAAATTTTCTTTTAAATAAAAAAAGGATTATAATTGTTAATATTTTATTTTTAAATCAAATAAACTATAGGTCTTTTTTAAATTAAGCGCATATATGTTAATGGTTAAATATGAAATAAAATATATTTTATTTAAAAATTAAATAATATTCATTATGTTTTTTTTGTTTAAAATAAAAACGCAAATCTATTTTACGGTCAGCATGGTTAACAGGGGCGTGCGGTGAAATTTTAAGAAAGGGAAGCAATTCTTAGAAACTTACCTATTTGTAATGTAATTCGATTCTTCGATCATTTTTTGCAAATTCGTCAATGACGTCATTATAAAAACGTCGATGCTCCGACATATTTTGGAGAAGTTTATTTTCAATGGACAACGGACACGAAATTTTTAATATGTTTAAGTGCTGAAGAATTGCGTTCTACTGATGCACTTGTGGCAGGTATTGTTAATACTAGTTCATACAATTTCGACACTTCGGTGTAGGCATCTTCTAGCTCCTTGTTGTTTCGTAAATAACTTTTAGCTCAGATCGAAGTAACACTCGGTCGAAGAACTGGCCATAATGAAGAAGAAGAGATTTAAACGCATCTTCTGGAAGAGTTTTTCCTTTAAATGCATCAAAATTGTAGAGCTCGACGAATTTAAAATCATTTAAACCGTTAAATCTATAGTTAATTTGTTGCTAAATTTGATTATTTCATAAAAGAGGCGTCTGTATGATGTTTGAACATCTCCCACCTTGTCTGTTCAAAAACGCTTGGCTTGTGGCTCTACATTTAACGTAATCGTTTTCTCCCAAAACAGGTCAAAGTCATCTCTTTTTTGGCTTAACATGGACTTAAAATCATCCACTTTTTTTAGGCAAAAAGCAATATCATTTGTTTTAGTTTGTAATGGAAATATTTCTGAAAATATGTTTAACAAATAATTAAAATTAAAATTTCGTTTCAAACAGTCCAAAAACCCTCTCAAACTATTTATTGCTTCTGAGTCCCACGTTTAGGAGTCCCACGTAGTAGTAGCTAAAAATACTTTACACTCTTTAATGTGATTAATGGACTGGGATAAAACTAAATTTAATTTATGAGCAAAACAATGAACAAACACAGCACTTGGGAAAGTTTCTTGAACTTTAGCTTGCAGACCCCCTAATTGTCCTGCCATTACTGCAGCTCCTTCATAGCTTTGAGCAACTAATTTTTTCTCCCCATTAATTTCTTTAGTAAAGTTATAAACTACGGTATACAATGCATCTGCTGTACGATTTTCTGTCGTCTGTCTTAACATAGCGTATTACTATAGATAATTGGCTAAAATTAGTGATATCAGTTGTTTCGTCCAGAACAATAGCAATGAACCGCGCCTCGCCAATCTCCTGCTTAATTCTTTTTAGAATAATGGTTGCAGTAGACTGCTCTAAATGATTTTTTAAGCAATCATCATATTTAGCCATTAAACTAAGTAAATCTTAAAAATTTCCTCTATTTGAAGAAACCCTTGTTTCGTCATGACCTCTAAATCCCAATTCGTGCTGTCCGAGAAAACAAACAACATCGATAAGTCTTCTTAATATTTGTCTATTTTTAACGACTAGTTCATTGTGTTGGCGGCGACTAATTTCCAGCTATTTATTAAGGGCGTGTTCAATTCTGGTTTTGCCGAAGACTTTTTCTCTTATGACGGCCTGTAAATGCGCTTTGGACATAATGTGTCTTTTTACAGCTTTATGGAAATTGTTTAAATCGTGCAGTTTTATTCCAGGGACCTTTTTCGTTTTCAAAAAGTAAACATGGCCAACAAAATAATTTACTTATATTGTCACACCCTGTTAGCCATTTAAATTGTTCGTATTGTTTTTCGGATGAAAATGTCTAATACAGTTTTTCATTTTTGTGGTTAAATTTCTCATAGGCGGTTTTGCCCTTCCTTTATAAATAATTTAAAGCTTATCAGCAAAGTTTTATGTTGAAAACATAACGTTATTACCGACAGCCGAAGTTGACGATATTTGCATATCCACGTCCGTATTATTGTCTTCCATATCGCACCATGCACGACGCGACGTATGTATCACACAACACACGGATAGCATTTCAAACAAAGAATCTACTCCAACGATAGTTTCCGCCACCACTTTAAGCACGCGACTGAAATGCAAAAATTGCAAACAGCCGGTGGAAAGTTCAATAACCTCTGGCTCGATTCACAGGAAATCAAGTATACAGGACTTGGCTGCAGAGAAGCTAGCGGACCGCATAGGTTCTATTCGATATTCTATTGTGGCTGGGTCGGAGTCAAGACCGCATTTATTATGGGCTTGATACTTAAGATAAGATTTTAGCATTTTTAATATAAACTAAATTAATGGTTTCCTATTTCAAAAATTATATTTTAGAAGATGTTTTCTAATGTTTTTTGGGGAAGCACTGCTTCCCTTGCTTCCATGGACTGCACGCCCTTGAATTGGTTAATAATTCCTTTTTTTAGAAAGCGAAATAGAACAATCGATATATCCAGATATTCGTTCGAAAAAATGGCAAAACACATCGTGAAAATTAAATTATAAATTAGAACCCAGGAACGTGGGTTAGCAAAGTGACATTAATTTGACAATCGATTTGTTTGTCCTCCTTCCATAGATAGCATCAAATTCACATGTTCTGAAACGTATAGTTTCAGGCAATACAATTCAGTATGGAAGTTGGAGGGCGTGCATTGTTTTCGCAAAACATAATTTCCAGAGTGAAAGTGCCAACATTTGATTTAGTAGTTGCTGTGTATTTTTCATTTATTAAATTGATTTTTTATACGACTGAGCATATGTGTGTAAGATGTCCTATCTCCTTATTGGAAATCTATAAATGAAGGAGAAAAAAATTAAAATAAAACGAGTAATATTTCTTTTGAAGTTTTAATTTATTTTGTGTTGCTTTTTCTTCAGTTTTTTAACAATATTCAAATTAATAGAATTACTATAGTTTTAAATTTTGCTGAAGTAAAAAAAAAGATGCCAGTTCATTTTATTTACAATCTCACTCAAGTTTTAAAATATAAAAAAAGTTACAACGTTGTCATGTTTCGCATAGCGAAACTAAAAAAATATAAATGGATATTTATTTATTATACAACGATTTCAGTGATATATATCAATATCAGTCTGCAACTCACCATTTCAGATTTCAGATAATTTATTTTTTCTTAACAAAGATTTCAAATTGTTTAATTTGGTCTGGTTGACTATTCTCTTTAATTAAATTTAATAAATGATTATAATTAAATTAATTAAAATCACTAAACGATGAATACTTTGAATTGGTATATGGTTCGTAGTAACTAGCTATATGTCAAATAACTTTAAAAGGTTTTTTTTGTAGTTATATATTTGAATTTCGAAATGTCCACCTGTAATAATAAACTTTTATTAAATGTTGCTTAATTTTTTTTACTTTTAATTGCATTTGCTACAGATCCACTCTGATTGAGTAATTAAATTACTTTACTTGTTTACTTTTTTCTTGGTAATCTATTTTATACATTTTCTCTTTTAAATTATATATTTTTATATACCTTATATCTTAAGGTTACCCATAAAGAATAATACAAGAGGGTAAGATCAAGATTCTTGGGAGGTCAGGGAATGTAATGTTTTTCAGAAAGCCGTTTTAGTGCCGCCTTTTTGAAAGAGAAATAATACTTGTGAAACATCATTGGAAAGGAAATATACCCAGATTTACTACAAATGAATGGTTCAGCTTTACAAGAAATTTCTTCAGACCGGTGACTTAAACGAAACTAACGTTTTGGCATACTCTCATGCTCTTCGATACGCAGTGCCAAAGAACATTTGGGCATAACATCATCTATACAAAGAATTTTGAAAACATGTAATATGAACGACTACAAATTCACGAGGATTCCAACTCTCAAACATCAAGATGGTTCGCTATGAGTAGAGTTTTTCTAAATGTTACTATCACGTATACAGGAGGATCTAAATTTTTTACACAAAATTGTATGGACCGAAAAGTCTAAATTGTATGTGGAAATATGCAATTTCTAAAGTTCTTAGACATTTTCACAATAGTGGTCTTTCACTTGAAGATTACCGAAGCTGTTGGTATCAATTTGCGAGGGCTCCAGTACATTTCACTGCAGAAATAACAGCAGAGCTGGATCGAATTTTCGTTTATCGTTGGGTCAGACGTTTAGGATCCCGGAATTGGCTACCAAGATCTCCTGATATTACTGCTTTAGATTTTTATTTATGGGGTACACTAAAGGAAAAAGTTTACCACACTCCAATAAATACCAAGGAAGAATTAGACCATCGGGTGCATCAGGCTTTTCAAAATATTGGTCCACATGTTATGAGAAGTGATATAGGTTAACAAAAGTGTTTAGAGGTTAATGGAAAATATTTTGCACATATCTTAAAAAAATCTGTGTAGTTGAACCAAAATATCTCAAATTGTTCTGAATTTGAATACATTTCTTATTTCTTGATATTCATTTGTGGTAAATCTGATTACATTTCCTTAAATTTTGTACCTGTCCTTTTGACAGCCTTATCGTACTGTTCGTGTAGAATAAATAAATTCATTTGTATATGAGTAATTATTATTCTCTACCATTGCAATATTAACTCAGAATTCAAACGAAAGAATGGAACTTCTCTCAAATAAATTTTCATGTCGTCTAATAATTGTTTTCATGGCCCCATAATACTAGTACATGTTTAATAATATTTTAAAAAATAAAAGCTTATAAATTGGAGCCTTAAAGAGTTATTTATCAGCTTTTAGAATCAGTAATGCTATACAAGGTGTTCTATTAAAAAAAATCGATGTTCAGACACTTTTATAAGTTACTTTTACAAGTATACTTCAACAAAGATATGACCAAAACATTAAATACTCAATGGTCTTGTACCGTAATCTAAATTTCAGCTTAAATATGTTTTAGAGTCCCGTTTTTGTTAAAAAAATGAAAATTAATTAATATTTCAAAAACGGCTACAGATAAGCATAGGGACGTATTCAGAAAAGTTGTAAATAGAAAATCGGGAAGTTACTAATAGAAAATCGACAAAAACCATAAAGATAATATCCTAGAAAGTTCTATATTTTTGCACTAAAAAATTTTTGAGAATAGAAGCTAATAATAATGATATACTAATAAGTGAATTAGAAGGATATGTTTTAAGCCGTATTTAAAAGAAAACTTTTAGTAACAATATATATTATCCCCTTTTCTATCATTGAAAGCTTCAGTTACAATTACCTGGATATTTTGAGTTTTAACACAGCATAAATTTCAGTTAAAATTTTTTATTACATTACAGAATACCTTTTATTCTTATTTTAAAGCTTTTCATTGTTCTCAATTACATACACTTCCGAAGGTAAAGTTTTATTGCTCGCTGGAAAGTAAGGGTTTTTGCCGCGTTGTTAACTCGTAAACAATGTCGTAAAATCTCTTTCCGGAAAGCCATAAAAATCTATTATTTATTCAAAATGCTTAGTAGGTAGTAACATGAATGAATATCCCTTAATGTAAAGTATTTAGTTTCTTTTTCTTCAACATTCCAACTTCAAAATAGGGTAACCAAGACTATATTTCTTTTAAACTAGTGATGTACAATGAAAGCCGAGATGAATGTATGGTATGTTATGTAACTTAAAAACATTTAAAATTTAAATTGTACATATATGTTTAAATTAAAATCAATGGACAGAAAGTAGTAGCTAATCGTGATTAATTAAAAATAATAAGATAACAACATTGAAAACATATTACAAAATGCATATGGACATAAGTCGTTTCACATCTCCCTGGATACAAGCCTGCTTGATGAGAGTAAAGGACCAGAAATCATCATCGCAGGAGGATACCCTGTGATATAATCAAAAGCAATTCTTCTTGTAGGTCGCTTTTAAACTTGCTTATATATATATATATATATATATATATATATATATATATATATATATATATATATATATTTCCCAGCCTATTATTTTCGTATGGTTTGAGATATCTGTTTCAAAATTGAAACATTAATATAATTAGCTAAGAAGCTCTTTTTAGCATAAAATATATTTTCAATGACCTTGAAATTTTAAATGAAATGACTCATATTTTTTCAACAGGTTAAAATCTTCGTAAATTTACCTACAATTTGATATATCACACCATATGTCAAATGGCAACGGTTTCCATGGATACTGCATTCGAAAATGTTCACCGTTAATCGTGTTTTCCTAGAAAACAAATGAAAATTTGAAAAATAAAACACGGTATGGCATCCAGTATGCCTTGGACCATTAAACAAGAAACATAAGACCGTGATAGAAATACTTCTATTTTTTTCAAAATTTTAATATCGTAAAATTGATTTTTTACTGGATTTTTTTGAGAAAACTCTTTGATATAAAGAAACGAAAATTTCACTTCCCAATCTTACTTTTTTACTAACGCTTTATT
This sequence comes from Kuschelorhynchus macadamiae, assembly GCA_030620095.1. NCBI lineage: Eukaryota > Metazoa > Arthropoda > Insecta > Coleoptera > Curculionidae > Kuschelorhynchus > Kuschelorhynchus macadamiae. The sequence goes on along the minus strand of JAUTXW010004647.1, from coordinate 68,564 downwards.
TTTATACAAATTAGCTCTTAAAGTTTGTATTTTCAAAAATCACCTATGGAATTTTTTGATTTTGCGTTATTAACAAAGAAAAATAAATTAAATAACTGTCCAAAAAAAATATTATGCTATCCCATATTTTTAATTAATACTAATAAATTAGGCAAATTTAATTTTGCAAATTTTAACTTTTTTTTGTACCTGTTTTTCTAGCGTTAAATATCTACAACCTACAACATACCTATTTTAACAAAAACCACATCAAAATATTGTCGAAAACAACATATTACATATCTTCAAAGCAATGATAACATCAAGTAGCCTATGGATAGATTCTAACGAAATAATATCCAGTGGGCCATGGATAGGTATCTATCTTTGTATGGTGTTGTGGTATTTGTTTAAATAGAATCTTCTGTCACTTAAACGTTTGTTCCCTTTTTGTATTGTATACATAATTTTGTTTTTATTTAAAAATATAAGAAAAATGTAGAATTGATCGTGAAAATCAGGTTGATATGTTATTAATTTTTGGCGAGTGCAATCAAAATAGAAGAGAAGCCAAAAGACTTTATCAACAAAGATATCCAGACCGTCTTCAACCGAGTTATAAATATTTATATATATATATATATATATATATATATATATATATATATATATATATATATATATATACCGGGTGTTCCTAAACATCATGTACAAACGAAGAGGGGTGATTCTTTGGCCTATTTTAGGGTGAAAGTTTCATATAAACATGGGTCCGCAAATGTTTGGTTTTTAAGATACAGGGTGTCAAAGTTTTTTCTAAAAAACTTTTTTTTAATAATATCTCAAAGATCCTTTTGCTGATTTTGTTCAAATTTGGCAGTGTCATTTAATGTGATAAGAAGCTAATTTAGCACTAACTAAATGGTATTTATGAATTCCAGTGACGTCCCGGAGGGCACGTTCACAAATAATATTGACAGAAAAAATGTACGCCACTGACTTTTTGACAAATGTTATATTTTTTTCAGATTAAACATCTAAAAGTACGACTTTTTTGCCTCTTGATAATTTTTTGTATCTTGTGTCGTTTTCGAGAAAAAAAATAAAAACTAGTTCATTGCATGCCCAAGAAGAACAAAAAAAATTTTTTTTTCGAAAACCAAGCCTAATAACATAAAATATCAAGAAAAACAAAATGTAGTTTTGATTGTTCAATCTGAAAAAAATGGAAAAATTAAGAAAAAAAGTGGCGTTACGTATTTTATTAATATTATTCGTAATTGTACAGGGGAACGCCATTATAATTATCTTTTTTTTTTATCTTGTTTAGTAGTTTATTGTCTTCTTGTAGTTCCTTTTATATCTGACCGTTATCTAGAAAAATAAATAAACACGATTTTCTGTAATTAGCCAGACGAAATAAATTTCTATCAAAAAAGTAGTAACTATGGTAGTAGGCTATGGCGTTGTTTGGATAATCTTTTGTTTTTATTATTCGTGACATTTACCATTTTAAATCGTAAGTTATGTCAACATTATAGTTATTGTAAGGTGTAGAGTCTTTTAATATTCCCTACAAAAAAGTGTAAAGTGTTTTAAATATTCATTACAATGGTTTATACGAATTCTGAAATGGCAGAAATGCATTTTATCTATGGTCTTGCGAACGGAAATGCAAGAGAAGCCAGACGTCTATACATGGAGCGTTATCCAAATAGATTGATACCTGATCACCGAATATTTTCGAATATTCATAGGCGTCTCGTCGAAACTGGAAGTGTCAATAAGAAAAGCAATGAAACAGGTAGACCACGTACTGTTCGGACACCGCAGATCGAAGAGGCTGTTCTGAATGAAGTAGAAGAACATCTGGAGACTAGTACAAGAAAAATTTCAATAACATTGAATATTAGCCATCAAGTTGTGTGGCGTATCTTGCATGATTCTCTGCTATACCCTTACCACCTTCAAAGAGTGCAGGCGCTGCTTCCCAGGGATTTTCCTTTAAGAATTAATTTCTGCAGGTGGTTTCTCAATAGGCTAGCAGCCAACCCCAACTTTAATTCCATCATTCTTTTTACTGATGAAGCCAATTTTTCGAGAAATTCCATAACAACCATCTATGGGCAGACGAGAATCCTCATGGAATTGTCGAAACTCATTTTCAAGAACAGTTTTCTTTAAATGTATGGGGTGGTATAATCGGGGATCATTTAATTGGTCCTGTCTTCTTACCTGGTCGGCTAACTGGTGAATCATATAGACACTTTCTACAAGACGAACTGCCTCCATTACTAGAAGACTTGCCTCTTTTACTAAGAAATCAAATGTGGTATATGCATGATGGTGCTCCTGCACATTTTTCTATTTTGGCTCGGGAGTATTTGAATGACGTATATCCAAACAAATGGATAGGCCGAGGTGGATAGCCATGGCCCCCTAGGTCCCCTATCTCAATAGTCTAGATTTTTTCCTATGGGGGCATCTTAAATCTTTAGTTTATACAACACCGGTGAATACAGTCGATGACCTACGACGTCGAATAATAGGTGGATTTGAAACCATACGAAATACTCCCGATGTATTTGAAAGAGTACGAGAGTCGATGCGAAGAAGATCGGAGGCCTGTATAAGGGCTGGAGGAAGTCACTTCCAACAATTTTTGTGATGTTGTTTTTTGTCATATAATAATTGTCATATAATGTCAAATCATTTTTGTCATTAAATATTGTTGTTAAAATCTAAACTGCATTTAATTGCTACAAAAACTGGGTCATTCCCGCTTCAATTTTCAAGTATAATGCGAAAAAAAAACATCAATGAAACAAAATTTAACCAAATTAAGCTTGAGCCTACTACAGGAAACAATAATAATTATTATCAGTGGCGTTCCCTGGATCCACGGACAGTCTCAATATTATTAATAAAAAATGTACGCCACTGACTTTTTTAAATTTTCCATTTTTTTCAGATTGAACAATCAAAACTACATTTTGTTTGTCTTGATATTTTATGTTATTAGGCTTGGTTTTCGAAAAAAAAAATTTTTTTGTTCTTCTTGGGCATGCAATGAACTAGTTTTTATTTTTTTTCTCGAAAACGACACAAGATACAAAAAATTATCAAGAGGCAAAAAAGTCGTACTTTTAGATGTTTAATCTGAAAAAAATATAACATTTGTCAAAAAGTCAGTGGCGTACATTTTTTCTGTCAATATTATTTGTGAACGTGCCCTCCGGGACGTCACTGGAATTCATAAATACCATTTAGTTAGTGCTAAATTAGCTTCTTATCACATTAAATGACACTGCCAAATTTGAACAAAATCAGCAAAAGGATCTTTGAGATATTATTAAAAAAAAGTTTTTTAGAAAAAACTTTGACACCCTGTATCTTAAAAACCAAACATTTGCGGACCCATGTTTATATGAAACTTTCACCCTAAAATAGGCCAAAGAATCACCCCTCTTCGTTTGTACATGATGTTTAGGAACACCCTGTATATATATATATATATATATATATATATATATATATAATATATATATATATATATATATATATATATATATATATATATATATATATATATATATATATATATATATATATATATATATATATATATATATATATATATATATATATATATATATATATATATATATATGTATAAATATATATATATATATATATATATATATATATATATATATATATATATATATATATAGTTTAAAATAACTTGAATAAGTCGTTTTTACATTGATACACACCGCCATTTTGTTACGTTATGTTGAATTCGTACCAGTTTATCTCTATATCACACTTAATGCTTGCAAACAATTTTAATCTAATAAGTAGTTTATTTAGTAGTCATTTTGTATTGCTATCTTGGATTACTACCAAAATATAACCATTTCATTCTTATGTAACACTGGATTTTTGTACGAAATTTGAGATAAATTAAATAATTAGTCTTTTAGTAATAATTTTTTTAACGTTTCGCTAGGCTGTCATGTGTTCGGTTATACTGTAATTTTACCAAAATCTTACCAGGTCATCCCTATATGACTCACAATTTTTGAGCAATATTTGTCGATCAGGTAAGTATTTTTTAGCTATATGGCGAACAGACAAACCGACAGACTGAAGGAATTGAGAAAACATGTTTTTCGACATCTAGTGACCCTGAAACATGGAGGTCTGAAAAATCCCGGAGTGTATTTTTTTCACAATTACAATACCTTCCTTTACGAGGGAAGTAATAAATACTAGTTCAAAAAAATGATTATAAATTCCCGACATTTTAATTCTGTTCTAATATTTTGCCAATGTTTATGAAACCGCTACTCCAATTACCCCAAACGTGCCTAGCATTGGCAATATATAAAAATTTATATCTAAAGGATTTAATCCATATGTCCATCACAAAGCTAAACAACATTTCCCGGAAAAAGCTTTCGACGAAATCCCTACATTTGTGTGTTTGTTGTAATAGGTTTCGACATCCCTGTCCCTTTTCAGTAGGATTTATATGAGAAGGGACTGCATAATTTTGAGGGCCATGTCCGATGAAAATGTCTTAATAATTAAACCCAATAGAATGTCTTTTATTTGTAATAAAAATATATTTTGTTTTAAAATTTCCTTTGTAACCGATTTTTGTAAATGTGTTTTCTTATCAGCAAATAACATAAAGTAGCATTTCATTTGCGCCTGAAATGTAGAGTATATTCCATTTTTCATAGTTGCAAAGGCCAATTTGGAAATAAACTTTCAACACAGGTTTCGACTTGTAGTGCTGGAGTACCTGAACAAGTTATTTTACTACCAACTTGTTCCTGGATACCTGCAGCTAGTGATGAGCCTAAGAAGGTCATTCCTGACTTGGTAATGTTGGGTAGTCTATACAAATCAGTGGGTTTGCTACGATGTTGAGTCAGTTTTCTTAGTTTCATGTATCTATCTCTCAACCGAGGGCGATGTGGGGAAATCTTTTGGTTAAAATCTGTGGTTTTTCTTTGTCATAATTTCTCCATTCCATTCTTTGTCATAATTTTTCCAATCCATCGTATCTCTCAAGGAGCTGGCATTGTATTTATCCGCTGGAAAACTTTTTATCGATTTACCATTTTCGATGTTTAATAGTACCAATTCCTTTGCTTTTGTCAAGTTGGTCACCTGTTTCTTTTGTCTTTTCAGCATTATCCTTAATTTTCAATGAAAATACGTCTGCACGCGAACACATGATGAGAGTAATCTTTTTCGACTAGTGTCCTCTGTGCTCTTCCAGAAATTTGAGATTGCTTTACTTACAGTAATAGTGTATAGTGCGGGACACGAAAGAAAACCGAGCGGAGTCAATCGGTTTAGGAAGGTCGGCCAAGAAATCTCTTTAAACCAGTGCTGTCCCGTCCTTCTTTAAATAATATGGCATTCCTTTCTGACTATACGCACTTCAGATAATTAAAAAATGTAACTATGCTTAATGAACCTTTATCTATATTTGTCTGTTTTCTTTCGTGTACCTCATTTCTATATCTCTTTTGTGTTGCAAAAACGGCGAACTTTCGAATTTTAAAATGATTTAATTTTGATTTTTCTTGATCGATTTACCTATAAATATATTTTTCTTGAGTTCTGTCATTAACGGTTCCCGGGCTACTGCCTACGTCCACTATTATTGGACCACCCTGTATAGTCATACACGATTTACAAGTCCAGCCAGCATCAGATCCAGTGAACGAGATTTATCAAAATTTTAATTTATGCAGTTCGACTTTGGGCTACTCAGGTATGCCAAAAGTGGCCGTCTGTCTCCGTTTGTTATATTACTTTATACAAAGGCCGTCATTGCGTGCTGATGTTAAAGGGGGGTTTTTATGTCCTAAAAGTCTTACTTTTGCTTATGCAGATAACTGAATGAAATTTGATACACTTCTTCTATGCATTAAGGAGCATACGGATTTACCCAGGTTAATTACATATGCACGCTACTGGTAGAAATTTCTAAAATTGATTGTTAATAAAAAATGCCCTTTTATGCATAAAAGACGTGTATCAAATTTCACACAGTTATTTATCTATAATAGCATCAGAATTAGGATTTAAAAAAATGTTTTTTTTTAAAACCCTGTATCTGCAAAGTTAAGACTTTTGGGTTCATATTAAACTTTTTTCTTAAAAAGTTCCAAGAATCACCCCTTTTAACATTAGCACGCAATTAGGAAACGCCCTGTATAGTACTTCACAATGACGCCCCCTATACAAAATATTTGGTCTCTCAATGAGCAATTTTCGTTTATTTTGGCACTTCCGCCAAACAAAACCATTTGATCGTAAAAGCCGATTTAAGGGTTTATACCCGTACGGAAAATCTATTTTGTTCTTTGCAACACGAAGTAGGGAAGTAGGGGTTTGCAAGTCGGAACCTTCTTCAAGTTTATATAAAAATCCTCTATTGTTCGTCGAATTACTTGAAAATCACCATCGTCAATTTTATCTTTGTATGATAATCGGGGTCTTTTTTACCAGGAGATTTTAAAGGTGAAGTAGAACATGAACGATCATTACGTTTTCTTTGAATTTTTCTTACACTACTTTCCGAAACACCAGCGTAAAATACAGCGCGTTCTGTTCGATTTTGAATTGGAATAGTCAAACTATTATTTTCAGGTTCTTTAGTACGGGCCTTTATAACGCTCGCAATAACTTCACGTGCACCGCTTCGAATTGTTTTTTCTCTTTTGCTCGCCATCGCTACTTCGAAATAATAATTCAAATTCAAGCGACACGTGTAGGGTCTCGAAGTTTATAGTTGTCTTTTGTATAAGATCGATTGGGAACCTTTAAAGTCCTTTGGATCGTCAATTTTTTCGAAACGGGTAAAATTATACCAGTTTAATTGGTTGCGCCATACGGCGCAACTGAGCGACGCGGATCACTTTTTTTTGTGGCGCCTCCGGCGCCATTTCACTATTTTTCGTTACTGGAAAAAATTTTTTTTTTTTACATTTTCGTTTGGTCTTATGGAGAAAAAATCTAATTTTTTTTTTATGCACGTACTCGCCTACACCGATCGATAATAAAAAAAAATTAAAAATTTTTTTGCTCTCGGACTTTTTTTAATATCTCGTCAAGTTTCAAAGAAAAATGAAGTTGAAAAATGGTCGACTCGTATCATTCATGTATGTATTACGGGGAAAAAATATTGATTTTTTTCTAAAAATTCCAATTTCTGGTGCACGATAAGTAAATGAGAAACAAAATTTTTTTTATTCTTATAGTTTTTTCAAGATCTCACTTAAATTTCGAGATACTAATCACCCTCAGGATCAATTTACGTTGTGTCTTATGGAAATATTTTTTTTTTTTTTAAATATAATTTACAATCACCGCAGTGTATAGCCTATCCAAAATAAAAAGTTTTTTTATCTTGAACTTTTTCTCGTATCGTTTTGAATAAGCAAAAAAAAAATGACGATTGAATATTTTTTTTTGTATTTTCGTTTCGTCTTATGAGGAAAAAATCTAATTTTTTTTTATGGATGTATCGGCCTACACCGATCGATAATAAAAAAAAATTAAAAATTTTTTTACTCTCGGACTTTTTTTAATATCTCGTCAAGTTTCAAAGAAAAATGAAGTTGAAAAATGGTCGACTCGTATCATTCATGTATGTATTACGGGGAAAAAATATTGATTTTTTTTCTAAAAATTCCAATTTCTGGTCCACGGTAAGTAAATGAGAAACTAAATTTTTTTTACTCTTACACTTTTTTCAAGATCTCAGTTAAATTTCGAGATACTAATCATCCTCAGGATCAATTTACGTTTTGTCTTATGGAAAAATATTTTTTCTTTTTTTTAAATATAATTTACAATCACCGTAATGTATAGCCTATCCAAAATAAAAAGTTTTTTTATCTTGAACTTTTTCTCGTATCATTTGAAATAAGCGAAAAAAAAAATGACGATTAAATTTTTTTTTTTTGCATTTTCGTTTCGTCTTATGAGGAAAAAATCTAATTTTTTTTTTATGTATGTATCGACCTACACCGATCGATAATAAAAAGAAATTAAAAATTTTTTTACTCTCGGACTTTTTTTAATATCATTTCAAATTTGGAAAAAAAATAGAATTGAAAAATGTATCACCCTTATCATTCATGTATATAAAGAAAAAATTAAAACACAAATATTAAATTTTTCAATATGCTATCGGATAGAAAAACGAAAAAAAAACGATATTTATTCTTTCCTATTTCTCGATATATCACTTAGTTTCCGAAATATTAATCATCTTCAGGAAATTTCTACGTATGTAAAGTACCATAGGAACGCAGCAAAATCGAAACCGAATACTTTTTTAAATTCTCGTGGTCGAACATAATAATATACCGTAATAAAATTTTGCAAAAAAAAAAATTAAATTTTTCGGCTGAAAAAATCGACAGTTTTTTGCTTATAAATCGAAAACGATACGAATTACAAAAAAATTTATACTTGTGACATTTAAAGGCACAAAGAAAATACACACTTTGACATTTTGCGTTTAAGGATACAGTGGTCCGTTTAATAGTTATAGGCCAAAAACTGAAAATTAGTTTTTGGCTGATATTTCACAAACGAAATGGATTAGACGAAATCTCAATTTTTTTTCCGAAAGTACCGATGAATACCTACAAAAAAGGAAGAGCAACTTTTTTTCCTAAAACTTATAGAAACTGGGCAAATCGAAAATCAAACTTTTTAATTTTCAATCGATGGTTAATTTGGCCATTTCAGACCAAACTCGCAATGCGCTACGAAATAACGTATAAGGGGGTTTTTCGATATGCAAAAATCGTTTTTGATATTTTCAAAGGCATCAGAGTAACATATTTCGAGATATAGACCTTCCTCAGGATCGTTTTGCATTACGTCTTATGGAAATTTTTTTCTTTTTTTTTAATTTTGATATTTTTGCCTACTGCAACCGATAACTGTTCAAAATCTGAGACGATTTTACTCTAGCACTTTTTTTGGTTTTTTAATTAGTTCTCGAGTAATTTACCATCCTTTTAATGACTATACGTTGTGTCTTATGGATAAAAAAAAATAAATTTCGTTTTTCCACATTCCCATACACCTTATTTTATATTTTAGGTGAAATCAATATTTTTTTATATTTCAACATTTTCTGGAATAGCAATTAGTTTTTGAGATATTAATTTTTAAAAAATAAATGTAAATGAAACTAAATACAAATTACATTATACCTTATGGAAAAAAAATACTGATTTTTTTCTAAAAATTTCAACTTCCGGTACACGATAAGCAAATGAGAAACAAAATTTTTTTTATTCTTACACATTTTTCAAGATCTCACTTAAATTTCGAGATACTGATCAGCCTCAGGACCAATTTACGTTTTGTCTTATGGAAAAATATTTTTTCTTTTTTTTAAATATAATTTACAATCACTGCATTCTATAGTCTATCCAAAACAAAAAGTTTTTTTATCTTGAACTTTTTCTCGTATCATTTGAAATAAGCGAAAAAAAAAATGACGATTGAATTTTTTTTTTTGCATTTTCGTTTCGTCTTATGAGGAAAAAATCTAAATTTTTTTTTATGTATGTATCGGCCTATACCGATCGATAATAAAAAAAAATTAAAAATTTTTTTACTCTCGGACTTTTTTAATATCTCGTCAAGTTTCAAAGAAAAATGAAGTTGAAAAATGGTCGACACGTATCATTCATGTATGTATTACGGGGAAAAAAATATTGATTTTTTTCTAAAAATTCCAATTTCTGGTACATGGTAAGTAAATGAACTATGAAATGAACTAAATTTTTTTTACTCTTACACTTTTTTCAAGATCTCAGTTAAATTTCGAGATACTAATCATCCTCAGGATCAATTTACGTTATGTCTTATGGAGAATTTTTTTTTTTTTTTAAATATAATTTACAATCACCGCAGTGTATAGCCTATTTAAAATAAAAAGTTTTTTCATCTTGAACTTTTTCTCGTATCGTTTTGAATAAGCGAAAAAAAAAAATGACGATTGAATATTTTTTTTTGTATTTTCGTTTCGTCTTATGAGGAAAAAATCTAATTTTTTTTTTATGGATGTATCGGCCTACACCGATCGATAATAAAAAAAAATTAAAAATTTTTTTACTCTCGGACTTTTTTTAATATCATTTCAAATTTGGAAAAAAAATAGAATTCAAAAATGTATCACCCGTATCGTTCATGTATATAAAGAAAAATCAAAACACAAATATTAAATTTTTCAATATGCTATCGGATAGAAAAACGAAAAAAAAAACGATTTTTATTCTTTCTTATTTTTCGATATATCACTTAGTTTCTGAAATATTGATCATCTTCAGGAAATTTCTACGTATGTAAAGTTCAATAAGAACGCAGCAAAATCGAAACCGAATACTTTTTTAAATTCTCGTGGTCGAACATAATAATATACCGTAATAAAATTTTGCAAAAAAAAAATTAAATTTTTCGGCTGAAAAAATCGACAGGCCTTTGGATTTTTCTCAAAAATCAGTTTTTTGCTTATAAATCGAAAACGATACAAATTACAAAAAAATTTATACTTGTGATATTTAAAGGCAAAAAGAAAATACACCCTTTGACACTTTGCATTTGAGGATACAGTGGTCCGTTTAATAGTTATAGGCCAAAAACTGAAAATTAGTTTTTGGCCGATATTTCACAAACGAAATGGATTAGACGAAATCTCAATTTTTTTTCCGAAAGTACCAATAAATACCTACAAAAAAGGAAGAGCAACTTTTTTTCCTAAAACTTATAGGAACTGAGCAAATCGAAAATCAAACTTTTTAATTTTCAATCGATGGTTATTTTGGCCATTTCGGACCAAACTCGCGATGGGCCACGAAATAACGTATAAGGGGGTTTTTCGATACGCAAAAATCGTTTTTGATATTTTCAAAGACATCAGAGTAACATATTTCGAGATATAGACCTTCCTCAGGATCGTTTTGCATTACGTCTTATGGAAATTTTTTTTTTTTAAATATTTTGATATTTTTGCCCACTGCAACCGATAACTGTTCAAAATCTGAGATATTTTTACTCTTGCACCTTTTTTGGTTTTTTAATTAGTTTTCAATTAATTTACCATCTTTAAAATGACTATACGTTGCGTCTTATGGATAATAAAAAATAAATTTCGTTTTTCCACATTTCCATACCCCTTATTTTATATTTTAGGTAAAATCAATATTTTTTTATATTTTAACATTTTCTGGAATAGCAATTAGTTTTTGAGATATTAATTTTTAAAAAATAAATGTAAATGAAACTAAATACAAATTACACTATACCTTATGGAAAAAAAATACTGATTTTTTTCTAAAAATTTCAACTTCCGGTACACGATAAGGAAATGAGAAACAAAATTTTTTTTATTCTTACACATTTTTCAAAACCTCACCTAAATTTCGAGATACTAATCAGCCTCAGGACCAATTTACGTTTTGTCTTATGGAAAAATATTTTTTTTTTTTGTAAATATAATTTACAATCACTGCGTTCTATAGCCTATCCAAAATAAAAAGTTTTTTTATCTTGAATTTTTTCTCGTATCATTTTAAATAAGCAAAAAAAAATTAAGATTGAATATTTTTTTTTGCATTTTCGTTTCGTCTTATGAGGAAAAAATCTAATTTTTTTTTTATGTATGTATCGGCCTACACCGATCGATAATAAAAAAAAATAAAAAATTTTTTTACTCTCGGACTTTTTTTTTAATATCTCGTCAAGTTTCAAAGAAAAATGAAGTTGAAAAATGGTCGACTCGTATCATTCATGTATGTATTACGGGGAAAAAATATTGATTTTTTTCTAAAAATTCCAATTTCTGGTACACGGTAAGTAAATGAGAAACTAAATTTTTTTTATTCTTACACATTTTTCAAGATCTCACTTAAATTTCGAAATACTAATCATCCTCAGGATCAATTTACGTTGTGTCTTATGGAGATATTTTTTTTTTTTTTTAAATATAATTTACAATCACCGCAATGTATAGCCTATCCAAAATAAAAAGTTTTTTTATCTTGAACTTTTTATCGTATCGTTTTGAATAAGCGAAAAAAAAAATGACGATTGAATATTTTTTTTTGTATTTTCGTTTCGTCTTATGAGGAAAAAATCTAATTTTTTTTTATGGATGTATCCGCCTACACCGATCGATAATAAAAAAAAATTAAAAATTTTTTTACTCTCGGACTTTTTTTAATATCATTTCAAATTTGGAAAAAAAATAGAATTCAAAAATGTATCACCCGTATCATTCATGTATATTAAGAAAAAATTAAAACACAAATATTAAATTTTTCAATATGCTATCGGATAGAAAAACGAAAAAAAAACGATATTTATTCTTTTTTATTTTTCGATATATCACTTAGTTTCTGAAATATTGATCATCTTCAGGAAATTTCTACGTATGTAAAGTTCAATAGGAACGCAGCAAAATCGAAACCGAATACTTTTTTAAATTCTCGTGGTCGAACATAATAATATACCGTAATAAAATTTTGGAAAAAAAAAATTAAATTTTTCGACTGAAAAAATCGACAGGGGTACCCTTTGGATTTTTCTGAAAAATCAGTTTTTTGCTTATAAATCGAAAACGATACGAATTACAAAAAAATTTATACTTGTGACATTTAAAGGCACAAAGAAAATACACACTTTAACATTTTGCGTTTGAGGATACAGTGGTCCGTTTAATAGTTATAGACCAAAAACTGAAAATTAGTTTTTGGCCGATATTTCACAAACGAAATGGATTAGACGAAATCTCAATTTTTTTTCCGAAAGTACCGATGAATACCTACAAAAAAGGAAGAGCAACTTTTTTTCCTAAAACATATAGGAACTGAGCAAATCGAAAATCAAACTTTTTAATTTTCAATCGATGGTTATTTTGGCCATTTCGGACCAAACTCGCAATGCGCTACGAAATAACGTATAAGGGGGTTTTTCGATACGCAAAAATCGTTTTTGATATTTTCAAAGGCATCAGAGTAACATATTTCGAGATATAGACCTTCCTCAGGATCGTTTTGCATTACGTCTTATGGAAATTTTTTTCTTTTTTTTAATTTTGATATTTTTGCCCACTGCAACTTATAACTGTTCAAAATCTGAGACGATTTTACTCTTGCACTTTTTTTGGTTTTTTAAATAGTTCTCGAGTAATTTACCATCCTTTTAATGACTATACGTTGTGTCTTATGGATAAAAAAAAATAAATTTCGTTTTTCCACATTCCCATACACCTTATTTTATATTTTAGGTCAAATCAATATTTTTTTATATTTCAACATTTTCTGGAATAGCAATTAGTTTTTGAGATATTAAATTTTAAAAAATAAATGTAAATGAAACTAAATACAAATTACACTATACCTTATGGAAAAAAAATACTGATTTTTTTCTAAAAATTTCAACTTTCGGTACACGATAAGCAAATGAGAAACAAAATTTTTTTTATTCTTACACATTTTTCAAGATCTCACTTAAATTTCGAGATACTGATCAGCCTCAGGACCAATTTACGTTTTGTCTTATGGAAAAATATTTTTTCTTTTTTTTAAATATAATTTATAATCACTGCATTCTATAGTTTATCCAAAATAAAAAGTTTTTTTATCTTGAACTTTTTCTCGTATCATTTGAAATAAGCGAAAAAAAAAATGACGATTGAATTTTTTTTTTTGCATTTTCGTTTCGTCTTATGAGGAAAAAATCTAAATTTTTTTTTATGTATGTATCGGCCTACACCGATCGATAATAAAAAAAAATTAAAAATTTTTTTACTCTCGGACTTTTTTTAATATCTCGTCAAGTTTCAAAGAAAAATGAAGTTGAAAAATGGTCGACTCGTATCATTCATGTATGTATTACGGGGAAAAAATATTGATTTTTTTCTAAAAATTCCAATTTCTGGTACACGGTAAGTAAATGAGAAACTAAATTTTTTTTACTCTTACACTTTTTTCAAGATCTCACTTAAATTTCGAGATACTAATCATCCTCAGGACCAATTTACGTTATGTCTTATGGAGAAATTTTTTTTTTTTTTTAAATATAATTTACAATCACCGCAATGTATAGCCTATCCAAAATAAAAAGTTTTTTTATCTTGAACTTTTTCTCGTATCGTTTTGAATAAGCGAAAAAAAAAATGACGATTGAATATTTCTTTTTGTATTTTCGTTTCGTCTTATGAGGAATTTATGGATGTATCGGCCTACACCGATCGATAATAAAAAAAAATTAAAAATTTTTTTACTCTCGAACTTTTTTTAATATCATATCAAATTTCGGAAAAAAATAGAATTAAAAAATGTATCACCCGTATTATTCATGTATATAAAGGAAAAATCAAAACACAAAAATTAAATTTTTCAATATGCTATCGGATAAAAAAACGAAAAAAAAAACGATATTTATTCTTTCCTTTTTCTCGATATATCACTTAGTTTCCGAAATATTAATCATCTTCAGGAAATTTCTACGTATGTAAAGTACCATAGGAACGCAGCAAAATCGAAACCGAATACTTTTTTAAATTCTCGTGGTCGAACATAATAATATACCGTAATAAAATTTTGGAAAAAAAAAATTAAATTTTTCGACTGAAAAAATCGACAGGGGTACCCCTTTGGATTTTTCTCAAAAATCAGTTTTTTGCTTATAAATCGAAAACGATACGAATTACAAAAAAATTTATACTTGTAATATTTAAAGGCAAAAAGAAAATACACCCTTTGACACTTTGCGTTTGAGGATACAGTGGTCCGTTTAATAGTTATAGGCCAAAAACTGAAAATTAGTTTTTGGCCGATATTTCACAAACGAAATGGATTAGACGAAATCTCAATTTTTTTTCCGAAAGTACCGATGAATACCTACAAAAAAGGAAGAGCAACTTTTTTTCCTAAAACTTATAGGAACTGAGCAAATCGAAAATCAAACTTTTTAATTTTCAATCGATGGTTATTTTGGCCATTTCGGACCAAACTCGCGATGTGCCACGAAATAACGTATAAGGGGATTTTTCGATACGCAAAAATCATTTTTGATATTTTCAGACCCATCAGAGAAACATATTTCGAGATACAGCTCTTCCTCAGGATCGTTTTGCATTACGTCTTATGGAAATTTTTTTTTTTTTTAAATTTTGATATTTTTGCCCACTGCAACCGATAACTGTTCAAAATCTGAGACGATTTTACTCTTGCACTTTTTTTGGTTTTTTAATTAGTTTTCGAGTAATTTACCATCTTTAAAATGACTATACGTTGCGTCTTATGGATAAAAAAAAATAAATTTCGTTTTTCCACATTCCTATACACCTTATTTTATATTTTAGGTAAAATCAATAATTTTTTATATTTCAAAATTTTCTGGAATAGCAATTAGTTTTTGAGATATTAATTTTTAAAAAATAAATGTAAATGAAACTAAATACAAATTACATTATACCTTATGGAAAAAAAATACTGATTTTGTTCTAAAAATTTTAACTTCCGGTACACGATAAGCAAATAAGAAACAAAATTTTTTTTATTCTTACACATTTTTCAAGATCTCACTTAAATTTCGAGATACTGATCAGCCTCAGGACCAATTTACGTTTTGTCTTATGGAAAAATATTTTTTCTTTTTTTTAAATATAATTTACAATCACTGCATTCTATAGCCTATCCAAAATAAAAAGTTTTTTTATCTTGAACTTTTTTTCGTATCATTTTAAATAAGCGAAAAAAAATGACGATTGAAAATTTTTTTTTGCATTTTCGTTTCGTCTTATGAGGAAAAAATCTAATTTTTTTTTTATGTATGTATCGGCCTATACCGATCGATAATAAAAAAAAATTAAAAATTTTTTTACTCTCGGACTTTTTTTAATATCATTTCAAATTTGGAAAAAAAATAGAATTGAAAAATGTATCACCCGTATCATTCATGTATATAAAGAAAAAATTAAAACAAATATTAAATTTTTCAATATGCTATCGGATAGAAAAACGAAAAAAAAAACGATATTTATTCTTTCCTATTTTTCGATATATCACTTAGTTTCTGAAATATTGATCATCTTCAGGAAATTTCTACGTATGTAAAGTACAATAGGAACGCAGCAAAATCGAAACCGAATACTTTTTTAAATTCTCGTGGTCGAACATAATAATATACCGTAATAAAATTTTGCAAAAAAAAAAATTAAATTTTTCGGCTGAAAAAATCGACAGTTGGATTTTTCTCAAAAATCAGTTTTTTGCTTATAAATCGAAAACGATACGAATTACAAAAAAATTTATACTTGTGATATTTAAAGGCAAAAAGAAAATACACCCTTTGACACTTTACGTTTGAAGATACAGTGGTCCGTTTAATAGTTATAGGCCAAAAACTGAAAATTAGTTTTTGGCCGATATTTCACAAACGAAATGGATTAGACGAAATCTCAATTTTTTTTCCGAAAGTACCGATGAATACCTACAAAAAAGGAAGAGCAACTTTTTTTCCTAAAACTTATAGGAACTGAGCAAATCGAAAATCAAACTTTTTAATTTTCAATCGATGGTTATTTTGGCCATTTCGGACCAAACTCGCAATGCGCTACGAAATAACATATAAGGGGGTTTTTCGATACGCAAAAATCGTTTTTGATATTTTCAAAGGCATCAGAGTAACATGTTTCGAGATATAGACCTTCCTCAGGATCGTTTTGCATTACGTCTTATAGAAATTTTTTTCTTTTTTTTAATTTTGATATTTTTGCCCACTGCAACCGATAACTGTTTAAAATCTGAGACGATTTTACTCTTGCACTTTTTTTGGTTTTTTAATTAGTTCTCGAGTAATTTACCATCCTTTTAATGACTATACGTTGTGTCTTATGGATAAAAAAAAATAAATTTCGTTTTTCCACATTCCCATACACCTTATTTTATATTTTAGGTGAAATCAATATTTTTTTATATTTCAATATTTTCTGGAATAGCAATTAGTTTTTGAGATATTAATTTTTAAAAAATAAATGTAAATGAAACTAAATACAAATTACACTATACCTTATGGAAAAAAAATATTGATTTTTTTCTAAAAATTTCAACTTCCGGTACACGATAAGCAAATGAGAAACAAAATTTTTTTTATTCTTACACATTTTTCAAGATCTCACTTAAATTTCGAGATACTGATCAGCCTCAGGACCAATTTACGTTTTGTCTTATGGAAAAATATTTTTTCTTTTTTTTAAATATAATTTACAATCACTGCATTCTATAGTCTATCCAAAACAAAAAGTTTTTTTATCTTGAACTTTTTCTCGTATCATTTGAAATAAGCGAAAAAAAAAATGACGATTGAATTTTTTTTTTTTTGCATTTTCGTTTCGTCTTATGAGGAAAAAATCTAAATTTTTTTTTATGTATGTATCGGCCTACACCGATCGATAATAAAAAAAAATTAAAAATTTTTTTACTCTCGGACTTTTTTTAATATCTCGTCAAGTTTCAAAGAAAAATGAAGTTGAAAAATGGTCGACTCGTATCATTCATGTATGTATTACGGGGAAAAAATATTAATTTTTTTCTAAAAATTCCAATTTCTGGTACATGGTAAATAAATGAGAAACTAAATTTTTTTTACTCTTACACTTTTTTCAAGATCTCAGTTAAATTTCGAGATACTAATCATCCTCAGGATCAATTTACGTTATGTCTTATGGAGAATTTTTTTTTTTTTTTAAATATAATTTACAATCACCGCAATGTATAGCCTATCCAAAATAAAAAGTTTTTTTATCTTGAACTTTTTTTCGTGTCGTTTTGAATAAGCGAAAAAAAAATGATGATTGAATATTTTTTTTTGCATTTTCGTTTCGTCTTATGAGGAAAAAACCAAATTTTTTTTTTATGTATGTATCGGCCTATACCGATCGATAATAAAAAAAAATTAAAAATTTTTTTACTCTCGGACTTTTTTTAATATCATTTCAAATTTGGAAAAAAAATAGAATTGAAAAATGTATCACCCGTATCATTCATGTATATAAAGAAAAAATTAAAACACAAATATTAAATTTTTCAGTATGCTATCGGATAAAAAAACGAAAAAAAAAAAAACGATATTTATTCTTTCCTATTTTTCGATATATCACTTAGTTTCTGAAATATTGATCATCTTCAGGAAATTTCTACGTATATAAAGTACAATAGGAACGCAGCAAAATCGAAACCGAATACTTTTTTAAATTCTCGTGGTCGAACATAATAATATACCGTAATAAAATTTTGCGAAAAAAAAAATTAAATTTTTCGGCTGAAAAAATCGGAACTGAGCAAATCAAAAATCAAACTTTTTAATTTTCAATCGATGGTTATTTTGGCCATTTCGGACCAAACTCGCAATGCGCTACGAAATAACGTATAATGGGGTTTTTCGATACGCAAAAATCGTTTTTGATATTTTCAAAGGCATCAGAGTAACATATTTCAAGATATAGACCTTCCTCAGGATCGTTTTGCATTACGTCTTATGGAAATTTTTTTTTTTTTAATATTTTGATCTTTTTGCCCACTGCAACCGATAACTTTTCAAAATCTGAGATATTTTTACTCTTGCACCTTTTTTGGTTTTTTAATTAGTTTTCAAGTAATTTACCATCTTTAAAATGATTATACGTTGCGTCTTATGGATAATAAAAAATAAATTTCGTTTTTCCACATTTCCATACCCCTTATTTTATATTTTAGGTAAAATCAATATTTTTTTATATTTCAACATTTTCTGGAATAGCAATTAGTTTTTGAGATATTAATTTTTAAAAAATAAATGTAAATGAAACTAAATACAAATTACACTATACCTTATGGAAAAAAAATACTGATTTTTTTCTAAAAATTTCAACTTCCGGTACACGATAAGGAAATGAGAAACAAAATTTTTTTTATTCTTACACATTTTTCAAAACCTCACCTAAATTTCGAGATACTGATCAGCCTTAGGACCAATTTACGTTTTGTCTTATGGAAAAATATTTTTTCTTTTTTTTAAATATAATTTACAATCAGTGGATTCTATAGCCTATCCAAAATAAAAAGTTTTTTTATCTTGAACTTTTTCTCGTATCATTTTAAATAAGCGAAAAAAAAAAAAAACGATTGAATATTTTTTTTTGCATTTTCGTTTCGTCTTATGAGGAAAAAATCTAATTTTTTTTTTATGTATGTATCGGCCTACACCGATCGATAATAAAAAAAAATTAAAAATTTTTTTACTCTCGGACTTTTTTTAATATCATTTCAAATTTGGAAAAAAAATAGAATTCAAAAATGTATCACCCGTATCATTCATGTATATATAGAAAAAATCAAAACACAAAAATTAAATTTTTCAATATGCTATCGGATAGAAAAACGAAAAAAAAACGATATTTATTCTTTCCTATTTTTCGATATATCACTTAGTTTCCGAAATATTGATCATCTTCAGGAAATTTCTACGTATGTAAAGTACAATAGGAACGCAGCAAAATCGAAACCGAATACTTTTTTAAATTTTTTAAATCTACATTGTTATTTATATATATATATATATATATATATATATATATATATATATATATATATCAGTAGCAAATTGCAACGTTGCCAATTTGTGTAAAATTTCTTGAAACACAGTATGGGTGCGATAATCATTGAATAGTTGGAGTTTTTTACAGATTCGCAACACTGTAATTATGTAAATTAAAATAAAACTATTCAATGCTTATCGTACCCATACTGTGTTTCAAGAAAGTTTACCATATAGATATATACAGTGTGTCCAGTGAAGTATGCAACAAATGGAAAACTTTTTCATTCCTCATTTCCCAGAAAATTTTATCTTTGATAAAAGTTGATGCATCTAAAGAAACTACAGGGGGAGTAAGCGTATTTTCAAAATATTCATCAGTATACGAGGGACGATCAAAAATATGAAAAATTCTCAAGGGTAAAGTGCCATGATTTCTCAAAATAGAGAAAAATTGTAAAAAGAAAAGTTGCTTAGAACTAAAATACATGCCCAAATATGGAATTGTATAAGAAAATCTTTAATTTTGTTTTTTTATAGTTTTTTTTAATTAGGTGATAAGCCACTGGCATTTTTAAAGCTATTTACTAAACGTGCATAGAATGAAAAGTAAAAACTTGAAAAAAGGGTAGTGTTCATAAGAGAATTTTTATAGTTGCCATACGATCGTCAACCTCATATTTAGGGTTGTTGCACTCTACCTAAAAAAGAACAAAACTACATGGTTTTCCATTTTTGCTATTCCTAAGCTCTCTGAACTCCCCGAAATAATTTGATTATTTTCAATATTAGCATCTTATTTTATGAAAATAAAGTCAAAATTGGTGTAGCATTAAATTATTCTTATGAAATAGGGTAGGTGGCTTTGGAAAATCAAAATACATAATGATAGCTGTCTACTTTTTAAATGTTAAAATGATCAAAGTTTGAAAGTTTTTTTAACGCGACGAAAAATGCCTGCAAAACTAAATTTAAAAGAAATAGCGGAGTTAGTACTTATTATTGGAGAAAATTTTAAATCATTTCGCGAGGCTGCAATAATTTTTAATGAAAGACATCCTGGGTTACTTCAGGTGGGGTTGAGGCGTCAGTGGAAAAAGTTGAAAAAACCTGAACCCCCCCGTCAGTTGGTATATTAAAACAGTAAAACATAATTTTTAAATTCAATCATTTATAACTAAAATTTACAACAAGAAAGGGCATATATATATTTTATTCGGTGTGCCTTCCATCTCTTTCGATTTTTTTGAAAAATACCTCAAGGCTCAAGACATTATCCAACATCTGTGGTATGATAAGGGCCACTGCTCTTGAAATTTTATTCTCTAACACATCGAGGTTCTCAAATGGTCTATTGGCATAAACCTTTTGTTTTAAAAAGCCCCAGAGGAAAAAATCGAGAGGCGTCAAATTGGGCGACCTCCGTGGCCATGGATAATTCGAATAACATTTTGGGTGCTATGAATAGGAGCCCCATCCTGTTGAAACCACATCTCATTTCTAACTTCCAGTGGTATTTCTTCCAAGAAATCGCTTATTTCACTTTCTAGAAATTGTAAGTATCTCTGAGAAGTAAATTTTTCTCTGAAGAAAAATAGATCTACAACTTGGTTATTAAATATTCCACATCATACATTCGTTTTTCTTGAATATTGGCTTTTACATTCGATTGTAAAGTGCGGATTCCTATCCGCCCACCATCGACAATTTTGTCAAGAGACTACACCATTAGTACTAAATGCCGTCTCATCAGTGAACAGTATTTTCGTTGGAAATGATCTACATCCTCAATTTCCTTGGATCCAAAATGAAAAATCTAGCCTCACATCATAATTGCTCTCCAATATTTCATTAATAAATTTCGGCTTTTAAGCATGAATTTGGCTTCCTTCAAAACTTTACCTATGGTGCTTTTTCCATATTCTGAATTCCTTGCATCAGCGGTTCTTAACGATGTTGTAAGAGTTTCAACAAATGTTTGTACGACCTCAATATCGGCATCTTCATTTCTGACCAACTGTTGGTGAGCTTTTTTTATAATCCCAGTCTAGTGAACCACTTTCCTTAAAATGATTGTAAATTCTTGACGCCGTACTATAATGAACAGTTTTTCCAGGATGCCTTTTATTAAAAATTATTGCAGCCTCCCGAACGTTGATCATTTTGACATTCGAAAAGTAGACAGCTATAATTATGTATTTTGTTTTTCCAAAGCCACCTACCCTGTTTCATAAGAATAATTTAATGCTACACCAATTTTGATTTTATTTTCATCAAATAAGATGCTAATATTGAAATAAATCAAATTATTTCATGGAGTTCAGAGAGCATAGGAATAGCAAAAATGGAAGAACCATGTAGTTTTGTTTTTTTTTAGGTAGTCGACAATCGTACGGCAGCTCTAAAAATCCATACTAGGAACAGTACTTTTTTCATAGTTTTCATTTATTTTTAGTAAATAGCTCGAAAATGTATGAAATTTTTAGAAAAATTCCAGTGGCGTATCACCTAATTTAAAAAAACTATAAAAAACAAAAGTGAAGATTTTCTTACACAATTCCAAATTTGGGCATGTATTTTATTCCAACTAACTTTTCTTAATACAATTTTTCTCTATTTTGGGAAATCATGCCACTTTACTCCTGAGAATTTTTCATATTTTTGATTGTCCCTCGTATACTGAATTTTTTTGAAAATACGTTTATTCTCCCTGTAGTTTGTTTAGGTGCACCAACTTTTATCAAGAATAAAATTTTCTGAGAAATGAGAAATGAAAAAGTTTTCCATTTGTTGCATACTTCACTGGACACACTGTATATATCTATATGGTAAACTTTCTTGAAACACAGTTTATATATATAAATATATATATATATATATATATATATATATATATATATATATATATATATATATATATATATATATACGAATCGACACGTTGCGACAACACATAATATTAAAGGAGTGAAGGTTCAGTCATTTAGCATTTTCTTTAAATCCTGAGTATAATGTTTTCTGGGTAATATTCAAATTACAAAATCTAAATAAGACTCCCTTAATCTGGTAATTAAAATTTACATTTATTGAGGGAAATACCAGATATATAATCGAACCCGTTCGCTTACGCAGGTAAAAGGGTATCTTTTCTGAGGAAAACAAGCCTGGCCAAAACATATTGAGAACTAAAAGTTTCAATTAGATTAGCCAACCCAGTAACTTGACAATTTTGCGTGAATTATATAGCTTTTTTTGTATTCATACCTACGTAAATTATTTATAAAATCCAGAAAAATATTCATTTATCTTCTTATTCTAATTAAACTTAAGACAAAACGTGGGTATGTTAATTAGAAAATTTATCAACAAAGTAGGGATGAACGGTAATAACTTTTCTGCAGAATCCATCAAAAACGGCTAAAATAAGATCATTTTAATAAGAGTAAATTATGATCTTAGGTACACTTTTGGAAATAATAACAAACGAATCTTTTTCCCAAATAGAAACTGTAGGATCTTACAGTAAAAATATCCTTTTCTATTTATGTGGTATTTTAAATTGAATGATAATTACTTTTCTTTTCATTTTAATAGATGAGTACTGATTAGAGTTGCCTTACCTTCTAATAAAGCATGTAACCTGGATTTTATACGTTGTTTCAAAAGGCGCTCTCATAAATATCTATTTTTCATGTAAACTACGTTGTAATAGTTTGCCCCCTTCCTTAGAGCAATTACCAATTCATAGATGTTAAGAATTTGTTGTGCTACCCCTTGATAACATTAGCGCAGCCATATTTTCTCTTTATCCTGCCATTGGTATACCAAATAATCATTAAATGTAAATGGCCCCGTACGATATAAAAAAAAATTCTTGGGTTTTCTTCCAAAATGATGGACTGAAGTGAAAGTTAGATCCCTTAATCTGTATTTCAGGGAACGTTTTACGGGGAAAATTGATCGCAGCCGTCTCGTAATCTATATGGAAGTCTTGTGGATTGAAATATGGAACTTCATTCTTTAGTAGGGTGAAAAACTGTATATATGTTAGCCTGAATAGTATAGAGCTGCTGGAACAATAACGGAATTTGTGTAGCAAAATCCAATCGAGCTTCTTTAGCACAAGTTAACTCTTCATTCTCGAACTCGCTACTTTGCATTATATACATACACTTGCACTCATTTTTAGCAATATTAGGTACACAGGTACGTTCCTTTCCGTTTTTCATTATAGTCGACATTGTTGAATCGCTGGTTACATTACCGGAGTATGAACCGTTTGAACAAATGCAAATAATAGTTTGATTTTTCTGCACAATCTTTTAGCAAAACCTGAGACTTTATTTTAAGTGATAAAATTTCACGCCTCTAGCTTATAGAAAATATTAGAATTTTTAAAATTTCTGTGTTTGTGTAAGTTTTATTATCTTTTAGTTTTTAGTTCAATAGTTTATATATATAAGCTTTTTTAAAAATATTTTTACGTTTATTTTATTTTGTATTTTTTAGCATCAGAATTTGAGAAAATACTAGAAGAAGCGCAAATATAATTATTAAATTCATCTAGATAGTTTTTTGTTACAAATTAAATAAAAATTCTAAAATATGTTCACTTAAAAGGCTTAAACTTAGACAACGTTGTAGTTTTGATATGACACTTGGAACAAAGAAACAAATAATTTTACAATTACAAAATATCAGTAACATAAGCAAAACATAATTGGTGAATTAAAAATTTTGAGAATCCGGGAGTTTTCTTTAACTTGACAACTTAAGTGAATAGTAAAAAGTGTTTTTAATGTCCCAAATGAAAATTAGGTAAAGCGACTCATAGCGAAAATACATAACAAAAGTTCGGGGTCCTTTATATTCTTACCTAAGCAAATTATTTATAAAATCAAGAACTATTCATTTCTCCCTTAATTCTAATTACACCCATTAAAATGTTATCAACGTGGACATTACGATTAACCGTTATTTTTTTCCTAGAAAATCCACAAAAGTAGAAATAAGATCATTTTAATGAGAATAAATTATCATCATAAAAACATTAAATATTTTTTTAGTTATTTTCAAGATAATAATAAGATCTTTCTTACCAATTGAAACTAATGTGATCCCTCTTACCAATTGAAATTAATGTGAAATGGTTTCACAATAAAAAAATATATAAAAAATCTTATCTCATTATAAGGTTTTTTAAATTGTGATAATTCCAAGAAATGATAAATGAGTTCTTCAATAATTTTCATAATTCGTTCTTTTAAAATTTACGCTGTAGATACATATCAGTATATAATGTTTAACTTTGTACTTTCCCAAATTGGAACTACATAATTCTAAAGAAAAAAAAACAAACTTTTTCTCTGAAGCCTATTGCATTTGTGACACAAACTAAATTACTTCGCTCCATATTAATATTATCACCCACAAAGTACGATACGATTAGACAGCTCCGAACCACCCCTTTAATGCGAATTAAACCAATTACAAAATAAATGTGACTGACGAGGTCAAAAACCAAATATAGGGTCTGTACAAAGTCTGATGAATCTATGCAATTCCCAATTAATAACTTACTTAGAGGTGTCACAATTTAACTTGTAAACACCAAATTTATTCTTTTTTTTGGTTTTCGTCTTATTGTTTTTGATATATCGACCACGGCTGTTATGGCTGATATTAGTCCTAAAAGTAACGGTTGCACTTTTAGTTTCAAAGTTAGTAACATTTGATGTTATTTTTTCTGTATAAGTGAAAGAAAAAAAGTTTTTTAAAAATAAAGCTGCAAACCAAAAAACAGAATAAATCCGGTGTTTACAAGTTAAATTGCAGAACCTGTTTAAAATTTTATATTGGAAAGGCAGAACGTTTAAAAAAAAGAATTAAGAGCATACATTTACTTACAGAAACCAATACCATACATAACATAATTCCAATTACCTTAAACATTTAATTCAGGAAAACTATACCTTGGATGAGAACTTTAAAATTCTACATGCAGAACGAAAAAGGAAAAACCTAATTTACAAGAAACTATTGAAATAAACAACTTTAAAAAAATAGAAACACATTATTAAATGATCAGTTAGACCTAAAGAGTTTCCCATCGAAAAATCCAGAATATTTTACCTGTAGAATATTCGCAAACGGGTTCAGGTATTTAAAGACAGTTTGTATTACACTTTTATTTATTATCGAATATCTTATAAAAAAAAGAAATTAACTTCTCGATGTTTTCGTCAAACGTAGCAATAACTTTTGAGAATCCGGGAATATCCTGTAACTTGACAACATAAGTGAGTGGTATAATATGTTTTTAATGTCACAAATGGAAATGGAATTTAGCTAAATCGGCTGGGACAGAAAATTCACAAGAAAAAATGCGTTGTCCTTTACAATCTCACCTAAGTAAATTATTTATTAAATCAATAAAACTATTCACTTGTTGCTTAATTCTAATTAAACTTATTCAAATGTAATCGAGGTGGGTATGTCAATGAAAAATGTATTAAAATTACTAAAAAAGCCGAATTAGGCTTCCTAGAAAATCTATAAAGAAAACAAAAATACGAGTAAATAATGAGTATAAATAAATTATCGGATAAACGTATCGACATTTTTTTATTATCTGTTTTCGAAATAACAATATGATCAACCATTACCGACAGAACACATTAAAAAAATATATGAAATCTTATCTCATGGGATTTTATAAATTGCAAAGGTTCCATTGTTTTCCTTTTACGAGGGAAGTAATATATAAAATCTCATCGAATTATGGGGTTTTTAAATTGTAATAATTTCAAAAGAAGAGTTTAGGCTTCACATACATATCATGATATATCGATTAACTCTATACTATCACAAATTTTTAAATAAATAATCACTTCTCTAGAAATAAATCAAACTTGCTTCCTGAAGCGATCTACCTATATTGTATTTGTCACACAAACTAAATTACTTCGCTCCTTGTCAATATTATTACCCACAAGTACAATACGATTAGACAGCTCCGAACCACTTTCTTAAAGGAGATTAAATCAATTACAAAATAAATACCACTAGACTCCGAAGAGGTCAAGAACCAAAATAGGGTAAAGTGTGCTGGAATCACCCAATTTTTAATTAATAATTAATTTAGTACCCTTAATAGAGCTCTGACCGAATGAATATGTGTTTAAATCACTATAAAAAAAGAAATTAATTTCTCGATATTTTCGTCAAACGTAACAATAACTTTTGAGAATCCGGGAGTACCCTGTAACTTGACAACTTAAGTCAATGGTAAAGTGTTTTTAATGTCCCAATTGATCATGAATCAGAATTCGTTAAATCCGCTGGTAGCGAACATCCATAAAAAATGCAAATATTCTTACATAATAAATTGTTTATTAAATCAACAGAACTCTTCATTTGTCTCTTAATTCTAATTAAGTTTATTAAAATGAAATGTATGTGGGTATTCCTAGAAAATCGTTAAAAAAAAAACAAAAATAAGATCATTTTAATGAGAGTAAAAAAATTATTGGCTTAAACGTATCAACATTTTTTTGTTTTCTGTTTTCGAAATAATAATAAGATCCAACCATTACCAGAGGAAACTACAAAATCACATTAAAAAAAATCTGTAATTTTCCTTTACCCGGAACTCCTCTCGTTGTAAATATTTCCTTTTATTAGGAATAGTAAAGTGTGACCCAATTTACTTATACATAGTTATTTAGAAAAACATACCTTTAAAGTCTTTTTAAACATTTTTGGCGCCATTTTATTCCATCACATTAGATTCCTACAATTATTTTACTAGTTTCTAACCCTGCCATACTTGATTTTTGGGCAAAATTTAAAATTCAATAACTAGTTTTTATATTGACAAACACCGCGATTGTGTTACGTCATGTTGAATTAGTACCAATTTATCCCTATATCGTATTTAATTTTTCTGCCAAATTTAAAGTCGGTTCTTACTATGATTTTTTAAAAATTTTATTTCGGCGACATTTTGTTCCGCCATTTTTAATTAACACAACTTTACCAGTTTATCTCTATATCACACTTAATGCTTGCACAAAATTTGAATTTAACATAATTAGTAGGTAGTTTTTTCAGGCTGATTTTTTAAACATTTTATTGGGCCGCCATTTTGTTTTGCTGCCTTATATTCATACCAAACTGTTATCAGTTCATTCTTATGTAACAGTTGCATTATGTTTAAAATTTGAAGTAAATTGGATAATTAGTTTATTTAGTAATATTTTCATCCCTATATGAGCATAATTTTTGACTAAAATTTGACAGACAGATAGATAAACCGACAGACGGACTGACGGATTTGACAAACCCCTTCACCGTATTGTAAGCAACCTATTTTGACACTGCTTTGACAGACGTAACTGAAAGTTACTCAACAAGGTATTGGTTGCCCTTAACGACAGGATGTAAGTCCCTGTATTGTATGTTTACAAGAAACTGCCGGATATATTTATGTATTTTCATTATCATTATATTTGATAGCATTCTCATTAAACTATGAAGGCAGCCGTGATCCTTTGTCAGAGCAACATAAGCAGTTTTCATTTTATCAACAACGTCAAGTTGACAATTCATAGCGAAAAGTTTGAAGAAGTCGAATTGTCTGACTCTGTGTGGACAAAATGGATATTTCAGACATAGAAGAATCAGCTAATATTGCTTGTTTATTTTTTCTACCGGAAAAGTCGAAAAAAAGTTATGAAGCAGCATATAAATCCTTTAAGAATTGGTGTCAAAGCAAGACGGCTACTGCAGTCTCAGAAACCTTGTTTTTGGCGTATTTCCACGAAAAAAGTGCTATATTGAAGTCCCACTTTCTATAGAGGAAAATATAGATATTTCTAAGTATCCCAAAACTTCGAGCATTTTTGAAAAGAAAAAATTATGGTTATAGACCCAAAAAATCGAATGTGTTTAACAGGGAAGATATGAATAAGTTCATGCTTGAAGCCCCCGATAATATATACTTATTGATGAAGGTCGTAATGGTAATTAGAGTTGCTGGAGCGTGCCGTTCTAATGAACTCTGTGAAATGAAAATTGACAATGTTAAAATAAGTCAAGAAGTCATAATTGTGACCATTCCTGATTCCAAAAATAGAATATCACGTACATTTACAGTGACAAAAAGTGACGACATTTTGAAATGACAGGTTTGTCATTTCAAAATAATTCAAAAGTACATTGATACGAGATTCCACATGACGACTATTAATCCGCGCTTCTTTATGCGATATCAAAATGGAAAGTGCTTAAACCAGCCGGTCGGGAAAAATACGTTTTCGTCAATTCCAAGTAAAATTGCGAAATTTCTAAAGTTTGAGAACTTTAAAATGAATACTGGACACTCTTTTAGAAGAACGTCTGCAACTTTATTAGCAAATACTGGAGTTGATGTATTAGCTCTCAAGCGACATGGTGGATAGAAATCCGCTCCTATTGCAGAAAGTTACGTAGCTGAGAGCCTCAATAATAAAAAGGAAGTAGCAAATAAAATTTTATACAATAAGACCCAGCCAGAAGTCTCTTGCAGTGCTTCAACAGTGACAGAAACATTGGTTAGAAATGAAGTATCTATGGAGTCAGAAAATGTAATACACATCGAGAAGAAACGAGAATACGTGTTTCCAAATTTTGTTAATAATGTGAATAATTATAATAATTGTATCACTAATGTTTATTTCAATTAATATCACCGGATTTTCGTCCGGATTTTTGTAGTATGTTGATGAAATCAAAAATTAAAGCTACTTATAATAATTTTAGATTATTATTTCCCTAGTGATGTAAGTTGACTTACATCCTGTCGTTAAGGGCAACCAATACCTTGCTGAGTAACTTTCACTTACGTCTGTCAAAGGAGTGTCAAAATAGGTTGCTTACAACACAGGGAGGGGAAAAATAATTATTTTGGCATCTAGGGACGCTAAAACGTGAAGATATGTAAAAATGGAGAAGTTGATTTTTTTCAGACTACAAAAATTTAATTTGGCCGCCATCTTGAATTAAGACCACAGTTTTATTAGTTACTGTACACTACAGTTACTTATGGAATACAATTTGAAATCAGTTCATTAAGTGTTTTTTCAGGCTGAATTTTTAAATATTTTATTAAGCCGCTATTTTGTTCCGCGATCTTAGATTGGCACCAAAATTTTATCAGTTGATTCCTACATAATACTTGATTTGTGTGCAAAAAAAAAATAAATTGGGTAAGTACTTTATAATTTTTTTAACATTTCACTAGGTTGCCATTTTGTTTTACCATGTTCGATTTTTACAAATGCCGCGAACAGGCAGACAGATCGACGGAATTGACAAAAAAAATGTTTTTCGGCATCTAGGGATCCTGAAACGTAAAGTTCTGAAAAAATCTCGAAGGGTGATTTTTCACGATTACAATATTCCCTTTAACGAGGGAAGTAATATATAACATCTTATTTAATTATGGAGTTTTTAAATTGTGATAATTTCAAAAGATGATAAATGAGTTCTCAAAAAAATTTTATAATTCAATCTCTTAGAATTTACGCTGCCGATATATTAGTGTTCCAATTAGAAATAGGATTTAGCTAAATCGGCTGGCACCGATAAGAAAAGTGCGGGGTTTTTTATATTCTTATTGTTACCTAAGTAAATTGTTTATTAAATTAATTAAATTATTCAATTGTCTTTTAATTCTAATTAAAATTATTGAAATGTAATCAACGTGGTTATGCCATTGAGAAATTTTACTAAATAATGCACGAAATCTAATTTACTTTTCTAGAAAATCCATAAAAAAAAGATCAAGTTAATGTAAATGAATTATCCTCTAAAACATATTTACATTTTTTGTAGCTATTTTCGAAATAATAATAAGTTCTTTCTCACCAACAGAAACGGCTGAACATCACATTAAAAACATATAAGATGTTATATCATTATGGGGTTTTTTAAATTGTCATAATTCCAAAAGATAATAGATTGAGTTCTCCTACAGTTTTTATAATGCACTCTCTTAGAGTTTAATTTGCAAATATATGTCAAAATAAAACGTTTAACTCCGTAGTTTCGCAAATTGTACACAAATAATCACTTGTCTAGAAATAAATCAAACTTTTTCTCTGAAGAGACCTGCCTGTATTGTATTTGTGTTGCTACACAAACTAAGTTATTTCGCAACTTATCAATATTATCACCCACAAAATACGATATGATTAGACAGCTCCGAACCACTTCCTTAACGCAAATTAAATTAACCACAAAATAAATGCGGCGCGGCTCTGAGAATGTAAAAAACCAAATAAAGGGTCTGTGGACAGAGTGGTGCAGCCACCAATTCGTAATTAATAATTAATTTAGTGCCCTTATTAGAGATCTGACCATCTGAATAGTCCGTGTGTTTAGATTATGGAAAAAGAAATTAACTTTACTTAAAAATTCGTTAAATGTAACAATAATTTTGTGAATCTGAGAGTATTTTGTAACTTGTCAAATTAGGTGAGTGGTGAAATATGTTTTTACTGTCCCGAATTGAAATGAATATTTTTGTACTTTCGCAAAAACGTAAATAAATAATCACTTTTTCAGAAATATATTTGTTTCCTAAAGCGACCTACCTATATTGTATTTGTCACACAAACTAAGTTCTCTCCTTATCAATATTATCACCCACAAAGTACGATACGATTAGACAGCTCCGAACCACTTTCTTAACGCAAATTAAACCAATCACCAAATAAATGCGACTCGTCACTGAAGAGGTCAAAAATTAAATATTGGGTCTGTGCAAAGAGTGGTGGATCCACCCTCTTTCTAATTAATTTAGTACCCTTATTAGGGGTCTGACCGTCCAGCTACACAAATCCGTTTTGCAAAGGTTTCATTTCAGTCGGTTTTGTTCGAAAATGTTGGGGAATACGGAGCAAGAAGATATAGTGTTTTGTAAGTGGCACATTTACATTTTTCCGACGTGTGTAAATAATTGAATTACATATGTTTTTTTCATATTAATTGATTTACCAGTGGCGTATCTGTTTCCCATTTAAATATTTTATTTGATATAATATTACTCTTTAATTTTGCTCAGTGTGTCTTTGATTTTTTCATCCAACACCGAAAGTAACTCAATTTTTCTCAAGTCCATTTTATCTGAACCACTAAATAGACAAACCTATATGTGTCACTTTTTGGACAGAATTCAAATTATGGCATTTTCAAGAAGACCTAAGATACTGTGTTGGCATTGTATAGCTCTAGATATAGAATGTATGGCCTAGAGGGCCTAAATGTAGTTTTACAAAAAATTCTTTATGCAGAGATATTGTCATTGTCTCAAAATTTTTATAAGCGGTAATGGTATATAAATAATAATAATAATATTATAAATCGTCTTTTATTCGAAAATCAGTTACACATATAGGCGAGGTTTAGTATTACAATCTGCTACTCTTACCTAACCTATAGGGTCCATATATAACATTCGCATAATTAAAAATTGAGAAAATAAGAGATTTACACAGTTTCTTTCGTAAATGGAAACTAAGGCAGTCTTTGTTTGAATATAAAGTATTCAAAACGCAATATGATCTATAAGGATTTTTTTGTGTTCGGCAAATCTTAGACCAGAGTCAAATATAACTCCCAGATTTTTAGTACTTTCGCTAAAAGTCAGATTTACTCCGTTGATAACCGACACAAAATTAGCCTTTAATCTTTTAATCATATTGGGGTTCCCAAAGAGCATAAAACAAGATTTAGCGGCATTTAGTTTTAAATTGTGAGAGAAAGAAAATTCATAGATTTTATTTAAGTCGCTATTAATTCTATTTAAGACTATCTGAGCATTATTGGGGATAAAACTATAGTAAACTTGAGTATCGTCAGCATAGCTATGCATATTGCAGAACCTAACTTTATTTATTTATTTATTTCTCTTTGGGACACATACAGGTCTAGCCCACATTGTGTCCATGTCCACTATTTACATGTTAATTTAATCGTTAACAAACACCTAAAACTACACAGCTACGTATTATAATCTATTACTTAACATATTGTACAATATAATTAATACTGGAAAAAAAACTTATGTCTTAATACCCATTTAGAAAATCGGCCTCTAAAGCTTTTTTAATATTTTTGGAGGACATACAGAACAAATCAATGTTATCGCAGTGAATATTTGCAGAGTTTAACATTCTAAATATAAGAGAGTTTGCACAGCTATTAGTGTAAGCTATAGGAGGTACAAACGAACGAGTGTTTCTTAGATTTCTTTGAGGAACTGTTATTGGAATTTGGGATAAAAGATCAGTTAAATCGACTCGGCAACAAATAATTTTTTTCAGAAAAACGATATCATTTATAACCCTGCGATCTGCCAGGCTTAAGAGTTTAAATTCTAAATTCGTATTTGTAAATAATTGTAATCTGTGGCCATGTTGTTCCTTTATTGCCAAAGATTTTAAAAACTTGTTCTGTACGCGCTCCATTCTTTGAATATAGACATCATACATGGGATTCCAAA
Organism: Kuschelorhynchus macadamiae; assembly: GCA_030620095.1. Classification (NCBI taxonomy): domain Eukaryota; kingdom Metazoa; phylum Arthropoda; class Insecta; order Coleoptera; family Curculionidae; genus Kuschelorhynchus; species Kuschelorhynchus macadamiae. Next base: position 35,398 of record JAUTXW010004647.1, on the reverse strand, counting down.
CAGAGGATGCGAAATTCAGTCGACAAAAAATATAAGCACGATAGAGGGTCAGTAAGGTACTATTATTTTGAAACTCTTTCGATTCTTTATCATTTATATAAATGATATGTTTATGCATCCCAACATTCTAAACGCATTTTTAACAATATTGTCAATTTGTCGATCAAAGAGCATCTTATCATCGGAGATAACGCCTAGGTCTCTTGCTTGGCCCTCTCTACGAAGCTGGTTTGAATTCAAACTATAATTGAAAACCACTTTTTGGTGATTACGGGTAAAACTCAAACATTTTTCAGTGTTTAAATATAGACTATTTGTAGAACAATATTGTTCAATCCTAGAGAGATCTGATTGCAATTGCTGACAATCAACGCTATCTTCTATTACTTTATAAATTTTCAGTCATCCGCATAAAATAAATAATTCCAAATTTTAAAGCATTTACTGATATCATTTATATAAATGATAAAGAGTAAGGGTTCCAGATGACTTCCTTGGGGTACCCCAGATGTCCAGATAAATAAATCAGACGAGGAACCCGCAACCGCAACGGAGTGCTCACGATCGGTTAAATAAGATCCGAACCATTTGAGGATTATGCTGTCTACACCGATATCGGCAATTCATTAATAAGAATTTCATGGTTAATTTTATCGAATGCTTTGCTAAAGTCGGTGTAGATTGAATCGACCTGAAGACGGTTATCCAAACTATTTAAGATGAATTGCGAATAACTAATGAGATTAGAGTCAATCGATCTATTAGCAAAAAATCCGTGCTGCTGGCTATTGATTATGTTTTTAACTAGGTAAAAAATATATGTTTATAGACTAACTTTTCAAACACCTTTGCAATTTTTTATGTTACTCCTATCACCAGACTTATGGATGGGCACAACAATGGCCCTTTTCCATACAGTAGGAAAATGGCCCTCATTGAGCGATTGATTAAATAATTTTAGAATTGGTTGGCATAAACCATTGGCGCGTTTCTTGACAAATATAGACGGAATGCCATCAGAACCGGCTCTCTTTTTAGGATACACTTCCCTAAGCACAGAAAGGACCTCCTCCTTTTTCAAGAAATGCGACTGAAAGTCGCATTTCCTGAAAAACTCTCTGACGTTATTAGGTTGTTAGTTTTTGGCTCAAATACAGATTTAAAAAAAGTTGCCTAAAAGGTTACAAACATCATTATTATTATTAGCTGTACAGTTTTCAAAATACACTTCCAAAGGTATATCTATTTTTCCGCGTTTAGCAGATACAAAATGCTAAAATTTTTTGCAATTTGTGGGAATTTCCGCCTGAATATGATTGATATAATTTTGATAGTCTTTTCTAATTAGAGTCTTTAAACAGCTTCTAAGAGTTCTAAAGGTATTTAAATCACTTAAACTTCCATAAACTTTCCATTCATTATGGAATTTATTTTTTTCTTTGATCACTTTAATGGTGGAACTAGAAAAGTATGCTGGTTATTTACTGTTACGGTAACCAGTTGGAGAAATTCCGATATTATATTATTTATTCTGTAATAAAATTTTATAAGTTATTACTACTAAGTAAATTATTTCATGGGGTACTGAGTATTGTGTCATTTATAATATTATAATTAGCTTTATGAAAATTTAAAAACTTATAATGTGGTATGTGCAGTGATCTGGCGAATCTTATATCAAGAAAAAACCCCAAACTTGGATGATAAGGATCCTCCAGCACCATCGGACATGTACATTGAGAAATAGAAGTAATCGTGTTATAGTCGTTTAACAGTATTAAATCTAATGTTTTTCCTAGTCTATGTCTTAAATAGTTGAACTGGACCACCTCGAAAAAGGAAAGCATATCAACAAAATCTGCAGATTTTACATCCGCATTCGAAGGTACTAAATAGCTATCATCAGTAAAGGCCCAGTTTATGCCAGGGCAGTTAAAATCTCCGCATATTATAATTTTACTATTACTCACTCTTTCAGTGATCCAGCCCAATTTTGACATAAGTTACCCTAGCGATGTCATCACCCGGAGGCAGGTAGATGCAGCACAAATAAACACTTTCATTATCACTCACTTTTAATTTTACCCAAATATCTTCAGCCTCACTATGAAACCCACGTACCAAGGAAGCACGAAGAATATTGCGTGTGGCTATGAAGACATCACCACCATCCGTTTTTTGTGATCCAGAAGTTTCGCGGTCTCGACGAAAAATATTATAAGTATTTAGTTTAATCACCTCTTGACCAAGAACCGAGCTGTTTAACCAGGATTCCGTTACGAACACAACATGAAAGTTATTAGAGAACACGTTCAAACGGAAATCAGATAGTTTAGTTCTAATTCCCCTAACGTTTTGATAAAATGCAGTTAGGGTACTCTCAGTGTACGAGAACATTGCAGAAGATCAACACATATGATGTTTACTGTCTGGCATATAAATTCTAAAAAGCACTAAAAATTCTTCAGTACTTCCATGTTTTTCACGTGGATGACTTTGGAGCGATCACCCTTACGTAAGAAGATATTACCATTGCGTACCCATACAAAACTAAACTGTTTTTGTCGAGCAACAGCAAGCGCCTCCTTAAATAAAGCTTTATTCGTTTGTGTTAAATGTTCATTTAGGTAAATCGGTGCAGAAGTATTATCCAGAATGAGTCGCTTTTTGGGACTATCACAAACTTTTACCTTGGCTACTGCAATTATATCCTCTCTGAAGCATCTGCAAGTAAGCCTAACAATAATGTTCTTAGGTTGGTTCTCAGCATTTTGTGTGGGAACCCTGTGTACGAAGTCAATCATTTTATCTTCCACAGCGTACCTAATAAAACAGCCAATGTTTTGGTGACCAAATTTTTTTTATTATGTTCGGGTACTAAGTGGAGTCAATATTGTTGCTCCTGCTCATTTGTTCCATACCGTTAATTTTAGTGGAAAGGGAATTTACTTCTGATTTAAGTTTTTGGAATCAATGGAATTCCATTAATTAAAGAACGTTTTAACAATGAAATCGGAATGAATGGGATTAAAAATATAGCTAGAAGCAATGGATATAATGATAATTTTGTATATAAATTAGTAAATAGACATAAGCATAAGAAAATGTTAAAAGATGCCTCTACTTTTCAAGCACCTGAGGCTCCCAATAAGTTCATAGTAATCCCATATGATCCCAGATATACGAGAGGTCTAGAAAAAGTATTTAAAAACGTAGGTTTTAGAATAGCCTACAAACCGAGAACAGTTTGAAAAATCTCTTTGGAAACTCTAAAGACAAAGTCGAGTTGAAGGAGAGGAGTGGCATCTATGAAATTATGTTGGGCAAACTAAACGCTCCATAAACATTCGTTTTAAAGAACACATGGCACATTTAAGATACGGAAAAACAGAAAAGTCAAGCGTTGCCCAACATGCTTTGGAAAACAATCACCAAATAGGAATAAATAATCTTAAGTTGATTAAAAAAGTATCTAATAATATATTATTGGATGCATTTGAGAGAATAGGAATAGTTAAATGTGGTAAGAAAGCACTAAATAAAGACAGAGAGCCTATTCCCTATAGTCCCCTCTATTGTTTACTTGACAACGGTGCAGTCGGGTGCAACCAAGTGTGACCACATTTACCTATAAATAGTCTCGGTTAGGATAAGTTACTTTAGTTTATATCATCTGCTAATGATGCTTGGTTTAGCAAAACGCCCGTCCAGAACGTAACAAGTTGTGCAGTGTGGTTAGAACTCTTGTATTTTGATCTATCTTCCACCACAGGTTCCAGTGTTAGGACTCGATTTAAATTATTATTTAATTGATCCTCCAATGTTAAGTACTAGCTAAAAATTAATGAAAAAACTAGAAGATCATCAACATCGTATTCTTTTTTTGAAGTTTATCCTTACTCATCGACTCGCCCAAATGTCTTGACGAACGAAAGCGAATGCCGCCACTATGCGTTGCCAAAGATCGTTTTTTGAGGTAACAGGAGCATTATAAATAAGCTCCTTCACCTGCTCTTAAAGGTAAAAGTCTTTAAGGTGACTGAGGAGGCCAAGCAATAGGTCCACTTTGTCCTATCCAACGGTTTTCAAAGGTCTTATTTAGGAACTGTCTAACGGGAGCAGCGCTAGTGCTTCGTCATGTGGGAACTACAAATTGTAAATCATTTTGTAGAAAATTGTGGTAGGAAGCGTGATTTAGCGGACTTAGGTAGAAGAATGGGGCCAATAAGCTGATTGTGTACAATCCCTGCTCATATATTAATAGATAGTTGATTTTGTGAGTTTAGTTGCCTTAATAAATTGGGATTTGTATCACATCTTGAGTAAAGGTTATTAAATTTATATCAGTAAATAGAACTTGAATTAAAAATTGTGGATTCTCCATATTTGTCTTAAACCCGTGACAAAATTGCAGTCAAGGTGCATAGCTAAGTTCGTGTACTAATTGTTGGGGTATTTTCAACAAGATTTAAAATATTTTCTTCAAATTCTAGACGTCTATGATACCTTTGCCTGCCCACGTTAATTTTTTTTAGATTTTAATGTGTCTTCATTTCGCAATCGTCCCAAAAGATTTTCAAAAATGTTTTTTTCAGATATTCTTTTTAAATGAAATTTATTGAAATACAGTCTTACAGCAGCCCTTGAATTCTTTCTTGCTTGCCCCTAACACAGAAGAACATCTATTAACTCAATAACAGCGTTAAGCATTATTTGTAAATAAGTATTTTATTTATCTGTTCGAACGGACATTCAAATTATTGTCATAAATGTTTCTAGAGTAAAAAATGTCATTAATTGGCCTCTACTAATACCAATTATGATGTCTCACCTCAAAAAAAAAATCGGTCACCAAATTGCGGTCAAAAATGTAGTTCCTCGTAAAAGTTATTTAAAAACATTGAAAATAATATTTCATCTTGAACACCTTGTATCTCAAAAATCAAACAAGTTCGTTAAATCAGGCTTCCTACCTCAATTTTTTAGAGGATATGCTTCCTCTAAATATGCGTAATAATAATTTGTGGTGCCGACATGATGGAGGACCATAGCATTTCCCTGCCCCCATTAGGCAGTTCTTAAAAGAGACCTTTGAAAAACGTTGGATAAGACAAGGTAGACTTATTACTATTGGAGGTGACCATAAATAATAATTTAAATATTAGAAATAAATTATTAAGTTAATAAAATCACGGCATATTTTTAATTCTTTTAATATTTCGAAAATGAAAGTAAAAAGCATTACCAAGAGGGATTTTTGATCGAAATTCAGGTTACCGAGTCTCCTAGTCACATAAGTGGTGAATTCACCTAGCGCCTAAGGGATTTGGTAATCTGCTTCGATGTAGAAATTTGCAAATTTCTCATCTCTCAAAAAACCGTCATCTGTGGCGTTGTTGAGTAAGTATACCTTTTTAGACGTTAGGATAAGGTTTATTCATTAGAAGCTCACTGTCAAAAAAGTTACGGCAATTTAAGTGAAATAATAATAGTGTCCGCAGCACCCTTTTAATGCTGCATAAAAACTAATACCAAATTATGATATCTCACCTCAAAAATCCCCTAGCCACCAAATTGTGTGAGAAAAAATCGTTCCTGGTAAACGTTATTTAAAAAAAATTAAAGTAAGATATCAACATCAAAAACCAATAATTTGCGGACCCATGCATTTATGAATCCTTCGCCTTATTTTTGGACTCTCATTAAGCGATAGCCCATGTTTTTCGCAACACTCTGTATAAACTTATATCATTTCTAAAAAAAAAGAGAATATTATACATTATTTTAAAACATTTCTCTTGATTATGGTTCACTTATAAATATTTGATTATCATTTTTATTGTTTATGTCAATAGCTAAATTATTCCGTATTCCGAATGTCTTCAAATTTTGTTACTAAAATTCGGCAACACCTCTTAGTATTCTCATACACACAAAAAAGAACAGGGATATAAAAACTTTTTCCCAAAATCGTTCAAAAATGTTGAAAGAAAAAGTCAACATCTCCTTGTAAATAGACATATAACTGTTAGGCCTATCTCAATTTTTTAAATTTAGAGGATTTGCTTCCTCGAAATATGCGTAATAATAATTTGCCAACATGACGGAGGACCAGTGCACTTCGATGCCCCCATTAGGCAGTTCTTAAATGAGATCTCTGAAAACCGTTGGATAGGACGAGGTAGACTTATTACTATTGGAGGTAGCCATTTCAATCATCCCTTCTAATTTTTTTATTAATTTTTAGCAAGTACTGAATATTGTAGGAATAATTAAATAATAGTTTAAATATTAGGAATAAATTATTAAATTAATAAAATCACGGCATATTTTTTAATTCGTTAATATTTCGAAAATGAAATAAATACCAAGAGGCATTTTTAATCGAAATTGATTCAGGTTACCAAGTCTTTTAGTCACATAAGTGGTGACTTCACCTAGCGCCTAAGGGACTTGGTAATCTGCTTCGATGTAGAAATTTGCAAATATCTCGAAAACGGTAATCTGTAGAGTTGTCGAGCAAGTATACCTATTTTGCATAAAAAAGACGAGGAATAAGGTTTATACATTAAAAGTTCTAGAAGTTTACTGTCAAAAAAATTACGTCAAATTAATTGAAATTATAATATTGTCCGCAGCTCCCTCTTAGTGCTGCATAAAAACTAATACTAAATTGTGATATCTTACAATTAAGCGATGGTTCATGTTTTTTGAAACCCTGTATAAACTTATATCATTTCTAAAAAATTGAGAATGTTATACATTATTTTAAAACATTTCTCTTCATTATGGTTCATTTATAAATATTTAATTATCATTTTTATTGTTTATGTCAATAGTCAAACCATATTTGGTTACTAAAATTCGGCAACACACAACAACAAATCATTCAGAAATGTTGACATTTTTAAAGGAAAAAGTCAACATCTTGCAACTAGACATTGCCAGGCAACGGAATATAACTGTTAGGAAATATTATTTCATTACAGTATTAATATCTACTGCTTATTTCAAAATGTTGACAAGTTGATTTTAATCATTTATGTCCTTTCAATACCTCGTAGAAAAAGCCACTCTGTATTGCCTATCGCGGCAATTCGTATGGTCGTTCGGAAATGTTTAGCCTTTCCTACTAGGTATACAATATACTATTACCGTTTTTGGCGTACATTTTTTGACCGCGACTCATGTGTTTAGTGTACGCAAAGCATACAAAAGCAATAAAACAGTATGTCTATTTACGCCGCACACTGTATCCAGTATATGAAGCACATGCCCAAAATTGGATTTTTAAAATATAGCTAAATCATAGCAGGTGCTGGAATTTGTCAAACTATTATGTGTTTATCAATTGTTTCTGTCAGTGAAACCTATTTTAAGGTTATCAGTGTTGACATACACTCTTAGAAGTTGGAAGTTTTATTTTTCGCTGCATTTTTATTCCTACCTATCTTGTTACTTGCTTGATATTATTATCGTCCTTTTGTTGAAAGTCTGATTATTAATTAGTGATGCATGATGTAGGTACATACTCTCCGCTATATATACTAATGACGTCATTTATTAATAATCAAGTTAAATAATAACGCGCTTTGTTTTTACATGCAAAAAAGGGAAAAATTTGGGATCTTAAATTTGCGCTACTCGCTTTCGGATTTTATTACATCAATAAATATAGTTACTTTTATATAATTAAAAACTAAAGCAAAGAGTAAAAGCGAGTTGCGCAATTTTGAAATATTTTAGCCCTGCATATCATTACACGGTGACCATAAACTAGTGTATATCCACGTTCGTATCTTTTCTTTTCAAGATAACAATCTAAAATTTAGAGAGAGTCTAATAGGCCTTATAGATTTTACGTCTGGGTATGTGTCTGTATGTCTGTTTATGTGTGTGGATGTGTGTTTACCCGATAACTTTTGAACGGTTTAAATGGGATTTTGAAAAATACAATTTGTGTTTTTCATAAAGGAAAAATAATACTTCATATTCCCCATTCATTATGTAGGTATTTTCTCTTTCAGATTTAACTTCGAAAATCAAAATTCGAAGGAGGGACTTGACAGATATTTTCTTTAAGTTTAAAGCATTTGATCGCAAATTCGATGAAGTTATAGAATTTAGTTGTATGAGATGTTCTTGTCCCAGAAAATTGTGGAGCAATTTATTAGCCGAATTTCGCAACTTTAAAAGCCAATTAAACAAGAAATGGTTGCGGCACAATAGGCACAAAGAGAGATTTTTATCTAGTGAAACTGCGTGGCTAAATTGTTATTGTGATTTTACTAAATATTCTATACTAAAAGGTGGTAGACCAGAATTACCATTTGAAGAATGTAACGATAATTCAAAGCGCAGGAAAACAGCACACTTACGTTCTCAAATCGAAGCAGATGTCTTAGTTTACGCTTTACAGATGAATCTAAGAGCTTCTGAAAAAGTTAATGAAGCAGAGTTATCAATAAAGTTATGAAGAAACCCGAGTATTGTAAAGATTGTCTAGATATATCTTCTAGTACTAAAGCAAAAAACTTTCATCCAGAGAAGCCCATTCAGTAAGAAACTATGCACCAGATATTATTCCATCTTTCAGACTGGTGCAAGCTGAACAAATTTCCTCATATCCGAAAAACGTCCATGTGACAGAAACCGAAGCCATTGTACCCCTCAATCATTACTGAACCATACTGTTACACGTTTAGGTCAAGCTCAAAAAAAATGTTTTAAATGGTCAATCATTAGATGAGTCTTTACTCCTTTACTGCCCAAATGGGGTTTTGATGGTAGCTCCAGCCACACCCGATATAACAGAGAAATTTATTTCGGAAATAGCTGACGATAAATACATGTTCTTGACTTCTTTTGTTCCACTATGACTGATATACAGCAAAAATGACAAAACATATAGTCTGTGGCAAAATCAAAAACCCTCTTCACCGCGTTTTTGTAGACCGTTAAGTTTACAGTATTTAAAAGAAAAGATGAATTAGTTAAAAAACAAAAACAACGCCTAGATAAAGAAATCGAAATTTTGGTTGCAACGCAAATTATTATGGATGGCAAAAAATACTGTGTAAAGCACCGACCAATTTTAACAATGATTGTGTAATTCGCCTTCAAATAATAAATCCACAATGAAGTGTTACTTGTGTGGTGCTATTTCCGAAAAGTTTAATGACTTAGATACAATTGTTAAGACACCAATAAAAACGGATTAGTTATCTTTTGGTATTTCTGTACTTCACTTATGGATGAGACTATTCGAATCTTTTCTACATCTTTCCTATAGATTGCCTATTCGCCCTTGGCTAGTTGCTTTATCCTCGTTCCTTGCAAATTTGTTTATGGGTAGATTAGAAACCAAATTCAAAAAAGAACTCAAGTATTTCCCAAGGGTGTGGTATAGATACGTAGACGATATATTTGCTATTTTTAATATTAAAACAGAAAATTTGGACACTTTCTTGAGACATTAAACAATAAATATCCTTCCATTAATTTTACGTACGAAAAGGAGAACAATGGGTAATTACCTTTTCTCGACACGTTAGTTAATAGAAATAACGATAAATTTGAATTTGATATTTATAGGAAATTTACTAATACCGATAGGTATATAACATCCGACTCATTTCATTGCCGTCAACACAAAATGGCAGCATTTCATTTCTTAACTCACAGGTTAGTCAATTTTCCATTAAGTAAAGAACGTTTTAAAAATGAAATGAATCGGATTAAAAATATAGCTAAAAGTAATCGATATAATGATAATTTTGTACATAAATTAGTAAATAGACATGAGCATAAGAAAATGTTAAAAGATGCCACTACTCCTCAAGCACCTAAGGCTCCGAATAAGTTCACACTAATCCTATGTGATCCCAGATATACGAGAGGTCTAGAAAAAATATTTAAAAACGTAGGTTTTAGAGTAGCCTACAAAACGGAGAACAGTTTGAAAAATCTCCTTGGAAACCCAAAAGACAAAGTCGACTTGAAGGAGAGGAGTGGCATCTATGATATTAGCTGTAATGACTGCGATCTAAAATATGTTGGGCAAACTAAACGCTCCATAAACATTCGTTTTAATGAACACATGGCACATTTAAGATACGGAAGAACAGAAAAGTCAAGCGTTGCCCAACATGCTTTGGAAAACAATTACCAAATAAGACTAAATAATCTGAAGTTAATTAAAAATGTATCTAATAATAAATTATCGGATGCGTTTGAGACTATAGAAACAGTTAAATGTGGTAAGAAAGCACTAAATAAAGACAGAGAGCCTATTTGCTATAGTCCCCTCTATTTCTTACTTGACAACGGTGCAGTCATGTGCAACTAAGTGTGACCACATTTACCTATAAATAGTCTCGGTTAGGATAAGTTACTTTAGTTTATATCATCTGCTGATGATGCTAATTTGGTTAGCGAAACGCGCGTCCAGAACGTGACAAGTTCTGGTATAGTGTGGTTAGAACTCTTGCATTTTGATCTATTTTGTACAAAGATAATTTTGGTCAAAAGCAAGAAAAAATAAAAAAATATTTTGAGGATTTTAGGCGTTACCAAACTTTTGAAAAAATGCAAGGGTTTCACTTGATACCTTGTATGTACTATTTTTCATGCGTATGTGTATGGTCATGCAAGTGGAAGCAAATAACCAACAGATTGGCCAAACGAAGGTCGAAATCCGTATCTCGATATCGTATTTCGCAATTGAAATATCCATCATTCAGAATTGATGAAAAACATTCTTGATGCATTATTTATGGTCAGCAGTTTATATAGATATGCTCTATCTGCCCCACCCATACTTTTATAATGCAATTTTCTTATATGTATTAAACTTATGTGTGTTCTTACCAAAGGAAAACAAACCTCAACAAAGAACAATAATCTAAAACGATGCTCTTCTTCTTTGACACAAAACTTATTTATAACAACCCGGTTACAGTGTTGCTATTCGTACAGGCCTTTTCACAAAACTGATAAAATAAATAGTTTATGTGTTATTAATCTTCTATCATTACAGTAATTACATTATCTAACCGAACGATAGATAATGTAGCGAGAAATACGGGGTAAAGGTTTGCACTTTCATAAAATATTACATGTACTTTACACGTATTAAATTTTAAAAAAGTCCCGCCAAGTTATTATTGGAAAAATCTGAATATTATCTTACAGGTTTTAAGAAATAAACTTACATTAAATATTACACATTTAGCTGGTTAGGTATTTCCCTTAAATTTATTTTGTTGATATGAATACTACAAAATTTACGCAGTATTTCTAGTGGAATGAAAATTTGGGCTTAGCTAAACAAATGTTTTTAAGATTAACGAATTGACACAACATACAAATTATTCAGTAATTCATGTTCACTAGGATTACCGGATCTGACACACACGTAGTTTTTATAGGGGTATTTAAAAAGAAAAGTTTTTCCTCAAAAACTTCTTTAAAACGCCATTTATTCACAGATATGCGTGACTTAATTACAGATATGCAATATTAATGTGTAATGTAGTGGGGAAATCTCACCCATCAGTTACAGGGTTAAACTGGTCAAAAAAATGATATTGAGGCAAATATGCCTAAGTAAAATTTGCTCATTAATGAACACAAAGTGTTAAAGTTTAAATCTCGAAATTGTTTTTTTCTATAGTCATGATGTTTTTGAGATATCAACATAAAAACTGATAATTGAGAGTTTTCGGAGATTGGGAATACGAATTTAAATTTATCACACTGCAAGCCCTTTTACCCGGAGCTTTCCAGAGGCGTACTGAATTTTGCGAAATGGTTGTAACTAAAATTGAAGAAGGTCCACATTTTTGAAAAGAATTATTGGAAGGGAATATTTAACAGACGAAATAGTCATTTTCGGGCGGCTAGAAACCCAGAATTAGTTATTGAACGAAGGTTCCAGTTTCAATTCGGGTGTAATATCCGGATATTTTAAAAACGGCAGTCAGTAGATTTTTGGAAGAGTTACCTACCACTAAAATTATTGATTTCTTGCTGGTACCATTTGAATGGGACTCCTGCGCATTGCAGTGATGAAGTGAGTCATACGTTATATGACATGTTCGAAGCTAGGTGGTTAAGACGCTTGGGACTGTGGGACTGATCAGCTCGGTTTCCGGATCTGACTACCTTAGGTTCGTATCTTTGGTGAACCATAAAAGAGCGGGAGTATATACGAATCCGAATACAAAATCTCCAGGATTTGGAAAATCAATTATGTTGAGTATATGACGAATTAGAATAGATAGAAATTACTAAGAGCAACTACAAGAAATCATTTAGCATGCTTGCGCGAATGCCTTAATGCAAATGGTTGTCATTTTAAACAATTTATCTATTAGTTATCCTCTTTTGTTATAAATTAAAGATTATGTATTTGTCTGTTTAATTATCACTTATAACAATTTAATGCCTTTTGTTACAGTCCAGTAAATTAAAAAGTACAATTTGTAATTATTCGTTGAATTTAAAACTGTTTTTTAATGTCAAATAATTATCAAGATGAAGTAAACAAAACCTTCCATGGCTTACCTAGCGAAGTTATTCATTAAGCGGGTGTTTTTTTGTTGACGATCTTTGAATTCAGACAAATATTCAAAATTCGCTCATATCTGAAAAATGTATGTAGGTTATCTCGGCAAAAAATGTAAAGATGGGAAATATATATAAAAGATGCTTCAGTAATAATGAGAAACAATTCTAGATGGGTTTCCCTGCTTAAAAATAAGAAAAAAAGTTCCTATAAACCTATGTCCTAAACCACTCAGTTTTCTATATACAGTGTTAAAATTTATTTTTTTTAGTTTTTTTGATTTGCCTGGTACATTTATAAATATTTGTTTCAAATTTACCAAACGATGAATTTTAATTGATATATATAAATTGGCTATAACAAATTTTGGGAAATCGTACAGGGTGCATTTTTTTCCTGGACACCACGACCAATTTGACCGCCTCAAAAAAATTGCTATAGCGACACTGACCTAGTTTGGCTGGTTCCCTGCTTCATTTTACAATTTCTATGTCTCTTGAATTTTTTTGATATATAGCACCGTTTTGGAGTAATTTTGGAAAATGTGTTTAAAAACATGAACAGCTCTAATGGTTTTAGCATTAATCTGTATTTTCATTATTTCGGTAATAAAAGTTGGGCTAAAAACATTAGAACTGTGCATGCTTTAAACACATTTTCCGAAATTACTTTAAAACAGTGCCAGATATCAAGAAAATCCAAGAGGCTAAAAAATGTAAAATAAAACAAGGAACCCGATAAAACCTGCCAAACACTTTGAGGCGGTCAAAGATGTCGTGTTTTGGAAAAAAATACATCTTGCATGATTTTCCACAATTTATTATATCCAATTTATAGATATCGATTAAAGTTCAGCGTACGCTAAATGAAAATATTTCTATAAATGTACGAGTCAAATAAAAAAAAATTAACGCACTGTATGGAGAAAACTAAGCGGTTTTGACAACTTTTTTCTTGTTTTTAAGCAGAAAATTCCTGAATTTTTTCGTATTGTTAATGAAACACCTTGTATATTTCTTTTAATCTGAATGATTGCTATATATATATATATATATATATATATATATATATATATATATATATATATATATATATATATATATATATATGTATATAAATAACATAGCGCTTGTGCAACATAACTAGTCAAGAAAACAGTGAATTTAGGCTTAACAAACACAATATACACAAAATTAATATGAAGAAAAATTTAAAAATCCGTAATTGGTTTTTATATTTGTGTATAACACAATTTGTATACCCTCTAAAAAATATGCATACATTCTGCACATTTGTTTAGATTTAGTGCACATAGCAAACAATATTGTCCGTAATTATTGCACAAATTGTGAACATTTTATGCCCAAAGTTGTGCAACTAAACAGAAACATTTTTCTTATAAATATTGTATATTTTTTAGCACAAAATGTGCATTCTTTTTAAAATATGTTTGTGCATAATTCTTGCGCAAAATGTGAACATTTTAAGCACAAAATTGTGCATTACATTAGAAAATATTTTTTTCTGGATAATATTGTAATTTTTTTATGGACAAAATGTGTACGTTTTCTAAACATTTTTCGGTCACTATGAAAATATTTGAAATAAGGAAGCCAAACTACAATCGACTACAGAACCGTTAGTCAAAAATTATTTCCTTTTACTATGAAAATGTGAAATAAAAAATAATTTTTAATACAAAAATGCCTTTAATATTATAGCACCTCCAACTGGATGTAGATAAACTTCTTGGTAAATCCCTTTTGAAATCTCGATATTCCGTAACTGAAAAAAAAATTCGGGGTAAAATTACACGGTTTTTTTAACGAGTGAACATAGTACTTATCCAAAACATGTTTTGTAAGATTAGTTAAGTTTTTTGTATTTTAAAACATAACGGGTTACTGCAATTGCCATATTCAGAATTACACAAGAGCCAAACATAATTTTCGTTTTGTGAAAATAAAGCGAGTTGGAGTATGAGGCATATTTAATACAAATTCAAGTCCTTTCACATTTTAATGGGTAATTCCGGAACTCATTATGTTTTAAAAAGGGTTAAGTATCTTAAACCTGATATACAGTGAAGTCCGGATATAGTGAACTCGCAAGTTGCATCAAAATTGGTTTACTGTATCCGAGGTTTACTATAAGCAATAAATGAACTTTTGTACACACCTGATGTTTACCCGATGAATGAGGTTATTGTTATTACATAATAAACATATAATATTATGTAGGTATGTTGGTTTTGTAAAAAAATGCCACGATATACTGATATTTTTCAAAATATATGTATTACGTAATGTTGGTGAAAAATAAATATACAAAACAAGTAACAAGTGAACAAGAACAAGTTTAAACAATATTTAAAAAAAATAACTAAAAAAATGTATCCACCTATTGTTGGATAAACAAGTCGGATATTTTGGTTTGAACGAGTCTGTTAGAAAAGTTAATTTTACTTATATAGCCTTCAAGGCTACAAAAAGAATTCCAAACTTTTTCAGGAACTTCACGTGACTCCAAAAATGTGCGAATCTCTCTTATTTTTTCCATCATGTCTTTCACTGAAGGAACATTGATCATGGGTATTTCCTCAATAGCCTCCTCGTCTAGCTCATCTTCACTCAATTCTGCATTTGTTTCTGAAAAAAATAACGTAAATAAGTCATTATTTTAAAGTTACATTCCATGTTATAGGTACCTGTTGAAGCTAACTGGATAATTTCTTCTTCTGTCAAAGATTCAGTTGGAATAACTTGATCGTCTATTGAAACGTAACTTTCGAAGTCGAAATGTTCAATCCTATTCCTAATTTCTGCTTCAAGGGCTTTTTGGGTGTCGGTATTTTCCTCAGTATTTTCGGGATCTCCTGAATGTTTTTTTAGCCATTCTAGAGGTAATTCATCATCAGAGTCAAAGCCATTTTCTGCTTCTAAGAATCCTGCATGTTTATAACAGTTTGCAATAGTGTTTTTGCTAACTTCCTGCCAAGCACGGTGAATAAAATTTACAGCATCCAATAAGCTCACTGAAAATTCTTGTCCATCATCAATTGCTTCTATCATCTTCATCAGCAAAATCTTTCTATAGTGGCACTTGAGCGAATGGATTATGCCTTGATCCATGGGCTGCAGTTTTGAACTGGTATTGGGTGGCATAAAAACCAGTTTGATTTGATTCAACGGAACATTGGGATGTGCTGGACAATTATCTACTAATAGAATAATTTTTCTGTTTTTCTTCTTCAATTCAGTATCCCATTGGTGTAGCTTTTCGGTAAATAAGTCAGATGTCATCCACGCTTTGCTGTTTGACCTGTACTTGACTGGTAGGGTCTTGTTTTTAAAACATCTTGGGTTCACTGATTTGCCGATAACAAACAGTTTTCTCTTTTCTGTCCCAGACATGTTTGCAGTAACCAGAACTGTAATTCGAACCTTGGACAATTTTCCACCTGCACACCTTTCTCCTTGGAACTTCAATGTCTTATCAGGGGTTAGTTTGTAAAAAAGGCCGGTCTCATCGGCATTAAAAATATTGTCACTGTCATAATTTTTGCAAAGATCAGGCCAAACCGTTGTGAGCCAGTTATTAACAACATCTATATTAACTGATGCAGACTCACCAACAATTTTTCCTCCAGAGATACAATTTCTCTTTTTAAAACGTTCAATCCAACTTCTGGAACACACAAAATCTCTTCCTTCTATTTTACTTCCCATTTCACTTGCTTTATGCTGAAGAACTGGACCACTTATGGGAACATTTTCTTTTCTTTTTTGGGTAAACCACTGTAAAAGCCCCTTATTGACGCCTTCATGAGCTGATTTTCTTAGCCTTTTACAACTTGTATTCACTTGACCATAGGACGAGAGAATCGTATCTTTTTTTCCAGGTAATGGACACAGTTGCTTTGGGCAAATTCATTTCACGACAAATATCACTTTGTTTCATACCACTTTCAATTTTTTGTATAATATCGTATTTTTCTTTCAAAGTTAATGCTTTTCGTTTTTGCTTTTCCATTTTGAAGGTCTGTCGTCAATCTTCTCCACGAAATTTAAATCATAACCTAAATCAATATCAAACCAAAACAAATGTGTGCTCTCTCTCGGGGAATTACCGGGGGAGTCCCCGAAAAAGTTCATTATAAACGGAAAATGGATCTTAACCTTGACGAAATTTAGTTCACTTTATCCGAAAGTTTACTATATCCGGGTTCACTATAAACGGTAAAAATTTACATGTGTTGTGTTGTTTTTTTTTGTGTATTTCAAAAAGTGTTCATTGTAACCGAGTGTTCACAATAAACGGGTTTACTATATCCGAACTCCACTGTATCTTCTTTATTTTTATGTAAGATTTTATGAAATATTTTTATAAGCATACAGTAAGACTATAATATACCGTACAAATTAAACCTAAAAAGCAACACGTTTATTCAGATTATTGTCTTTAAGTTCAGAGTTATTATACTCTCTCAGAAATAATTGTATTTATATAGGTATTATATCAATAGGTATAAGTACATACCTGCGTATAGTTAAGTCCTATTTGCCCTTCAGAGTACAAAACTGCAAATTCAAAATGTATTTTGACTACTCCTACTCCAAATTTAGCATTCGATAGAATTTTAATCGATATTTATAAATTGCCTATACTAAATTTTGGAAAATCATACAGGGTGCATTTTTTTCCTAGACACGACCAATTTGACCGATCCAAAAATTTTTTTAGCACTTTTATCAGGTTTCTTGCTTCATCTTTCGATTTGTATGTCTCTTGAATTTTTTTTGATATATGGCACCGTTTTGGAGTAATATTGGAAAATGTGTTCAAAAACATGAACAGTTCTAATAGTTTGAGCATTAATTTGAATTTTCATTATTTCGATGTAGCAAAAATGGTAGAAAATATACACAAAAATGAGGAAAAATTTAAAAAACGTTGAGTCCAAAAATAGGTAAAGCCTTTTTAACAGAACTTTCCTCAACACGAAACTTTCTCCTAATCAAGAAAAGTGACACATAACAATAGTCACATAATGTGTATAACGTTATTATCAATTATATGCATATATAAACTGTGTTTGTGTCGTGGAATCTATTACGAGGGAAGTTCTGGATGAATCCGCTTTATCAATTTTTAAAACATAGTGCAATAATGTGTGTAAATAAATACCTACCTTAGGCAAAAAGTATTTCAACTGCCGATGAATTGATGTGTGATCGGTGTCATTTTTCAATTGATACTGACGCGTTTAATAAATTAACAACCAACGATAATAAAATATGGTAAATGAATAAATGTTTGTACGTACGTATGTATGTTGACTAAATCCGTATCTCAATCTAATGACCCACTTTCATATCTCTCTAATCATAGGGTAAACCTGCACAGTTTCTTCTTTTCACCAGTAGTTTTATCAGAACTTCGCAGTACAATTAATGATATCAAAAATAAATCTTCCTCGGGAATTGATGGGCTTACTTTAAGAATGTATTCAAGTCTGCCGGAGTGCACTCTAGAGCATCTGACTGCTTTGATAAATATGTCTTTCCAAAATGGTACTTTTCCAAGCTGCCTTAAAACTGCAATAATCATACCTCTTCACAAAGGTGGTGTTTCAGAAGAAGCTTCGAACTATCGCCCAATTGCACTTCTCCCTACGCTATCTAAGATCATTGAAAGACTGGTTAAAAAAAGGCTTTTATCATTTCTGTCTAGATATGAAATACTTACAAAACATCAATTTGGATTTTTAAGTAACAAATGCACAAGCGATGCCATGTTTTCCCTTCTTAATAGAGTTTACTCCAGTCTAAACAACCATCACGCTACGGCAACAATTTTCTGTGATTTTTCCAAAGCTTTCGATTGTGTGAATCATAATATATTAACTAACAAGCTGCAGTACTATGAATTTAGAGGGGCTCCTCTCGATTGGTTTAAGTCATATCTTAGCAACAGAAATCAAGTTGTGAAAGTTGACAACAGGATGTCTTCTTGTAGGCCAATGGAATATGGAGTGCCTCAAGGCTCGGTACTAGGCCCTATCTTGTTTCTTCTGTTCATAAACGACATGGCTAATTTAAACATTAGTGGAAAAATATGTCTCTTTGCGGACGATACCAGCTTTACGTGAAGCCACCCAGATGTCACGGACCTACATAGGATTGTATCTAATGACCTAATCACCATTAAATCCTGGTGCGATTCTAATCTCCTATGTTTGAACATCTCTAAAACGAAAGTCTTGTCTTATAAAAACACGCTGCAACCTTTTGACCTTAATGGCACCACTATTGATGTCGTAAACTCTGTAAAATTTCTAGGGCTTCTTGTAGATGATTCTTTAAAATGGGATCCACATATCGACGCTTTATCAAGGAAGTTGGGTTCTGCTTGCTTTGCGTTAAGATCTGTTTCCGAGGAGCTTAGCTTTTCTACCTCTAGAACTGTTTATTTTGCTCTTGTTGAGTCGCACCTCAGATATGCTATTCCATTCTGGGGTACATGTTGTGCGACTCAATTTGATCGAATTTTTATACTACAAAAAAGAGCTGTTCGTTACCTACTGAGACTTAACAGTAGAACTCACTGCCGAGATTTCTTTAAAAGATATAAAATACTAACCCTTCCTTGCTTATTCATTTTGGAATCGGTTTGCTTAATTCGTAAGCATGCACCTGCTCTATTAGAGAGACCTTCTCACAACTACCCTCTCAGAAACACTGAGCACGATCTCTATCTTCCAACCCCACACTCAGAGTTAATTAAAAGATCAGTAATCCACAATGCAAAAAAAATGCATAATCACCTGCCATTTAAGATCAAATCCATAATATCTCTGACTTCATTTCGCAAGGCTTTGAAGTCATTCTTACTGGAAAGCGCCTTCTACACCGTGAACGAGTTTTACAACACATAAATTTATCCTTATGAACCCCTAGTGTGATAGTTGCCATTACCAACCATTTTTACCGAATTTTGTATATGTATTTTTTTAATTGTTTCGTACTTTTTTATTTTTTATTTTTTACTTTGCTTTTTTATTTTTTTTACATTATATTTATGAAAATGTTTATAACATAGTACGACTGACAAAGTACATTTCTAATGTACTTCTTTTAGGATTCTATTATATTAATATTCTAAATTCTTGATTTAAATATTATTTTTCTATAATATTTATGATGTGTTTTTGTTTTGTTTTGTTTGCTAATTTTGATGTTTGTAAACTATTTTTTTTTTTTACAAAAGCTTTGTCCACAAAATTGTAAAATTTTTTTGACAATAAAGCATTTATTTATTTATTTATTTATTTATATTTATGTAGGTTAGATCTGGGCAAAAATCCCTTTCGAAATCTCGATGTTCCGTAACTGAAAAAAAAATCGTAAAAGTACATGGTTTTTTAACGAGTGAACATAGTACTTATCCAAAACATGTTTTGAAAGGTTAGTTAAGTTTTTTTTATTTTAAAACATAACGGGTTGCTGCAATTGCGATATTCAAAATTACGCAAGAGGCAAACATAATTTTCGAAACTAAAGCGAGTTAGAGTTTGAGGCATATTTAATACAAATTCAAGTTCTTTAACATTTTAATGTTTAACTCCGGAACTCGTTATGATTTAAAAAGGGTTAAGTATCTTAAACTGATATATCTTCTTTGTTTTTATGTACAATTTTATGAAATATTTTTATAAACATACAATAAGACTATAATATACCATATAAACCTAAAAAGCAACACGTTTATTCAGATTATTGTGGTTAAGTTCAGAGTTATAACACTCTTAGAAATAATTGTATTTATATAGATATTATGTCAATATGTATAAGTACATACTTGCGTAAAGGTCCTATTTGCCTTCAGAGTACAAAACTGCAGATTCCCCGGAGTAGAATATTTTAAACAAAATCGCAACTAATCATGAAAGTATTTTTTTGATAAACCTGCAATCTATAAACCAAACAACCTTTTATTATGTTCCCAGTATGATAATCTTTCGTTTCTGTTGAATTATATTTCCCAATGTGGCCACCATACCGCCACAATTGAAACCATCCAATGTCTGCATTCCAATCAGGGCCTGGGTATGCGCTTCCGAAACAGAGAAGGGTAGTACTAGATTTATAAATACAAACAGAGCGCACTAGGATGCGTGGGGTTAGATAAAATATGATAATTGTTCAGAAAAATAAATAATTTTGTTCTGAAGATTTTATCACGTGATGCTATTGGTATTTTTACACAAGTTTTATTCTTAAAATCTGAACAACGTTGTAGTTTTTTTAGTAATGCACAGCGAATATCAGCCGTTTTAGCCTTACTTTGTGGATAAAATATGTACAATTTTGTTTAAAAAGTGCTATACGAGTGAAGGAATATATTTTGATTACTCTTATTTCAAATTTCGCATTCGATGAATTTTAATCGATATTTATAAATTGCCTATACTAAATTTTGGGAAATCATACAGGGTGCATTTTTTTCCTAGACACGACCAATTTGACCGATCTAAAAATTTTTTTGCCACTTTTATCAGGTTTCTTTCTTCATTTTTCAATTTGTATGTCTCTTGAATTCTTTTTGATATATGGCACCGTTTTGGAGTAATATTGGAAAATGTGTTTAAAAACATAAACAGTTTGTAATGGTTTGAGCATTAATTTGAATTTTCATTATTTCGATAATAAAAGCTGGGCTAAAAATATTAGAGCTGTCCATGTTTTTAAACACATTTTCCGAAATTACTTCTAAACAGTACCAGATATCAAGAAAATCCAAGAGACATAAAACTTGTAAAATAAAGCAGAAAACCTGGTATAAGTGTCAAACTTTTTGGGGCAAAAATGTAAAGATGGGAAATATATATACTAGGTGATTCAATAATAATGCGAAAGAATTCAGGATGAGTCTCCCTATAAACTTATGTACCGGGTACATTTATAGATATTTATTTCAAATTCAGCATAAGATGAATTTTAATTGATATTTATACATTGGCTATAATAAATTTTGGGGAATTATACAGGGTGAATTTTTTTGTACACGACCAATTTGATAGTTTCAAAAAATTTGCTGTAGCGACACTGAACTAGTTTGGTACTTTTATTAAGCTCTTGCTTCATTTTACAATTTTTATGTTTCTTAAATTTTGCTGATATAAGGCACTGATTTGGAGTAATTTTGGAAAATGTATTTAAAAACATGAACAGTTTTAATGGTTTTAGCATTAACTTTCGGTAATAAAAGCTGGGTTAAAAACATTAGAACTGGCCGTGCTTTTAAACACATTTTCCGAAATTACTTCAAAACAGTGCCAGATATAAAAAAAATCCAAGAGACATAAAAGTTGTATAATAAAGCAGGGAACCTGATAAAAGTGTCAAACTTTTTGGGCGGTCAAAGGGGTCGCGTTTCGAAAAAAAAACTATAACTACCAATTTATAGATATAAATTAAAGTTCAACGCATGCTAAATTTGAAACAAATATCTCTATAAATGTATTGAGAACACTAAGTGGTTTAGACATAGGTCTATAGGATTTTTTTTTATTTTTTAACAAGTAGAACTTGAAATTTTTCGCATTATTAATGAAACACCGTGTATATTTTTTTCAATCTTAATGATTGCTATATATACGAATAAACGAACGCATGTGCAACATAACTATTCAAGAAAATAGTGAATTTAGGCTTAACAAACACAACACACAAATGTAGCAAAAATGGTAGAAAATATATACAAGATTAATATGAAGAAAAATTTAAAAATCGGTAATTGGTTTTTATATTTGTATATAACACAATTTATATACACTCTAAAAAATGTGCATAAATCCTACACAATTGTTTATATTTGGTGCACAAATTGTGTCTGAACTTGGAAAACTTTGTGTAGAGAATTTACACATGATTGGTCAAAATTAGTTGCATATATTTTCTGAATAATTATGCGTATCTTCTGAACAAAACTGTGTTGAATTCATATACAATAATAGATAGGATTTTTGCACAAGAGAATGCATGTTTTCTGGCCAAATTTGTAGAACAAATATTTTATTAACATCAATGTGCATTTTCTTCAAACAATATTGTGCATAATTATTGCACAAATTGTGAACGTTTTATGCCCTCAGTTGTGCAACAAATTAGAAATATTTTTTTTTTAATAAACATATAATAAATATGTTTGGGCATAATTCTTGCACAAATTTTGAACAAATCAACCACAAAATTGTCCATTATATTAAAAAATGTGTTTTTTTCTAGACATTTTTCGTTAACTATAAAAATATGTAAAATGGGGAAGCCAAACTACAATCAAATACAAAAGTTTTAGTCAAAAATTATTTCCTTTCACTATGAAAATGTCAAATAATTTTTAATAAAAAAATGCTTTTAATCATCATATCAACTCCAATTGGATATAGATATACTTCTTGTTAAATCCCTTTTGAAATCTCGATGTTTCGTAACTGAAAAAAAAATTCGGGTAAAAGTACATGGTTTTTTTAATGAGTGAACATAGTACTCATCCAAAACATGTTTTGTAAGATTAGTAAGTTTTTATATTTTAAAACATAACGGGTTGCTGCAATTACCATATTCAAAATTACACAAGAGCCAAACATAATTTTCGTTTTGTGAAAATAAAGCGAGTTAGAGTTTGACACATATTTAATACAAATTCAAGTCCTTTCACATTTTAATGTGCAATTCCGGAAGTCATTATGATTTAAAAAGGGTTAAGTATCTTAAACTAATATATCTTCTTTGTTTTTATGTAAGATTTTATGAAATATTTTAATAAACCTAAAAAGCAACACGTTTATTCAGATTATTGTGTTTCAAGTTCAGAGTTATTATACTCTTTCAGAAATAGTTGTATTTATATAGATATTATGTCAATAGGTATAAGTACATACCTGCATGTAGATTAGTCCTATTTGCCTTCAAGAGTACAAAACTGCAGATTTCCCGAGGTAGAATATTTTAAACAAAATTGCAACCCTACTTATCAAGAAAGTATTTTTTTGATAAACTTGCAATCTATAAACCAAACAAACTTTTATTATGTTCCCAGTATGATAATCTGTCGTTTCTGTTGAATTATATTTCCGAATGTCGCCACCATAGCGCCATAATTGAAAATATCCAATGTCTTTAGTCCAATCAGGGCCTGGGTATGCGCTTCCGAAACAGAGAAGGGTAGTGCTGGATTTATAAATACAAACAGAGCGCACTAGGCTGTCATGGTTTGTTTTGATTTCGTGTTAGTTCTTTGCGAGAACTCTTACACGGTTATGTATGGGTGTGCCGTACAGCTTTTTTGATTTTCGCCCTCATGGACGGATTTTGATGTATAGGATTAAAGGGAGGGGGTGTAGGAAGGGGGGGAAGGGGGTGTGTGGTTGTGGAGGTTTTTTATTAGCTTTTTTTTTTATTTTTATATAATTTGTCTTTTTTATTTAATTTGTAATCACTGTTTTAATGTTTTTGTATGGTGAGTTAATGTTTATTGGTCTGTCAATAGTTATCGTATAGTGAGGTTTGTGTGGTTGTTGAGTTTGTCTATGAAGATGGTATGTTTTTGTACAAGGTGTTCATGTATAGTGTCCATGTTAGTTGCTTGTCTGATTTCTGTGTTTCGAATGTACCAAGGGGCTCCTGTGATATTTCTGAGTATTTTGTTTTGTAGTCGTTCTAGTTTGTTTTTGTTTGTTTTGGAGGTATGACAGAATGCCATGGCTTCGTAAAGTATTTTCGGTCTAATTATTTGTTTGTAGATAAGTAGTTTGTTTTGTCTTGTCATTTTACTTTTTTTGCCAATCATGGGATATAGTTGGTTGCCTTTCTTTGTATTTTTGTTTGCAAGTGTTTGTTGAATGTAAGTCTGTTGTCTAGGTGGATGCCAAGGTATTTTATGTGTGTTTCCCAGGGGATGTCGTTGTTTAGTAGAGTTAGGTTTGGTATGTGTACGTTTCTTTTTCTTGTGATGAGTATTGCTTATGTTTTGTCTGTGTTTATTCGGATTTTCCATTGGGTTGCCCATTCTAAGATGTTGTCGAGGTGGATTTGTAGACTTCTGTGAATTTGATTGTGATTTTTGGAGATTGAGAATAGGCAAGTGTCGTTGGCGTATATTGATAGTTTGGAGTATTGTGGTTTTGGTATGTCTGCGGTGTATAGGTTGTAGAGTATAGGGGATAATGGCGAGCCTTGTGGGACTCCTGCTTCCATGGTTTTAAGTGTTGAGTGTTCGTTGTTAATTGTAGTGTAGAAAAGTCTGTTAGTTAAAAAGTTTCCTATGATTTTTGTGAAGGGTAGTTCTACTTCTTCTAGTTCTACTATTCCTGTGGAGGCACGGCGTTGCAGTCCTAGAGTTGTTTCTTCGATTAGTCTAGTTAGTTGTAGTTCTGTCGAGTGTTCTTGTCTGAATCCGAATTGTTCGTCTGGTATTGTGTTATTTGTATTTAGGTGAGTTTGTAGTCGGGTGAGTAGTATTTTTTCAAAGATTTTTGCTAAGGATGATAGGAGGCTGATAGGTCTCCAATTTTGAGGGAACTTTAGGTCTTTGTTGGGTTTGGGGATTAGTATGACTGCTGCAGTTTTCCATGCTGTGGGGTAGTAGTTGTTTTGTAGGCAATTGTTTATTATTAGCGCGAGGTGGTTTAGTATTTTGTCTGGTAAGTTTTTTAGAGTTATGTTTGTGATTTTGTCGGGTCCTGGTGCTTTTTTGCTGTCTGAGTTTTTAATAATGTCTCTTATTTCTGCTGCTGATGTTTGTAATAGTATTTCGTTTGTTTGTGTGTTAAGTATTGTGTGAGCTCTGTATGTTATGTTTTCTTCGTGGTCTATGTCATCGTCTTCGTGTTCGTTTAGTGTGAATTGGTTTTCGCGTGAGTTTGCGAATGTTTCTGCTATGTCTGTGTGAGTGTAGACTATTCTTGTTGGTCCGTGCATGGGGGGGGGGGGGTATTTTGTGCGTGTTTTTCCTTTTAATGTTTTGCTGAGTTTCCACAAAGAATTATCTTGTGGGGAAAGCCCTTCTAGGAAGGATTGCCATTTGGTGTTTTTGTGTTCTTTTATGAGTTTTTTGATGTTGTTTGTGATTCTGTTTGCTTGTGTGTTTAGTCTGTGGTCTCCTGTAATTCTTGCTTGTCTTTTTAGTCTGTTGCGTTCTGTTATTTGTTGTCTTATTTCTGGCGGAAGTGAATAGGGGTTGTTTTGTTTTGTGTGCACTGTGGTTTTTGCGTGTTCTGTGGCTTCATTTATTTTGTTAGTTAGGTATTCTATGGCGCTATCTGTTTGTTCGTTTGTATGAATATTTTGTGGATCTGCTGTGTTTTGTGTGATGTGGTCTTTAAGTTTATTCCAATTTAT
The DNA here is from genome assembly GCA_030620095.1 of Kuschelorhynchus macadamiae. Taxonomy (NCBI): domain Eukaryota; kingdom Metazoa; phylum Arthropoda; class Insecta; order Coleoptera; family Curculionidae; genus Kuschelorhynchus; species Kuschelorhynchus macadamiae. The sequence continues at coordinate 9,427 of JAUTXW010004647.1, read as the reverse complement.
AAATTTTTGTGTGTGGGATTCTAGTTTTTCGTATAGGTCCCCTATTTTTAGGGCAATAGGTGTGTGATCTGAGGATCCTAGGTCTTGTAGGTTGTCTATTTGTGTGTTGTAAGGGAAGTTTTTTGTAAGTGCTATGTGTAGTATGTCTGGGGATAAAAAGTGGAAGTGTGTAGGTTCTAAAGGTGCGTGTAAGGAGATTAGTTCCTTGTTGGTGTAGTTGTATAACGTTGTTCCTGCTCGATTTGTGGATTTGCATCCCCAGCGTCGTGATTTACTGTTTAAGTCACCTGCTATTATTGTTGGGTAGTTTGTGTTGAATATTTCGTCGAGTTCGTCTGTGTCTAGTTTTGCAGTGGGTGGTTTGTATACAGAGTGAATTTTTATTGTGTTGTCGTGCATATGTATGTATATTCCGGTGTGTTCTAAGTTTCCTGTGTGAGTGTGATGGAAGAGTTCGTGTTTTATGTTGTTTTTTATTATGATTGCTGTGCCTCCCCCTATTCTGTTAGGTCTGTCTGTCCTGTATGTTGTGTAGTTATTGATTGAGTATGTTGTTTGTGGTTTAAGGTAAGTTTCTTGTATTAGAGCTACATCTACTTTGTTTTCTGTTAGGAAATTTGCAAACTCGTGTCTTTTAGGGTAGAGCGAGTTTGCATTCCAGCTAATTATGTATAGTTCTTTGGGTTTAATTGTTTTGACCATTTGTTAGGTTAGGTTAGGTTAGAGTTTTGAATATTGGTCTGTTTTGTATGAGTTGTTCTAGGTGGGTGAGTCTTGTGTTTATTTCTTCGTCGTTAAGGGTGAGGAGTAGCAGTAGGGAGCGCACTAGGATGCGTGGGTTAGATAAAATATGATAATTTTGTTGTGAATATTTTATCACGTGACGCTATTGGTATTTTTACACAAGTTTTATTCTTAAAATCTGAACAACGTTGTAGTTTAGTAATGCACAGCAAATATCAGCCGCTTTAGCATTACTTTGTGGATAAAATATGTACAATTGTGTTTAAAAAGTGCTATACGAGTGAAGGAATATATTTTGATTACTCTTATTTCAAATTTCGCATTCGATGAATTTTAATCGATATTTATAAATTGCCTATACTAAATTTTGGGAAATCATACAGGGTGCATTTTTTTCCTAGACACGACCAATTTGACCGATCCAAAAATTTTTTTGCCACTTTTATCAGGTTTCTTGCTTCATTTTTCAGTTTGTATGTCTCTTGAATTTTTTTTTGATATATGGCACCGTTTTGGAGTAATATTCGAAAATGTGTTTAAAAACATGAACAGTACTAATGGTTTGCGCATTAATTTGAATTTTCAATATTTCGATCATAAAAGCTGGGCTAAAAATATTAGAATTGTCCATGTTTTTAAACACATTTTCCGAAATTACTTCTAAACAGTACCAGATATCAAGAAAATCCAAGAGACATAAAAGTTGTAAAATAAAGCAGAAAACCTGGTATAAGTGTCAAACTTTTTAGGGCGATAAAAGGGGTCGTACTTCGAAAAAAAATACTTCATTTATAGTTTTTCAAAATTTATTATAGCCAATTTATAGAATCAATTAAAGTTCAACGTACGATAAAATTTGAAGTAAATATCTCTATAAATGTACGAGGAAAGTAAAAAAAAATAACACCCTGTATCGAAAAAACTAAACGGTTTGGACATACATTTATGGGACCTTTTCTTCTTATTTTTAAGCAGGAAAATCCTGATTTTTTTTCGCATTATTAATGAAACACCCTGTATAGTTCTTTCATTCTGAATGATTGCTACACATATATCAAGAAAACAGCGCGTGTACAACATAACTATTCAAGAAAACAGCGAATTTAGGCTCAACGAACATAACATAAAAATTTAGCAAAAATGGTAGAAAATATACACAAAAATGAGGAAAAATTTAAAAAACGTTGAGTCCAAAAATAGGTAAAGCCTTTTTAACAGAACTTTCCTCGTCATGAAACTTTCTCCTAATCAAGAAAAGTGACACATAACAATAGTCATATAATGTGTATAACGTTATTATCAATTATATGCATATATAAACTGTGTTATATATGTTTGTATCCTGGAATCCACTACGAGGGAAGTTCTGGATGAATCAACTTTACCAATTTTTAAAAAATAGTGCAATAATGAGTGTAAATAAATACCTACCTTAGGAAAAAAGTATTTCAACTACCGATGAATTGATATGTGATCGGTGTTATTTTTCAATTGATACTGACGCGTTTAATAAGTTAACAACCAACAATAATAAAATATGGTAAGTGAATAAATGTTTGTACTTACGTATGTATGTATATAGGTTAGATCTGGGCAAAAATGTAAAGATGGGAAATATGTATACTAAGTGATTCAATAATAATGCGAACGAATTCAGGATGAGTTTCCCTATTAACCTAGGTCCTCAACCAATTTAGTTTTCTATATATAGTGTGTTAAAATTATTTTTATTTAGTTTTTTTTATATACCCGGTACATTTATAGATATTTATTTTAAATTCAGCATATGATGAATTTTAATTGATATTTATACATTGGCTTTATAAAATTTTGGGGAATCATACAGGGTGCATTTTTTTTCTTGTACACGACCAATTTGATAGCTCCAAAAATTTTGCTGTAGCGACACTGAACTAGTTTGGTACTTTTATTAGGCTTGCGCTTCATTTTACAATTTTTATGTCTCTTAAATTTTGTTGATTATATGGCACTGATTTGGAGTAATTTTGGAAAATGTATTTAAAAACATGAAGAGTTCTAATGGTTTTAGCATTAACTTTCGGTAATAAAAGCTGGGCAAAAACATTAGAACTGTCCGTGTTTTTAAACACATTTTCCGAAATTATTTCAAAACAGTGCCAGATATAAAAAAAATCCGAGAGACATAAAAGCTGTACAATAAAGCAGGGAACCTGATAAAAGTGTCAAACTTTTTGGGGCGGTCAAAAGGGTCGCGTTTCGAAAAAAAATACTATATCTTGCATGTTTTTTCAAAATTTATTATAGCCAATTTATAGATATCAATTAAAGTTCAACGTATGCTAAATTTGAAATAAATATCTCTAAAATGTATCGAGAACACTAAGCGGTTTAGACATAGGTTTATAGAAATTTTTTTTCTTATTTTTAAGCAGGAAGATCCTGAATTTTTTCGTATTATTAATGAAACACCATGTATATTTCTTTCAATCTTAATGATTGCTATATATAAGAATAAAAGAGCGCATGTGCAACATAACTATTCAAGAAAACAGTGAATTTAGGCTTAACAAACACAACATAAAAATGTAGCAAAAATTTAAAAATCGGTAATTGGTTTTTATATTCGTACATAACACAATTTATATACACTCTAAAAAATGAGCATAAATCTTGCGCGATTGTTTATATTTAGTGCACAAATTGTGTCTGAACTTGGAAAACTTTGTGTAGAAAATTTACACATGAATGGTCAAAATTAGTTGCATATATTTTCTGAATAAATGTGTAAAAATTTTCTGAACAATACTGTATTGATTCACATACAATAATAGATAGGATTTTTGCACAAAAGAATGCATGTTTTTTGGACAAATTTGTATAACAAATATTTTATTAACGTCAATGTGCATTTTCTTCAAACAATATTGTGCATATTTATTGCACACATTGTGAACGTTTTATGCCCTAAGTCGTATAGAAATATTTTTTTTTTAAAAAAGATATAATAAATATGTTTGTGTATAATTCTTGCACAAATTGCGAACATATCAATCACAAAATTGTCCATTATATTAGAAAATGTGTATTTTTTCTAAACATTTTTCATTAACTATAAAAATATGTAAAATGGGGAAGCCAAACTACAATCAAATACAGCAGCTTTAGTCAAAAATTATTTCCTTTTACTATGAAAATGTCAAATAATTTTTAATAAAAAAATGCTTTTATTCATCATAGCAACTCCAATTGGATACAGATAAACTTCTTGGTAAATTCCTTTTGAAATCTCGATATTCCGTAACTGAAAAAAAATTCGGGGTAAAAGTACATGGTTTTTTTAACGAGTGAATATAGTACTCATCCAAAACATGTTTTGTAAGATTAGTAAGTTTTTATATTTTAAAACATAACGGGTTGCTGCAATTACCATTTTATAAGAATACAATAAGACTATAATTATTATTGTAACTATAATATTAATTAATATACCATATAAATTAAACCTAAAAAGCTACACGTTTATTCAGGTTATTGTGTTTCAAGTTCAGAGTTATTACACTCTCTCAAAGACAGTTGTATTTATATAGATATGATGTCAATAGGTATAAGTACATACCTGCGTATAGCTGAGTCCCATTTGCCTTCAGGGTACAAAACTGCAGATTCCCCGGATTAGAATATTTTAAACAAAATCGCAACCCTACTCATCAAAAAAGTATTTTTTTGATAAACCTGCAGCCTATAAACCAAACAACCTTTTATTATGTTCCCAGTATGATAATCTGTCGTTTCTGTTGAATTATATTTCCGAATGTCGCCACCATAGCGCCACAATTGAAAATATCCAATGTCTTTAGTCCAATCAGGGCCTGGGTACGCGCTTCCGAAACAGAGAAGGGTAGTGCTAGATTTATAAATACAAACAGAGCGCACTAGGATGCGTCGGGTTAGATAAAATATGATAATTGTTCAGAAAAATAAATAATTTTGTCATGAATATTTTATCACGTGGCGCTATTGGTATTTTTACACAAGTTTTATTCTTAAAATCTGAACAACGTTGTAGTTTAGTAATGCACAGCGAATATTAGCCGCTTTAGCATTACTTAGTGGATAAAATATGTACCTACAATTTTGGTTAAAAAATGCTATACGAGTGAAGGAATATATTTTGAATATTCCTGTATATATTTTCTGCACAATTGTATAACATTAATGCATTTTTTTTTCTGAATACATTATTAAGAATTAATAAACAACTATTTTTTACTATATATTTATTTGACAATATTGTATAAATTGCAATATAATTCATTCTTCAGTCAAACTTTTTGGAGCAGTCAGAGTGGCCGTGCTTCGGTAAAAAATACATCGTGCTCGATTTTTCAAAATTTATTATAACCAATTTATAGATATCAATTAAAGTTCAACGTATGCTAAATTTGAAATAAAAACCTCTATAAATGTACGAGAGAAAACAAAAAAAAAATAACACACTGTATTGAGAAAACTAAGTGGTTTAGATATAGGTTTATATGATTTTTTTCTTGTTTTTAAGCAGGAAAATCATGAATTTTTTGCATTATTAATGGAACACCCTGTATATTTCTTTCAATCGGAATGATTGCTATATATATATATATATATATATATATATATATATATATATATATATATATATATATATATATAAATAAAACAATGTATATACATATACTTATTTGACAATATTGTATAAATTGCAATATATTTTATTTTTCGAAATTTCGAGTTTTATTATCGAGTACAAAAATAGGTAAAGCCTTTTTAACAGAACTTTTCTCGTCACGAAATCGTGATCATGATCATGTATCGCAACAGTATTTTTATTTAAGTAGGTAAAGTAAGTGAATAAATGTTTGTATGTAAGTAGGTTAGATCTATGAAATACATGTAAAAATGAGAAATATATATATACAAGGTGCTTCAGTAATAATGCGAAAGAATTCAGGATGAGTTTCCCTGCTTAAAAATAAGAAAAAAACTTCTTATAAACCTATGTCCTAAACCACTCAGTTTTCCATACAGTGTGTCAAAATTTATTTTTTTTAGTTTTTTTTTAATTGACCGATACATTTGTAAATATTTATTTCAAATTTAGCATACCATGAATTTTAATTGATATTTATAAATTGGCTATAACAAATTTTGGGAAATCATACAGTGTGCATTTTTTCCTGGACACGATTAATTTGACCGCCCCAGTGACATTGACCTAGTTTGGCACTTTTATCGGGTTCCCTGCCTTATTTTCAATCGTTATGTCTCTTGAATTTTTTGATATATGGCACTGTTTTGGATTAATTTTAGAAAATGTGTTTAAAAACACGAAATGGTTTTAGCATCAATTTGTATTTTCATTATTTCGGTAATAAAAGCTGGGCTAAAAACATTAGAACTGTCCATGTTTTAAACACATTTTCTGAAATTGCTTGAAAACAGTGGCAGAAATCAAGAAAATCCATAAAAGTTGTAAATTAAAGCAGAGAACCTGATAAAAGTGCCAAATTTTTGGGGCGGTCAAAGGGAAAAAATCTTGCATAATTTTTCAAAATTTATTATAGTCAATTTATATATAGATATCAATTAAAGCTCAAGTATTCTACATTTGAAATAAATATCTCTATAAATGTACGAGGCAAACCAAAAAAAAATTAACACACTGTATTAAGAAAACTAAGCGGTTTAGACATAGGTTTATAGGAAGTTTTTTTCTTATTTTTAGGCAGGAAAATCCTGAATTGTTTTGCATTATTAATGAAACACCCTGTATATTTCTTTCAATCTCAATGATTGCTATATATACGAATAAAATTGCACGTGTGGAACATACAGTGAATTTAGGCTTAACAAACACAATATAAACATGTAGCAAAAATGGTAGAAAATATACACAAAATTAAATTGAAGAAAAATTTAAAAATCGGTAACTTGTTTTTATATTTGTATATAACAAAACGGATATACATATATTTATTTGACAATATAGTATAAATTGCAATATTTTTCGAAATTTGGTGAATCAGCTTTATAAAAATTTTTAAAAAATAGTACATTAATGTCTGTAAATAAATACCTACCTTACGCAAAAATTATTTCGACTACCGATGAAGTGATCTGTGATCAGTGTCATTTTTCAATTGATACTGACGCGTCTATTACCTTAGATAGATAACAATAAAACGATTTTCTCTGATAAAGATAATAAACGTAATCATCTCAAGTTTTTGTTGAAATTTTACACATCGAATTATTACTGATGAATGGTCTCGAAATCCAAAGTGTTGAAATTAGGTTTTTCGTTTGAAAATACCCCAAGGAATTCGAGACCTCAATCAGTTAGTAACACTTTTTGCCTTATCATGGGGCGGATTTTCGTTTTTTCCACTGTGCGTATTTTTTTCGAAATTCTTAAACTATTACGATCGATATCTGGGTTATCTCTGGTTTTAAAAATAATTTTTGGATACGTTCATCTGATAACTTACCTATTGTTCGCCATTTTTTTTGTTCAGATCGTGTGCGTTGCATCTACGCGTGGTTAAGTGTTAGACGGATTTTTTTTTTAAATACGTCCATTTACAAGATATCTCGCATGAAGGCTGCATTTTTATTAGTTCTTGGGGAAACTACTTATGACATTTTAGGATAAAAAAATGTATACAATCAAATAATTATAATTTGTTTAGCGTTTTTAGGAGGTCAACGATGAGCATGGAAATGGACTAAAAACATTTTTTTAAACTACATACTTCAACTTTTTTAAACTATATACTTCAACTTCACATTCTATCGACCAATGTTTACGATAAAAAAGAAGTGGGGATGGCCCTGTCCACGCCATGGCCATTTATTGACGACTGCCAGTGGCGGCGCAAGGTTTTACTTCCCCCACTTCACTATCTAAAATCAAACCATTAAGTTAGGTAAGTTCAAAAGAAAATTAGTTATTTATATATTACACTTTTAGATTTTTAAATTAAAAAATAATTGTTTTTAACACGCTTCACTACTCATCTGATTAAATGTTTATTTTTGGTTCAAATCTTGAAATGAATTTTTCACAACTTCCACATTATCGATTAATTTCAAATTTGACATGCATACACTTTCGGATATAAAAAAATCCGAATTTTTTTAGTCAACATTTAGAAATTCAAATGGCGGCGCCAATACGGCATGTCGAATGGAATTTTTATGTGAATTATTTAAGAATGCACAACAAAATACAAAATTGTGGTGCCAATATAGCGAACGAATTTTGTCATTTGTACAGATTCGGCTGAAATATCAGTATCTAGAAGTATTTAAGAATAAAAGTTATGAAATTTTAGTCAATATTTGAGAATTAGAAATGGAGGCGCCAACATGACTAATTCTCAACTAATTTGACATTTTTGCAGATTTGACTAAAAATTCAGCGTATTTAACACCACACATCATGAATTTTTGGTAACATTTAAAAATTCAAGATGGTGCCAACATGAATTTTTTGTAGATTTCATATATTCATAAATTTTTAGTAAATATTTAAAAAATCAGAGTAGGAATGCAAAGATTTCCGAGCAACTAAGCAACTAAGACTGCACATCATGATTTTGCTACTCGATTAAAATAATTTTGACAAGCGTTTTATGGAAGCCATCAATATTAAAATGAAGTACACTAACAGGCGAAAGTTAAAATTACAGGGTGGCACAAAAGTAAGGTAAAAGATTTTATAGGTGAATCTTTGAGTATATATTTCTAGAAAATGAGTTTTCAATTTAATATCTACTATACAGTGTGTTTAAAATTAGAGGCAAAGACTCTGTCCATATTTCTGTAATGCTTCTAAAGATTGTATTGAAGCTGGGCATGTTGTCTATACAGGTTAAAAGGAATATGCTAAAACCACTTTCTGGTTTTGACCAAGGCGTCTATCTGTTTATATTATTTGCTGTGAAGTTGTACAATTTTATAAGAAATTAATTATATTTAAAAAAAAATTAAAGGCACGCATAATTTGTATTTTCAGATGATAAACGACGTTCATGAAATTATATCTAGTAATCGGTAACATTGCATTTACTCGGAATTTTCCACGTAACAGATTGCGCCACACACATATAACACAGCTTAGATATACATAGTTATTTGGTAGTCACGGTTCTCTTGAATCGTTATATTGCGCATGCGCAGATAAAAATATGTGACAATACACCTGTTTTATTTACATATCTAACAATAATTCAGATTTAAACAAATATATTTTTTTTATATCTACAACTTTTTTGCCCAGATCTAACATACGTACAGGGTCTTTAATTTATATTTAGGTGGCTATCTGTAGCCTTTATTTTTAGAAATTGAAAAAAATGTTTTATACAAAAATTGTAGTTTTTTGCCCATATTCTATTTTGAGAATATTCAATAAAATAATTATTCGTCGGCAAGAGTGGGGTAAACATAACCTATATTTTTTTTAATGGAACACTCTATATATTATACGCTAAAACGAAAGACCTTTTTTTCTGATTTCAAATATATATATATATATATATATATATTTATAGTATTTGGATGAGCAATTTTTAGTATTTTAATTTAAATTATTAATTTTTTTGTATATTTTATAGTGACAAAGAAAAGCATAGAAACAATAAAATGTGTGGGCTCATAA
>JAUTXW010004646.1:0-82640 GCA_030620095.1 Kuschelorhynchus macadamiae | reverse complement strand
TATTGTACCTTTCCAAACAGAAGGACATATAAAATTACTTGCTCTGTAAGAAATGTATGTGGAGAAACAGCTCAATATCAACTAGACTTAAGGGTATGAACGGCCCAGTATATTAAAAGAAACAAATTGTTCAATCTGCTGTAAAGGAAACAAGGTTACAACATCAGTTTGCAGGATTTTATAAACAAAAAATTAAGTCTATTGAGATATTTAAACATACATCACACGCGAAAATCTGATCTTAACACACAGGGTCACGATTCGGTGAGCACAAGTCGGATATAAAAAACCTGCTTGAATCTCTTGAAAACCCACCTCGACTCAACTTTGCCGGATAACGGAACAGCAGTGTCGCTGGACCTACTTGGACAGAGGAAACTATGACGGACTGGACCGCAGGACAATGGGACGAAGGCACCGGCGGCCTGGACGGCAGGAGGAAGGAGGACAGCAGATAAATATCTCAACCTGAATGGGCGGCACTATTAACTGTAAATATTTTTATTTCAGATGTCTGCAAGTATTGAAATTTGACAAAAACATCCTGCCAAGCGGGGACACTCCCCCGGTAAGTGAGGACCATAACATCCTTCATGAACTCTCGAAAAGAACGACATCAACCCCATCGAGGATCCTTGGCTAGTCCAATGATGGTCCATCTGATGGGGGCCGTTGGGGTTTAATGGGTATTGTTGACTCCGACAGGTTTTCCCCGCACTGTTTTCCCTTCTACCAGAAGGGAATTCGTGCGTAAGCATTCCCATGGTCAAAATGGCGTCAAATCCTTCGAATGAGCTGGAATCTCGTGGAGTAAAGATCCTGAAGATGCCTCGTGCAATCGAAGGTGTGAAACGTCGGATGGTGAATTCTAATTGACGCAATCTAATCCCAAAAACCATGATTTCAAAATCATAACACATTAAAAAATTCGAAAAACATTTTATTTATATTCAGTTGACAACATCAATATCTCAAAAATTTATAAAATTAAAACTAGACATGGGAATTGTCCTAACACTGGAACCTGTGGTGGAAGATAGACCAAAATACAAGAGTTCTAACCACTACCACCACAACTGACACGTTCTGGACTGACGCGCGTTTCGCTATCCGAGACTATTTATAGATAAATGTGGTCACACTTGGGTTACCCGGCTACCGTTATCAAGTAAGCAATGAGGAGTCTATAGGGAATAGGCTCTTTGTCTCCTATTTAATTGCTCTCTTACATTTAACTATTTCTATACTCTCAAATGCGTCCAATAATCTATTATTGAATACATTTTAATTAATTTAAGATTAAATGAATGTTTATGGAGCGTTTAGTTTGTCCAACATATTTTAGATCGCAGTCATTACAACTAATTTCATATGAATGAAACATATAAAAAAATATCTACGACAGATCTCTATGAGCAGGGGCGTGCAGTCCATGGAAGCAAGGGAAGCAGTGCTTCCCAAAAAAATATTACAAAACAACATCTAAAATATAATTTTTGAAATAGGAAACCATTAATTTAGTTTATTTTATATTAAAAATGCTAAAATATTATCTTAATTATCAAGCCCATAATAAATGCGGCCTTGACTCCGACCCAGCCACATTAGAAAATTGAATAGAACCTATGCGGGCCGTTAGCTTCTCTGCAGCCAAGTCCTGTATGCTTGATTTCCTGTGAATCGAGCCAGAGGTTATTGAATTTTCCACCGGCTGTTTGCAATTTTTGCATTTCAGTCGCGTGCTTTAAGTGGGGGCGGAAGCTATCGTTGGAGTAGGTTTTTTGTTTGAACGGCTATCCGTGTGGTGTGTGACACGTACGTCGCGTCGTGCACGGTGCGATATGAAAGACAATAATGCGGACGTGGATATGCAAATACCGTCAACTTCGGCTGTAGGTAATAACGTTGAAAATGTTGGAGAATTTAGTAAGAAGAGTGTGTGTGAATGTGTGGTGTGTGTCTTAATAATAAAGGGCTTTTCAACATTAAACTTCGCTGATAAGAATAATTTCCAAAGGAAGGGCAAAACCGCCTATAAAAAATTTAACCACAAAAATGAAAAACTGTTTTAGACATTTTTATCCGGAAAAACAATACGAACAATTTAAAAGGCTAACAGGGTGTAAAAATATAAGTAAATTATTTTGTTGACCATGTTTACTTTTTGAAAATGAAAAAGGTCTCTGGAATAAAACTAATTTTTCCGATTTAAACAATTTTCATAAAGCTGTAAAAAGACACATTATGTCCAAAGGGCATTTGCAGGCCGTCATAAAAGAAAAAGTCTTCGGCAAAACCAGAATTGAACACGCCCTTAATAAACAGTTGGAAATTAGTCAACCGCCAACACAATGAACTAGTCGATAAAAATAGGCAAATATTAAGAAGATTTAATTGTCCAATTTATTGTATATTGTTATTTTAACTGTTTTTATAAAAGTATTCTTAGTGTTAATTGGGTATTTAAATATTTTTTATTGTACTATTTATGTATCTTTAATTTAGACCATATTAGTTGAATGACTTGTAATTTTATGGAAGCTTATTCACAAGAGTTTACTCTTTATAACAAATAAAGCGATTTTTGACTTTGATTTATCGATGTTGTTTGTTTTCTCGGAAAGCACGAATTGGGATTTAGAGGTCATGACGAAACAAGGGTTTCTTCAAATAGAGGAAATTTTCAAAGATGACTTAGTTTAATGGCTAAATATGATGATCGCTTAAAAAATCATTTAGAGCAGTCTAGTGTTTTTCGCAGAACGTCGAATCGAATCCAGAATGATTTAATTTCCGCTGTTGCAACCATTATTCTAAAAAGAATTAAGCAGGAGATTGGCAAGGCGCAGTTCATTGCTATTGTTCTGGACGAAACAACTGATATCACTAATTTTAGCCAATTATCTATAGTAATACGCTACTTTAAAACAGACGGAAGTATTCAAGAGCGATTTTTAGGTTTTAAGAATGTGTTCGAAAATCGTACAGCAGATGCATTATATACCGTAGTTTATAACGTTACTAAATAAATTAATGGAGAGAAAAAATTAGTTGCTCAAAGCTATGATGGAGCTGCATTGATAGCAGGGCAATTAGGGGGTCTGCAAGCTAGTGTTGGAGAAGCTTTCCCAAGTGCTGTGTTTGTCCATTGTTTTGCTCATAAATTAAATTTAGTTTTATCCCAGTCCATCAATTATATTAAAGAGTGAAAAGTATTTTTCGTTACTTTAAGTGGCATGGCTGCTTTTTTTTCCAAGCCAACCAAACGTACACACGCTTTGGACTCCATTGTCCACAAACGATTGCCCAAAGTAGCTCCTACTAGGTGGAACTATAATGGAAGACTTGTGTTAACAGTATCTGAAAATCGTGAATCACTGATTGAACTATTTGAGAATATAATAGAAAATATTGAAACGTGGGATTCAGAAGCAATAGATAGTTCGAGGGGGTTTTTGGACTGTTTGAAACGAGATTTTAATTTTAATTATTTGTTGAACATATTTTCAGAAATATTTCCATTCTAGGACAATACTTTTAATATATAACAAACTAAAACAAATGATATTGCTTTTTGCCTAAAAAAAGTGGATGATTTTAAGTCCATGTTAAGCCAAACAAGAGATGACTTTGAGCTATTTTGAAAGAAAACGATGACGTTAAATGTAGAGCCACAAGCCAAGCGTCTTCAAACAGATAAGGTGGGAGATGTTCAAACATCATACAGACGCCTCTTTTATGAAATAATCGATTAAATTCAGCAACAAATAAATTATAGATTTAACGGTTTAAATGATTTTAAATTCCTCAAGCTCTGCAATTTTGATGCATTTAAAGGAAACACTTTTCTAGAAGATGGGTTTAAATCTCTTCTTCTTCATTATGGCCAGTTCTTCGACCGAGTGTTACTGCGATCTGAACTAAAAATGATTTACGAAACTGATGACATTACGGCAAAAAATAACGCTAAGGAACTAATGCAATTTTTAAAAGACAAGAAGCTGGAAGATGCCTACACCGAAGTGTCCAAATTGTGTGAATTAGTATTGACAATACCTGCCACTAGTTCATCAGTAGAACGCAATTTTTCAACACTTAAACGTATAAAAAGTTTCGTGAGAAATTCAATGGGGCACAAGGGACTTTCGCATACATCGCTGTTGTCCATTGAAAATAAACTCTCCAAAATATGTCAGAACATCGACGTTTTTATGACGACGTCATTGACGAATTTGCAAAAAATGATCGAAGAATTGAATAACATTACAAATATGTAAGTTTCTAAAAATTGCTTCCCTTTCTTAAAATTTCACAGCACGCCCCTGCTTATGAGATAGGAAAAAATTGAATATTTATAAATGACTATTAATATTATAACACTTTATAAAATAGAGCAATTTATTATCTAAAAATCAATTCGGTTAAACGCCTTGTAAATAAAATATTTTACAAAGATGTCGTCTTTGTTAAATAAAAAATAAGCGTCTTCAAACAACCATTCACCCGGTTCAGAAAATCCGATAACCTTTTTATGCTGTTTCCGAATGATTTAAAAATACCTCATCGAGCCTTTATATCTCGCAGCACTTCGATAAATGTGTCGAAGCTTTTGACTCGTGCTCCTGCTGGTGTAACACTTTGGTGGAGGTGTCGAAAGGACGCTTCGTTGACCAGAAAACTATTACTGGAAATTTCCAATCTTAACTAGGTCTGTTTCAGGCAATATTTATTGAGCTTCGTGAATATTTATAATACATTTCAATTTTCGATATTTTTATTTAGTAATTTAAACAATTACATCCCCAAAAAAAAATCGGTAAATCCTATTAAAAATGAAACACGTTTGTTGAATTTCCAGCACAGACTAATTTTATTAATAACTATATAAGAGAAAATTATCAATAAGCATTTCTGCTGATGTGTTAAAATAATATCGCCTATATAAAGAACAGTGGCGCAACAACAAACAGCATTTTGGGTTATACGATTTCAACACTCCCACTAACACAAAATGATGATCAAAAATTTACTTTAATGGGTGTGTTATACCCAACAAATCCAAAAACTTATAATGTTTAACTGATGCCAAATCCTTTGTAAGAATATCGGCTGGCATGTTCGATAAATACTTAACTTTTACTAAGTTATCAGAAATTGCATCCCGAATAAAATGATGACGCGTGTCAATGTGTTTTGTCCTCTTATGGTACATTGAATTAGCAGACAATTTAATTGCGCTCTGATTGTCATTGAATATTCTAATACAATTAACAACTTCTGTTAACTCAGCTATTAAATTTCTTAAGTAAATAGCCTCTTTTGTAGCTTCTGAGACCGCCATGTATTCTGCCTCAGTGCTTGATAGCGCTATAGTCTTTTGTTTTCTACATTCCCATGATATTACGGAACCACAAAGTTTAAAACAATATCCTGTGTATGATTTGCGACCATTCGAGTCTGCAGCCCAATCTGCGTCAGCAAAACCTTCTAATTCCGTATTATCTTTACAAAACTTTAATCCATAATGCTTAGTGTGTTTTAAATATCTTAAAACGCGCTTGTTTCCAGTGAGTTTCGTCGAAACAATTATTAAATTGACTCAGATAACTTACAGAAAATGCTATATCAGGTCTAGTCAAAACAGCGAGATACATCAAAGAACCGATCAGTTGCTGATATGGCAATTCCGTGTTACATGGCTTTTCTGTTTTTGTAAGATTTACATTGACTTCCATAGGCGTACAAACAGTCTTGCAATCCAACATATTAAATCGTTTTAAAAGTTGATTTATATATTGCTCTTGATCTAAACAAATCGCTTTCTTGTTTTTATCAATACTAACTCTCATACCGAGACATTGCTTAACTTGCCCTAAGTCCTTAATATCAAAATGTTGCCCTAACTCAAGTTTTAAATTATTTGTTTCGATCTTATCATTGGAAAAAATAAAAAAATCATCAACGTATACTGTTATAAAAGTCAACAAATTACCTCTGCTCTTAGTAAACAAACAAAGTTCATGATCAGATTTCTTATAACCTAAATTCTTAAGAACAACGTCAACTTTTATGTACCATGCCCTAGCAGACTGCTTAAGTCCATAGATAGCTTTATTCAATTTCAAAATTTTATTTTTATCATGAATTTTAAATCCCTCTGGTGACATCATAAAAACATTTTCTTCTAGAATGCCATTCTAAAAAGCGGTGGTAACATCTAAATGTATGATATCTAATTCTAATTTCACAGATAAGGCTATTAACAATCTAAGGGTGGAATGTCTTACAACAGGTGAAAAGGTTTCATCAAAATCGATACCTGGTTTTTGGGAAAAACCCTTCGCAACTAACCTAGCACGGTACCGCACTTTGTTTTCACAATCAATTTTCTTTTTAAACACCCACTTGCACTGCACAATTGTCTGTTCTTGAGGAATGTCAACCAGCTCCCATGCTTGGTTTTCCTCGAAAGATTGCAGCTCTTCTTCCATTGCCTTTCTCCACTGGTCACCATCAGGTTGTGATAAAGCCTCTTTAACAGTTTCCGGATCAGTGTTCACATCAGAATTTTCTGAGTAAATGCAACTAAAACCATTTTCAAAATTTCTTGGTTTTCGCACTCTCTCAGGTCTTCTTAATACAATAGAAGCCTCTTCATCAGGAGACGAATCATCACTGTCATTACTGACAGCATTCTCCCAAAGTTCACCTGAGCTATTAGAGAGTAAGTCATCCTCAATTATTCCATTTGTAACATGATCTCCCACTGGAACTGATATTAGGTCATTATTATCTGCTTCTGTGTTTGCTATACTGTTCACCATGATGTTCTCTTTATCTTTGATATTTTCCATTATGGTCACATCTCGACTCGTAAATATTGTATTTTTCGTAGCATTATATACTCGATAACCTTTAATTTCATCATCGTACCCTACTAAAATACATTTAACAGCCTTCTTGTCCCATTTTAAGCGTTTTTCTTTGGGAACATGTACCATTACTGTGCTGCCAAAAATTCTAAGATTTTTCACATTAGGCACCCTGCCTGTCCACAGTTCGAATGGAGTTTTATCAATTCCAGAAGCTAATGACCGATTTCGTAAATAAACTGCAGTGTGAACTGCTTCTGCCCAAAATTTCTGTTCAAGGTTCGCATCAAACAGCATACACTTAGATTTTTCAACTACAGTCCTATTTATCCGTTCTGCCATTTCGTTTTGTTCAGGCGTATATGGGTTTGTTTTTTGATGGATAATTCCACAGGTTTTTAAAAATTTGTCTAACTTCCTGTTACAAAACTCTCCCCATTGGCTGATCTCAAGATCTTAATCTTTTTGCCTTGTTGATTTTCGACCATGTTTTTAAAATTTTTGAAACAATCAAACACTTGGTCTTTTGTCTTTACAAAATAAACAAAAACCATACGGTTAAAGTCATCCTTAAAAATTATGAAATATTTTGATCCTCCAAGAGCCACAGTGTTCATTGGACCACATACATCTGTATGTACTATTTCCAAAATATCTTTAGCTCTGTGACCCTTATTTTTAAATGGTAATCTAGATTGTTTACCCTCGCAGCATATTTCACAATTTTTCTGCCCTATATCTAGAACACCTGGATAATTAAGTCCCTCGACAATACCATCCTTCATTTTATTCAGGTAAGCACTATTACGGTGCCCAAAACGACGATGCCAAACGTCTCCTGAAATAACCGATTTCGTCGATAATAAACACGTATCAACAGACAATGTGATTAGCTTATATACCCCATCCTTTAAATCAGCTGTTCCAACTAAATTATTTTGGTTATTGAAAATCTGACAGCGATTATTCATAAACTTAACAATGTTACCATTTCTTATCAGTTGACTTACCGATAATAAATTCGTTGCCAATTGGGGAACACACAACACATTTTTAACAGTTATTTCGTAATTATCATCAACAGTCGTTAAATTTACATCACCCGAACAAATAACAGGAACATTTGTCTTATTAGCCACCATAATTTGTGATATATTCGCTGAGCTTTATATATTCTCCAGCCACTCTTTATTTGCAGTCAGATGTACACTAGCACCAGAGTCAATATACCAATCGAATTTATTGAATGATTCGTTCAGAAAAACTACACTAAAAGCGTTTGAAGTCTTCTGTTTACCAGTATCTTTGTTATCCTTATTCGGGCATTTATTCTGAAAGTGTCCAATTTGTTTACATTTATAACATTTTATCTGTTTACGACATTCGCCCCGATTTCAGATTTTTATTAGCGTTTCGGTTGTCACGCCAATCCTGTTTACTGGCAAACGCACTTCCACTGCTACTGACATCTATTTCCATATCCAATAGTTTAGTTCTAATCGAATCCGTTGTAATGGCAATCCCTGAGTGTTCAATTGCCATAATCGTGGATTGAAACTTATCTGGCAATCCAGCTAACAAAAGTGAACCGATCCATTCATCATTAATATCGAAACCTGTACCTCGTAGTTTCTGGCCTGTTTCGACAACTTGATTGACATAATTTGTCACAGAATCGCAATTTTCCAAACGCAAGGAAATTAAACATCTTAACAAATTAATCTTTCTTGCAAAACCTTTATCGTCAAACAACGTCTTCAATTTATTCCATAATTCTAAAGTCGTTTTTGCATCTTTAATATGAACATAAAGTGACGTGTCAATTGTTAAGATAAGTTTTGCTTTGGCCTTGGCGTCATCGTCAGCTACAACTTCTGATATTCATTTAGATAGACCCTCTAAAACCAGATAGTTTTCCACAGCAAACGCCCAATCCCCATAGTTCCCTCGTCCTTTCAATCTTGGAACATTAACTATATAATTACCAGCCATTCTTGTGCGATTACTCGGAAATTAAACTAACAAAACGCGATATCAAATTTCGGAGGTTATCAATGGGCTTCGCGATGGGCCCATAAAAATGAAACACGCTTGTTGAATTTCCAGCACAGACTAATTTTATTAATAACTATATAAGAGAAAATTATCAATAAGCATTTCTGCTGATGTGTTAAAATAATATCGCCTATATAAAGTACAGTGGCGCAACAACAAACAGCATTTTGGGTTATAAAATTATAAACAATCTAGACAGGGTGTTTCACACATTTAACGGGATATTGTTTGTAAGAAAATAAGACGTAAATGTCATGTGAATATTGGTTCTCAAATATTGGATTTTCGAAATACAGGGTCTTAAATTTATTATTAAGAATTACTAAAAAAAAATTGTGATTGTCTTTAGTAATTCGGAAATATTAAGAGCTATTTGATTTGATTGATTTACTACAACCTCATAAGTATTTGAAGGCGATATCTTGGCAGTTTTCAATAATTTTTATTTCAACCATGGGCGTAGGTATGGGTAACCATCACTGCTGTTCCTAATAACACATTGGTACGCCATTTTTTTTAAGGCGTCATCGTTTAAGACAAGTAAAAAAAAACAAAAGACATCTCTAGCCTACAAAAAATAAATTACTTTCCTCCATTACTTTTCTCCAAAAATTAAGTTTTTTTTTTTCAGGAAATTGAATTTTATCGAATATTTAAACATTTTATTAGAACGTCATTTTGTTTTGCCGCTATATACTAAAAACGTATCAGTCTATCCTTGTTTAACACTTATTTTTTGTGCTAAATTTGAAGTCATTTGGATAAATACTTTTTAGTACAAAATGTTTGTACATTTCTCTAGACCGCCATTTTATTTCGACATCTTGAATTCGTATAAAATAGATGATTTCTACATAACACTTGATATTTGTGTAATTTCAGTTAAATTAAATAAGTAGTTGTTTAGTAGTATTTTTTTTAACAGTTCTCCAAGCCGCCATTTTGGTCGGCCATATTGAATTTTTATGACCCTTGATTTTTGAGAAAAATTTTAAATGTCCCTTTTTAGAAGGGAAGTAATTAAACAAATTTTAAAAGCGTTTTAAATAAGAAAACATCAGGCTTGGATAATATATCCGTTAAAGATTTAATGGAATTGAATGATACTGATCTGATCAGTTTTGCAGAAGCCACTTATGATTCTTTTACCAACGGCTACTTTTCCAGAGACATTAAAAAGGGCGCTGGTCATTCCAACTTCGTTATTGCTGACCATTGCAAAAGTGGTGGAAAAAAATGTGCTGTTTTTGAATAAACACAATATTATACACTTTTATCAGTTTCGATTTCGAGCAGAGAAGAACACAAATGATGCGATATCTTCGTTCTTAGAGGCTCTTTACCTTGGATTGAATGACAGAAATCTTTCAACGGAAATATGGTGAAGGATAACCGAAATCGGTTCGTAATTAAAATCTAATGCAATAACCGTTTTCTTCACAAAAAAAAATGGATACAAAAAGTGTTCATAGAACAAACTACAACTAAAGAAGTTACAGGGCTTTACAGAAAATAGCACTTTTTAGTTTTTTCAAAATATCTCGAATTTTTGTATCTCTTATAGTTTCCTTGATCCCAATACATGCATCACCAAAATGGTCCACACTGTATATTAGGTTCCTTGTAAACACTTTCCGATGACTTAATTAGTTTTATGACCAGATCCCTACTTTCTTTTATAAAAATGAAAAAGCGACGAAAAATTTCAGTTTTTATTAAAAATTCTATTTTCTCACCATTTTTCCGAAAGAGATGCATTTAGGTTCTTGTTTTCAAGATATTTGCTATGAAAAACGTCTCTTGGAAAATTTCGATGGGACTCACCCACTTTGAGATATAAGCACCCCAAAACACCTTTTCTTCGAACGAAAAAAATTCGTAAAATCGTCAAACGAAATCGAAACCTAGAAAGTTTTGTCAGGTAAAAAGTAAAAAACCGTATAACATCCAAGTTGCCTTTTTTGGTCAACTTTGCGGTACCATATCCTCGGTATCAAAGGTCGTACAGAAAAATGTCCTATCAGTTTCCGAGATATGCCTATTTCATAGTGGAGTACTGCAATGCGTGATGATCAGTGGGAGGGCTGACGGCGGTTGATCTCAGGGTGTGTAATACGTTTTAATTGTGTTGACCGTTATATTTTATTTCAAATTTATAACTTTTATTCTTATTATTTTCCATTCGTTTAGTAGGACCATATTTTAAATGTGACCCCTCCGAGTTCGTTATGTATTGTTGGGTGTTGCATCGTCATTGTGACACAATTTAAGTTTAATTTAGCCATTTCTATTATAAAAAAATTTATTTTTCAACTTTTTATACCTGAAAGGAGGTGCACAGATTTACTTAGTAACAATTATACAGAAGAAACGCTCCTTTGAGAATGAATATAGAATCATATCTACTTTATTCTGTAACTAACAATAAATTATTCCAATAATTTGGCTTTTTCAAATTCATCCAAAATTATTCAATCTAGAACTAGAGTCAAATATCTCATATTTGCGGATTTTCTTGACATCTCAAAATAATTTAACTTAATTCCGTCACAAAAGATAAGCCTTAGGCAACCATACTTACAAGTAGCAAAAACATCAAAACTATTTTCTTTTCTTACCTATAGCCATATTTATCTTGACGTGGCAACACTGTAGAAGGCTCCCCTAACATTTTCAAATCATATATATATAGCTATGAATTTTATTTTTATTAGGATAAGATAATATAAAACAACAACGAAACATACTCAGAGCTATAACCTTCATTAAATAATTTTAGAGATTCTTATTATATCGTTTTGAACATGTTGAAGGAACTAATTATTTTCACGAGGACAGTGGCACTCTCAAAACGTGCATTTTCGTTTGTAGGTCGCCAAATTAATTACACTGGCCGACAATACATAGGCCAGCTCATTATTTTCATAATGGAAATACAATAAAAAAAAAAATATTCGGAAAGCCCCAATCCGTAGCATTTTTTAATAGCCTAATTAGAACCTTTTATATTGGCAGGTAAACAATTTTATTGTGGGGCGGCTAAAATGGGTCCATTTTATAACGGAAAAATTACCTAGACTGGGTTGTTTACAACATTAGACATAAAATAAACGTTAAACATCACTCTTCTGTTGAGTTTCGAATTGAGTGGTTCTCTGTGTATCGATAAGCAAGTTTATGTGAAGACGAGAATGTGTAACATTGGTGCAGTGGATGAAGGGAAAGAGAAAAAGTATGCATTTTGCAGTTCCAATGGTACGGCGAGAACCCACCAATCATTCTGAAGATTGTTATTTTTGCCTGACAAAGACTGAAGGTTATTCCAGAAAGGGAAAGCACAATTTAGAATATCCAAATTTGCAACCACAGGTCCCCGTTCCGGCGAGCCACATTTGATCGTTCAAAGTGAATTAAATGATTTAGTACGTGATTTGGGGTTATCCAAGCAACAGTCAGAACTTTTATTTATTGGGCCACAAATCAAAAAATTGCTGGACGATGTCAATTTTACAGAAAAACTTATCAGACAGAAACTCAGAGCATGGAATTCATTTGTTAATGCAGTAAGAGGATTTTTATGCAATATGGACGAAAATTATGAACAATTAGTTAATGAACTCTTAGATGCCTATAAAGTGCTTGGTGCCAGAATGTCATTAAAAATTCACTTCCTCCATTCCCATCGGTCATTTTTTTCCAAAAATTTGGGAGCTGTTAGTGATGAGCAAGGTGAAAGGTTTCACCAAGATATCAGAACAATGGAAATTCGGTACTAAGGACGATGGGATCTAGCCATGATGGGTGACTACTATTGGTTTTTGAAGAGAGAAGATAGCACACCTCATAAACGGAAAAAATAAAGTTTAATAATATTTTTCTCGGCGAAAACTGTAAACATAGTCAATAAACAGGGTTAAGAATTTTCTAAAATCATTTTTTCTATAGATATTAAGTATCATAACATTCGATATGGTTCTACAACTCCAACAAGAAAACCCTACGTGCTACAACTTTCTATTTGTCATTTTCGTATTTGGATAGGTCCATTCTATTAAATTATGCTATTCTGATTTGTTTTATAACAAAAAAATTTTTTTTTTGTCGGCCAGTGTTACTAATAAGCCCGACACTTCCAGGTTTATTTTTGTTTTGCGTTCTCTCACTAAGACAATACATAAAAGCCAAAGGTTATATTTATTCATTATTCCAAACATATAAAAGACACAATAACAAGATTACTTTGGATAATTGTACTTACTTTTATTCGACATTACAGACAGCTTGGCAGCCAACGATTCGAAATTCCGCTTTACTTTGAGGATAAGTAAAAAGGCAAATATCTTTGGTAAAAACATTATATTGACATAGCTTTACGAATAAAAAATATAAACAAAAATGTACACAAAAATACACAATAAGTACTAGTACCAAATAAAAACAAAATCACGCTCTAAAGTTTAAACCTCTCTTAAATATATAACTACAAAATATGTTATTACAAAAAATGGCGCTCTATACAGAACTATTCAAAACTCTTGCGGTTCAAAAAAGGTCAGAAGAAACAGACCAGAAGATAGAATGAACTGCCACATGAGATTGAAATTGTACAGTTTTATTGCATTAATGCTGTTACATTAAAAAAAGTGACACGACAAATGTTTACGAATATTCTAAAGCAACACTGTAATAGGAGGAGGAGGAGGAATCTCCATTCAGGAAGTGATTCCCATGCAAGTGTGAAGCACGAGGCAAGACTACGCCAACAACCTGCTTAGGGATGCAGTCAAGGAACTATCCTAGAAAGAAATCCAGATCTATATAGGAAAGCCAGGTAGATATAAAAATGGAAACCTGATGGCGGGTGGTGGTTGAGAGAGGGTCTGGGGAGACTGAATGGATCTTATAGATCTATTAGTCAAACTCCAGACCTCCCTCCAACTACTATTATTATTACACGTACCGGTACAAGGTCAAGGAGATCCAACAGGGAACATTGATGGAATTAAGTTTCCTAGTCCAACAAGAAAATTTTCTAAAGACCAGTAAAAACCACAAAAATATTGATGGGGTCTTAGACATGGACCTTTAAAATATATGTAAATACTTGACTAGACATTTTTTTTTAACGGCTATGTTTTACAAGTTTGCAAACCAATGTGACAGTTGCCACCTTACGTTAAGGCATTAAAGTTGTCAGTTGTACATTCACAGTAAACATTTAATATGAATTTCGACATAGTTCTGTATAGTACACGATTCTCTGGACAAATATATTCTTTCTCTCGAACTATACAGATCTGTACAAACAACGAGACTTTTTTTACAAAATTATATAGTGTGTAAAGTGTTCAAGGAAAAAAAATGGTAAACAGTCAAAAAATAAGGATTTTAGGTAGGAGCTATCGGTCGTCCAATTAGTGGGTTTATTTTAATGACATCT
The DNA here is from genome assembly GCA_030620095.1 of Kuschelorhynchus macadamiae. NCBI lineage: Eukaryota > Metazoa > Arthropoda > Insecta > Coleoptera > Curculionidae > Kuschelorhynchus > Kuschelorhynchus macadamiae. The sequence goes on along the minus strand of JAUTXW010004646.1, from coordinate 68,273 downwards.
CTTTAAATTAAAATATGTTTTTTTTGTTTAAACTGTTAAATATGCCCTCAAACTATAATATAAAAATATAACGGGTTAATACGATGATTCGAAAATAGGAATACTAATGCGAAAAAGTATGATCATCGATAATATTTATTACCTTCGAACATTGAACTAGATAGAATTAACAAGAAACAATAATTAAGGGTTCCCCTTAATTAATATAGGTGATGTTTAACTTAACCTTAAGGAAATAAAAAGATTTCCCTTGCAGGAGTACGATGCAGATATTTTAGCCTGGTTTAACGCCATTTAAGATAAGCCAAAGATTTTGCGAGGCCTAAGTTGGAACATTTGAATTGACAGCGTGCATCGGTTTTGTTTGTAAAGTACAAACATGGATCGACACAAAATATTAATTGATGATGAGGATCTTGATGAACGCAATTCAATAATCCACGGAATTTCAAGACGCGTATTCATCAGGGCAATTATTTCCATTCTTTTTGATGTGACTATGCCGAAATCTACTACTTCATACTAGATTAGACTGAGCGTGAAATTAAAACATCCCATGATTTGTATTTCCACATCTGTAGCTTTTCATAAATTAGAAATAGAAAAAAGGATAACAAATGTTTTATATTTCAACTTTAAAAGAATAGTTTTTTTCTCCCTGAGAAACACGGCACATCGCAGAAAATTTCCGAAGAATAAATAAACTTAGTGGACATGAGTAAAGTGTCTATAGTCAGTGGTTGATATTAATTCTGTCTAGTTCAATGTTCAATGCCATTACTTATCAAATATCTTTTGTACTATAACTGTGACTAGAATCTTGACCGGGAACGGTATTTTCACAATTGATGTGGAAATTGGAGCCGAGCTGCTGTTATCAACAAGCGTATTGACAAATAGCATATACGTAAGTATTATGGTCTCGGTTCAACATAAAGACGTCATCTATATATATATATATATATATATATATATATATATATATATATATATATATATATATATATATATTTATATATATATTTATATATATATTTATTATATATATATATATATTATATATATATATATATATATATATATATATATATATATATTTATATATTATATATATATATATATATATTTATATAATTATATATTTATATCTATATATATATATATATATATATATATATATATATATATATATGTATATATATATATATATATATATATATATATATATATATATATATATATATATATATCTATATGTATATATATATATATATATATATATATATATATATATGTATATCTATATATGTATATCTATATATATATATATATATATATATATATATATATATATATATATATATATATATATATATATATATATATATATATATATATATATATACATATAAAAGTGCACTGCTGTTTCGAAAAAATGAAGCTATAAACACAACATGCAGTGAACAAACACGCATAAAATGTTTGTCCCCAGACTGAGGTTGTTACTACAATCTGGAAATTGCAAGTGCTCTCCGTCCGGGGTTTAGTCAGAGTTGACCCCAGATGATTTATACCATATTCCAGATTTTTTTTTCAACAGAGCGAGAAGTTATCAATGGAATGTCAAGTTCTAAACTCCCGTTATTCTAAATATCTTTTTAAATTTTTTTTTTTCTTATTAAAATATTTCAATGCATCTTTGCTTCCACTAGATATGTTTTGAGAGTAAAACTGTATCACGAGATGACCGTTTTTCTTGGGTTATCCTTTTTACCTCCAACTCTCGCCGTATGGTGGTCATTACGATAATATTTTCTATGTGGAACCGGGCAGACGAACAGGATAGAATTCTGGAAGAACTGGGCCTCACACGTTCATAGCGACTGCTCATTTTCAGCGGGGTCGTTAGTTTCCACTTGAGCGGTTATTCGTCTGTACATACCAATTAATTTTAGTAAAAGATATCTCTTGAAGGTTAAATATCCACTGTTGCCGCTTCATATAGTTACTGAACATTATTACTTGTCACAACTTTAATTAATAAGTTTTTCCTTACAAAAATCAAATAAAAAAGAAGAAAACCTGTGTAGCCAAGAGAAATCGAACTTCTAATAATTTTAGGATTTACATATTATTAGAAAATACTTGGAAGACTGAACTAGATAAAAACAAATTTGTTTGTATCCAACTAAAAAACGGAAATAAACAAAGCTAAAGTTTTATTCTCACTATGCGTTAACGACGTTTTAATTATGGACCAACCCTAATATTTAACAATTTTGGAATAACTTGACAGATATTTTAATTAGTATTTTCTAAGCCATCTCTCATGTTAATTAGAAGAAGTTGTTAGGTTAAGGTTGAAAAATGTGTATCTTTCAATTGAAAAAGGAATGTTATAATTAAAAACCCAGTTATTTAAACAATTTGTTGTGGTTTATTTGCCCACTAATTTAACCACCTTTAAAAATACTAGTTCAAAATTTTGGACATTCAGGCTTTACGTATATTCTAATTTCTATTTAATTTTATACCATCGCCGTTTATACCATTTGGTAAACAAGTAAAATTTGGGCCGCTGATCATGGAACTGAAGTCGTTTTTTTCGGTTTTCGTTTCGAGTTATTCATCATCAAAGTTCACAACTTATACGTTATTGTGAGACCTTTCAAGGAATCGGACATCGGCCCTAAGTCAAGACTCTAGCCACAGCTTATTTTGAACGAGGGATGCTTCATTAACAGAGAACAAAAGAGTAATTTGTCAAACAAACAGCCCATTTAAAACGTTTTGAAAAATTCATAAAATAGATTTAAGAATTTTTTTAGGAATATACAAATATTTTATTGCTCCTATATTCGTAAACAATTCTCAAACTATTATACGAATTTAAACGCTTAAAAGTCAAATAAAAATGTACTCTTGGACAAACAACGAATTTTAAACTTTGACGATAGGTATTTACAAGACAAGGTGACTAATGAATAAAATAATAATTTATATTCTGAATTCCATCTTTGTAACAAAAGATAGATTTTAGACCTATTGCTGAATTATTTTGAAAAAAAATGTTTTGAACTGTATTCTATTTTATTTAGTTTTGAGCCAAAACGTTAATATGAATGTATATATATGTGTATATATATATATATATATATATATATATATATATATATATACAGGGTGTTTGGTACATCGATAGAAAGTTTTAAAGGGGTGAAAGAGGAGGTCATTTGGACCAAATATGTCTATATACAAAGTCGTACCGATTTCGAGATATAGGTCTTTTTTGATATTTTTATTTATTAAGGTAATTTCGGCAAATAAAATATTTTTGACCCTGTCAATGATTTTATTTGTTGCAACAAATTTTTTTCATACGGTTTAATATGTATTTATTAAAAAAAAAATATGAACACGTTTTTTGAAGTCCCCAAAAAAACAGCACAGTCCAATGAAAATGATTTTATGCAATGCACTGGAATTAAGTATCATCTTTGAATGCCATTTTCTCGCAAACTGCTCAATAAAAAAAAAATTTTAAATATGCCTATAAATTACGCAATTTTATACCCTCTTCGGAGATACTATCAGGTTATGATCAATAATTATAATTATCACTACAAATTTAACGGTTACACTTAATTTAAGTAGAATAATTTACAGATTTACTATCCGATTTATAATTATGTATTTTCTTAAATATTGAAGACACAACTTGGAAAGTTTAATTATTTTTGATTTTGCAATTATGTAATGAAGTACTAGAATGATAAAATAATGTACTTAGAGAAATCATTTAATTTTCATCATTAAAAATGGTTGACCATAAACGTATCGTTTTTATTTTAATACCTTGGAATTAAAGGAATTTAAACATTAAAAAATATCATGTCAACAAAATATCCGTCGCTTGGCCTAAATAATAATTCAATAAATACCTAAATCCACTATCGCTATTTTGATGGTTTTTATCAATTCTTTAGAAGATACAATAATTATTACTTTAACAATGCACTATCGGATTTCAGTTTTTAGTCGAATGGGTCCTGGCATATTTTTAGGCCAGTAGTGCGTTTAGCATTGGGCTTGCAATATTTGCCTTGAATACCTTGTGGTCTAATAGTTCGCTTTGATTTCATAGTTTTTCAAGTTACAATAATTACAATTTCTAAAGATGGCTGCTTTTTCTAATAGCGAATATGCAGACATTTTGTTTATGTATGGAAGAGCCGATGGCAATGCAGCGGCTGCTCAACGATTATATCGTGATCGATTCCCCGCTAGACGTGTTCCTAATGCGCAAGTTTTTATTAATACCTATCGACGAATTAGTGAAACCGGTAACATTCATCACATAGTAGAACGTGGGCATGTTGAAAGATATCATCCTGAAGTGGAAGAACAAATACTTCAAGCTTTTGAAGCAGATCCTACAACCAGCATCAGAAAAGTAGCTGATGAATTGAATTTGTCTCTATGGAAAGTGTGGTCTGTTCTCAAGACTGAAGGAAAACATCCGTTCCACTATACCCCCGTTCAGGGCCTTGAAGAAGGCGATGCTGTACGACGAATGGCTTTTAGTCGATTTTTATTGAACGCTGATATGGAGGATGGGCTTTTCTTGAAAAGTATTCTGTGGTCAGACGAATCAAAATTTACTCGTGAAGGTATTACAAACTTTCATAACCTTCACTACTGGACTGATGCGGACGAGAACTCGCATATGAAAAAACAAGTTTCTTTCCAACACAAATTTAGTGTAAATGTATGGGCAGCTGTCATTGGTCGAACTTTTATTAGTCCTTATTATCTTCCAGATGATCTAAATGGAGACAACTATTTGGAATTTTTACGCATCGAGTTGCCCAATATCTTGGATGATGTGCCTCTGAATGTACGGGACAGGATAATATTCCAAAACGACGGATGTCCAGCTCATTTTCGATTAACAGTAAGGCAGTTTCTCGATCAAACGTTTCCTAATCGGTGGATAGGAAGAAATGGACCAATTCTGTGGCCTGCAAGGTCCCCAGACTTAACACCTCTGGACTTTCATGTGTGGGGACGCATGAAAGAACTTGTTTACGAGGTCGAAATAATCAACCGCGAGCAGCTTATTCAACGAATAAATGAATCAGCTGAAAGATAAAGGGTAGAGTTGCGATACGCTGTCACTACCACCGAAATAAGAAAGAGAGCTCGAAAGTGTATTCGGAATCAGGGTTGGCATTTTGAAAATGAATAATAATAACAACATATTCGAAGTTTCTCTTTATGATTTAATTTTAGACGTGAAATTAGATAGTAAATCTGACAATTGTTTTACCTAAATAATTGTAATTGTTTCCATTTTTTTCAACAAATTATTCCAAATAGTGATAATCGATCATAACATAAGGTAGTTTTTAAGCATATTTGAGATTTTTTTTATTGGGTGATTTCCGATAAAATGGCGTTTTAAGTTGAGCCTTAGTTCCACTGTATAGCATAAAATCATTTTCATTGGCGTGCGGTGTTTTTTTGTGGTTTTCAAAGAAGTTGTTGTTATTTTTTTTAGCTGATATACATATTAAATATTATAAAAAAAATAGTTGCAAAAAATAAAATCGTGACAGGGACAAAAATATATTTGCCGAAATTACCTTAATAAATGGAAATACTAGAAAAGGCCTATATCTCGAAATCGGTACGACTTTGTATATAGACATATTTGGTCCAAATGACTCCAAATGACCTCCTCTTTCACCCCTTTAAAACTTTCTATCGATGTACCAAACACCCGGTATATATATATATATATATATATATATATATATATATATATATATATATACTAAATCCTGAAAAAGGTTCTTATATTAACAAATGCATCAAACTAAGAGGTAATTCAAGCAAGATACTGAATACAGAGTACGATCAGTGTTGCCAAATGTTCCAATTTTTCTACAAAAACTAATTATTTTTAGTGGGTTCGATAGCCGATCCACTTTAGTATAACTCTAGAATTGTTATTTCTAACAATATTTAAGATCTGACAGTTCTGGATTTTCGAAGAAAATGTACCGGAACTGTGACAGTTTTGGTCCAGTCGAGCCTAATACACCAACAAAATACATAACCGGATCAAATCGATCCAATCTACCGGCTGGTGTATAAACCTGAATTTAAAGAAAATAAGCTATGGTTGCCAGATTTACAGATTTTCTGTACACCTTGAAAATTGGTATTAGAATTTCCATTTTATCTCCTCTATATCAAAATGTGCCACGACTTTTTTAGCTTTTTAAAAGATACAGTCTTGGTAACTTTACCCAAGAATGTTAGATTGTGAAACCTCATCTAATAGGAAATATTAAAAACTGATACTTTGAAGTTACTAAAATAAATATTGCTAATCTATTTGAATAAATATAAATATTAAGCTTCGAATCAAGGAAAATAATGTGTTAAAATCAGTAAATCTGGAAAACCTTGTGATATATTTTTTTAATGAATAGGCAGCATTTTATCATGACGATGTTTCAAACTGTTGGATTTAAAATACATAATGTAGAGTATTTGCACAAAACTTGAAAATCCGGCAACACTATTGATATACTCTGAATTCAGAATGTTGTAGACTCAAACAGAATTCAAAATACAAATCATTAGGTTGGAAAAAAAAAGGAAATACATTTAGCCGCAAAAATAACACACAACCAAAAATTATGCTCAATTTCAAAGCTCAAGTTCATATTACAGAGCTATCCAGGCCTATAATCTTCTACCAAAACATATTAGGGACATGGCATCTGACAAGGTCTTTAAGAGTTCAGTTACCCGTCTACTAATTGATAAATGTTTGTATAAATTTAAGTTCTGGGAGGAATTTAATAATGATACTTAGCTCAACTTAAGTTTTAGTAGTTTCCATTTAAGTTCTAGCTTTAAGGTTTTTAAACTGGTTTTAATATTATATGTTTTCATTTCTCTCTACTTATAATTAGTATATGGTTTGTTATGTAAATTTAAAATCAAGGCTAGTTGTCTTTTCATCTTTATTGTGTCCATGTTGTGTAAGTCATTTAATAATATTTAATATCTTTATAATAATATGCATTGTGAGCATTTCCGCCGACGATACCGCTCATTCCCCTGTTTTGGAAATGATATTATTATGGTAATAAAAAAAAAGCATTTCATTTCATTTCAAGATTGCAAGGTTACTTCGCCGATCCAACATACGCACAATCTTCAACGCACACAAGAAAATTGGACAATGTTTGCCAAAGCTCATTATTCCTTTTCTAACGGAAGGAGTAGACGCAATTCCTTGTTCCTGTGGTGATGTTTATATTGGAGAAACTGGACGATCCATTTCGACTAGTTACACTGAGTCTGACTATAAATAGCCGGCCTGGGTCTCTCCGAGCTCAATTAGTGTTTCGATTTCTTGAAGTGAAGATCCCTGAAGATGCCTCATGCAATCGAAGGCGAAACGTCGGAAAGTTATTCCATTTTGACACGGTCTAATCCCAAGAACCATGATTTCTTAATTGACCACAGCCGTGAAAGCTTTCGTTCTAAATCCGCAAGATATTTGAGTCAATAATCACCGATGATCTATTTAACACTATATAGGTCCCAAGTACCATGGTTTTTACAGGAGCAGGCTTACAGCCAAATTAACAGAGTTGCAAGATTACCTCAACGAAAATATAGAGGAAGGCTTTCAAATCGATGTAATTTACATTGATATGACAAAAGCATTCGACACAGTATTCACATGATTTGCTGCTAATGAGGTTGGAAGCACTTGGACTGAATGGGTCTTACCTTGGTTGGATTAAATTAGATATCTAAGCAGACGAACTCAAAGAGTTAAGTTGAGTAGTGTTACTTCGAGAGAAATTACAGCTTTTTCTGGAGTGCCACAGGGATCGCACTTAGGTCGCGTTGTTTGTGAACGATGTGAGTGAGTGATATTAACAATTTAATACATGGCCATAACTTTCTCACTCTGAACAGCACCAAATGTAAATATAGCAGATTTTTCCGTCGAAAAAAACCAGTTAAATTTAATTATCACCTCAATGATGTTTTTTTTTGTCTGACATAGAAACTATTAATGATTTTATTGCACATGTAGATAAGAAATCCAAGAACAAAATAATAATCTCATAATTATGGGGTTACCTAAAGGACCAAATGTAACAGAGAACGTGCAAAAAGTCTTCAAAAAACTAGATGTTAACCTCCAGGAACACGAATTTGAAGCTAAATCCTTGATGGGCTAAGGAGGACAAAATCCTGTGAAGGTCAGCTTCCAGAACTGTCAAAAAAGAAGCGAAATTATTCAGAATCGGAAAACAAAGCGCACTTTAACCACTTTGGAGTGTGGTATTGTTGGAGAGGACAGGAGAGTCTAAATTGACGAAAATTTAACAAAAGAAGTAAGGGGAGATATTTTTAAGAGCAAAAACATTGAAAGATAAAGGTTTTAAATTTGTGTGGTGCAAGAATGGAAAAGTTTTTACCCGAAAATCTGAAAATTCAGATATTATTAGAGTTCTGACCAACGAACAGGTTGATGAACTTGCTTGAACGAAGTTATTTATTATTACTAAGAGTATAAACTAATAATAATAGACAGATATGGCGTCCCATGAATATGATACCACAAAAATGTTTAATTTGGGAAACAAGAGTAATTGCAACAACTTAAACTTTTTATATATTAATGCAAGATCCTTAAAAAACAAGATAGACCACTAGGAAACCATTTTAAAAAGTATTAATCAAAAAGTGCACATTATTATTATCAGTGAAACAAGGTTAAACCCACGTGAAGAAAAATACTATAATTTACCTGGGTATAATGGCTACTTTGTGAGCCGAGAAAGGCTAGGGGGAGGAGTGTGTATCTTTGCTGACAAATCTCTCTCTCTTAAAATAATTAAGCAACACAACACAGACGTGTCAATACTAACTGTATATATAAGCAACTTTAAAGTACATAGTTCGGAAGCATTTTGCAGGAGTTGGAGAATATTTTCAATCTTTCTTCTCCAAGGAGTATTATCATAGGAGATTTTAACTTGGATATACTGAGGGATGATAATATAATAAAATCTTATAAGGATATGTATCAAACATATGGATACTGCTGTGCAAACACATCCAAATTTACAAGAGAATCGAACAATCCATCGCTGATTGAGCATGTTCTGATTAACTTTGCAACGGAGGCATTTTTGTTGTCTCTAATTGATCAGACTGCAGATCATTTCCATTCCAAAGACTGTGAGGAGTTTTATAAAACCGGAAGAACAGGGTTTGTGAAAAAACAAATCTTATAAAAGCTCAAGAAATTATAGAACAGTTGATCAGAAATTTCTATTCTATCCTATATGACAAACTCGAGAGTGTGTTTAATGACAGCAGATATGTAGAGGTCAAAAAAGTTAGGACTGTGACAGACAAAGAATGGGTGACAAACACGGTTCTGGATTTAATTAAAAAAAGAGACTATTATTATAAGAGGTCAAAACTACAAGCAAACAATATGTATTTCAGGGATAAATATAAAGAATATAGCAAGAGGGTTGGGCAAAGAATAAAGTGGGAAAAAAGAAAAATGTATAACAAAAAGTTTGAAAAACCTATGGGAGACAGTAAAAAAACCTGGAGAATAATAAATAACATACTACAAAACATATAAAACAAGACAATAAAATCTTAACTGAGAATAAGGACATAGCATGTGCATTCAATGACTTCTTTACAAACATAGGAGTAGAGTTGTCGCAGAAGATTGATTATACACCCCTTGCTCACGGACAGAATCAGCCTTTGGAATCTCTTTTTTTTAGACCGGTCACGTCAGCTAAGTGGGAAATATAAGAAAAATGAATAAAGAGAAGGCCTGTGGAATTGATCGAATCAGTGTGAAGTGCGTTCACATAGATCTTGTATCAGAGATACAGATGCAAATTGATAAGGGATATATTTGTTCTTTAGTGTCTCTGGACCTGAAGAAGGCATTTGACACAGTAGACCATAATGTATTGCTTCTGAAGCTGGAGGAGGCGGGAGTCAGGGGAATATCAAATCTATGGTTTAAAAGTTACTTAAGAAATAGACAACAATTTGTAAACGTAAATAACACTGTTAGTAGTAAGCAAACTATCAAATGTGGAGTCCCCCAGGGCTCTATAGTGGGTCCCGTACTCTTCTTGGTTTACATAAACTCTATAGGCTCACTATTACTGAATGGTCAAGTTAAACTGTATGCAGACGATACGACCTTGTTGTACTTTGGCAAAAATGTCCAAGTGATTAAACAGAGTAGGGGAGAGTGGGGGAATCCCAGTCAGGTGGGCAAGTCCGGTCACTCGAATTGTTTCGCGATAAACGTAGTCACTTTCTTCAACATGTGCCGCCACCTTTTATCCAGCGGTATAAGTTAAAACTCCTGGGTTTCGTTTTCCTTACTGCAGTGCACTACATGTGGTGTCGAGGTGAAGTTATTGCCAGATTTTATTATAATATTTCAACGAATTTAAATCAAGGTAAGTAATCGAATACGTTATATTTTTGCATGTAGCTAAGAGGAATATCTTGAGGGGTAACTTGCTGTTTGAATCCTGCTTTTTCAGGCGCTTAAATAAAGAGAGACAATTTTGAGGTTAGGTTTATGTTGCCAACGTGCTTTCGGGAAATTCCGGTCAAAAAAGTTGGGGTAATACCGGTCGTGACCGGTATTACCCTACAGGTTTTCTTATGATTATTTGAAATATTATTATTTTTTGTTTATTGATTAATTAACCATGTGTTTTATTTGCTACAGATGCCTAGAAATTATATTAAAAAAGGAAACAAAGCTAAATGGACCTCCGAGCAACTCCAAAATGCATTGCAATTTATTGAAGAAGGAAATTCAATTCGATCAGCAAGTCAAAAGTTTCACATTCCTTTTAGCACAATACAGGAAAGAAAATCCAAGAATAAGATTTCTGCTCCGAACATGGGAAGACCAAGTACGTTATCGTTGGAGGAAGAAGCTGTTCTAGCTGACCGTATAAAATATTTATCAGATATTTTTTATGGTGTTAGCCCTCTACAGGTTCGACGAATTGCTTACGAATATGCAACCAATAATAATATAAATCATAACTTCAGCCATACATCTAAAATGGCAGGAAAGGACTGGTTTTATGCTTTCTTGAGAAGAAATCCTACAATAAGTGTTCGAAAGCCAGGAGCAACCAGTATTAATAGGATAACCGCCTTTAATCGAGACGAGGTAGGAAAATTCTTCACCAATTTGGAAACTGTAATGTCTAAGATCCAATATTTGCCAAACCAAATATATAATGTCGAGGAGACAGGCATATCGACCGTTCAAGATCCTGGAACCATTGTGGCGACCAAAGGGAAAAAACGTATTGGCTCTGTAACAAGCTGGGAGAGAGGCAAGACAGTTACAGTTATCTGCTGCATGAATGCAGCTGGCGCATACATACCTCCACTTTTTATTTTCCCTCGGAAAAGGATGTCCCCGCTTTTATCGAAAGGTGGACCTCCATGTGCTGCCTATAAATGTTCCCACAATGGCTGGTCAAACGAAGAGTTATTTTACGAGTGGATTGAGCACTTCATAGCATATTCAAAATGCAGCAAAACGAACCCATGTCTATTGATATTGGATAATCATAGCAGTCATATAACATTAAAAACTTATAATTTGTGTAGAGAAAATGGGATCTGCATGTTGTCCCTACCACCACATGCATCACATAGAATGCAACCCCTAGATGTTACCCTATACGAGCCACTAAAAGCTGCTTTCCGCAGAGAATGTGATCTCTACATAAAGGCAAAGGCATTAGTGAAAATAACACCCTATGATTTGGCAGAACTGTTTAATAAAGCCTATTCCAGGACTGCTACAATGGCTGTTGGAATTTCCGGCTTTCAAGCAACTGGAATTCACCCAATAAATCCCAATATATTTACCGATGAAGACTTCCTAGCGGCAGATACTTTCACCAGTCAGACAGATGAAGAAAAATTAGTGATGGTTAATGATTTCGACACTTCTATGGATGATTCCATCAATGCAGGCTCATCAACATCAAGCTTAGATGCAGGCCCATCTGCCTCTTCTGATGGTGTTTCAATTATAAGTTCTTCCAAACCACGTCCTGTTCCCAATGTAGGTAACCCCACTGAAACGGAACCACCCACTTTCAAAGATTTCAAGAAACCAATAAATATTCCGGGATCTATACCTACTTCAAAATTTTACAATCTGTTGCCAGGCCCTTCTACCAGCTCTACGAATAAAAGACCATCGCTTGGTCGAACTAAACAACATTGGCAAATATTAACCGAGAGCCCTTTAAAAACACAATTAGAAGATCAGGAGAAGAAGGAAAACGAAAAGTTAGAGAAAAAAAGAAGACAGAAAAAGGAAAGAAACCACAAACATCCAAAAAGAAAAAGGGATTCAAGAAGAATTTGAAGAAATTATTGCAAAGCGACTCATCAGATGAAGAAAATATAGACGAAAAAACTCTGTGCCAGGATGATGAGCTGGATGATATGGAGTGCGAAGAAAACAGTGAAATCTGTGTAATTTGCGGGAAATTTGGGAGGGATGGCGAGTTATGGTACCAGTGTATTGTTTGTGGCCGTTGGATTCATGAGTTATGTAGTGGTTGGGATACGGCTGAAAACTATAAATGCGATATTTGTATTAGAAAGTGAAACTTTGCGTGTCTTTTTATTTTTTGATTTAATTATTTTTAGTGTTCCAGTGAACTACTGTTCATGTACCTAGTTTTTTAAGTTAGAACTTGTTATTTCATTTTTTCCCTCCATTATTACACTAATATACTTTTCCGATTAAAATTATTGTATTATTATTTTTAAAAAGTGCCATCCAGGCAATTATTTTTAGTGTTCCAGTGAACTACTGTTCATGTACCTAATTTTTTAAGTTAGAACTTGTTATTTCATTTTTTTCCCTCCATTATTACACTAATATACTTTTCCGATTAAAATTATTGTATTATTATTTTTAAAAAGTGCCATCCTAAGTGGAAAAGCATTGAAATTTGGCTGACCGATATTACCCGAAGAGTGGGGAAATACCAGTCATGGACATCTCATTGGTAGGAGTCTAGTCTTTTTTTGCAGTTTTTTTATTTTGATGAAACAGATATAAGACAGTCTAGCGGATAGATATGGCTTCCTCCTGCACTATTTACACGTGACAAGAAAGCAACATTTTTTGTTTTATTTGCAATTTGGCTTAACCGACCGTCATTCCCCCACTCTACCCTATAGCTAGTGATTTAGGGCAACTAAGTGTATGGTTAAGATCCCATAGATTAACGCTTAACATTGAAAAATCGTCTTACATGATGATAGGTAAAAAAAACGTAAACGATCTTGACCCTATACTGGTTCAAAATCAACTTTTAAAAAATTCTTTTACTATTAAATATTTGGGTTATTTTATTGACAGTACATTGTCTTGGTTTTCTCAGATTGAAGTTATTAGAAAAAAGATTGCACCATTTATAGGAGTTTTGTATAAAATAGGTTACCTAATAAAGAGAAGTTTGTGTAAACAGTTATATTATGCCCACATATACAGTCACCTGCACTATTTAATATCAGTGTGGGGCACGGCTGCTAACTTCATCTTGGGACCTTTGCGAACACTACAGAATAGGGCAATTAAAAACGTTTTTAAATTACCACTTAGATACCCCACCAATGAATTATACAGGAAGTTTAAATGTTAAATATTAATAACATTTATAAATATAAAATAAATTTGTATACCCATTTTATCCTAACTAAAACTAAACATTCATCTATAAAATTTACTAGCATAAGTTCTATACACGCATATAGAACCAGGCAAAAAAATGATATTTATCTTCCACAAATGCGGTCGAATATAGGACTGAAGTCGATTTACCATAGCGGGCTAAAATTTTACAATACCTTGCCTACCTCAATAAAAAGTTTAAAGAAAAATTAAAAAAATATATTAACCCATATTAGCCTAGAGTTACCATAGGGTAACGCTTACACGCTCGCTTGTAAAGTAGGCTATATTTCGTATTTGGCGTTAAAGGTGATAGATGGCGCCAGTTTTCGAATGTAAAATGTCTAAAACAACTCCCTCACATTCGCAAGTGTTACTCAGAATTAGGCCGGTTTGAAAAGTGATCGTTTGTAAAGTGTGAGAAAACATGGAACCAAATTTCGTGTAAGTACTAAAACATATATTTATTTTTATTTTGTGTTACTGTACTTGTCATGTTGTATTGCTAACATATGAACATACATAACTATAACGATTGAATAACAATTATCATTTAGATGTGAGAGTTTTTTAGGTTTCTTTTAAGTGTTACCATATGGTAACGCTAGGACATTACACTACCTATTTATATCGTGTTTTACGAAATATCACATAAACATTTACTTTTGCTTTGAAAACATGTACTTGATGGTAGTTTTTCAGTAGGTAGTATTAGTATGGTAGTATTTTATTTTTTACACCGTTAATGTTGTTTTTGTTTATTACAGGCGTGGTTTTACGTTGGAGGATGCCCTAAAAATAGCTTATGAAGAGGATCTCAATGCCGAATCTATCTACGTCGAACCACCCGATTGTAACGTACTTACCGATGAGGAGTCAGGTGATGAAGATGACGAAGGTGACCTGAATCATCTACCGCCTCGTCAACTAGCGGCACAAGCGGAACTCGTTTTAGCTAACAATGAGAGGATTGATCGCCTGATTCAACCTGATGAATATGATGAAGATATGACTGAAGCTCACAATACTGCCGAAACACCATAAACAGAAAAGAGAAAGGGGAAAACTGGAAAAAAGGAACAAAAGAAAAAAGATATCTTCATGGATTGAAGGAGATATTGAGGATAATGATGTACCAGATTTTCCGGCCCAGATACTCTAAATAGTACAATAAAATCCATGGGGAATTATTGCCAACTTTTTTTTGATGATGATTTATGTTCTCCATTATCAACGAGTCAAAAGATGGTATTTTCAAATTTGCATATCCTTTTGGATGTAAGAGTTGAAATGTACATTGGCCATCCTCATATTGATTACAATAAATTACCCGGAAGAAGATTGTGATGCTCTACAAAAAAAATATATGCATAACAATTGGTTAGGATGCTGAGAAAAAGATTTTTCCAAATTATGCAATGTTTGCATTTTGCTGACAAGCCAACCCCAGTAAGGGGGCGTCCTAGTGGATAATGCAGAAACCTCAACAAATTACAACAAAGTTTCTTGTTGCAACTGTAGAGCGCCCTTAGATTACGACGAATCAAGATACTGTTACTGGTATCATGGATGCCAATTATAAGGAAGCCCAGGATTGGGTAAAATGTGGTCCCTAAATCGCCTCAAGTCTTGTTAACTTCGACTTATATCAGGCAAAGGACCAAATTCAAACGAAATGTTTCAAAGCTTTTCATGTAAGGCT
Organism: Kuschelorhynchus macadamiae; assembly: GCA_030620095.1. NCBI lineage: Eukaryota > Metazoa > Arthropoda > Insecta > Coleoptera > Curculionidae > Kuschelorhynchus > Kuschelorhynchus macadamiae. The sequence goes on along the minus strand of JAUTXW010004646.1, from coordinate 52,743 downwards.
AAATAATTCTTCGGATGTAAAATTTCCAGAAAATAAGAAAAACATGTATCAATTTTATGGACAATTTATTCAATAAATAAATCTTCTAGTTCATTTGAAAGATACAAGGATATGTTTTAACCGGCACAATGAGGGCCAACATGGTTCCGAAAAATATCTTTATCCGATAAAAACTTTTTCAAAAAAACTAACAAAGGAGATTTGCTTCAGAATTGACAATATATAGCGGCATAAATTGTATAATAATTTTAAAAGGTTTTTTTATGGTCTTGCTCCGATTGGTCAAGTAAAGAGACATGTGTTAAAAAAAATAACACAAGTCAATAAAACCTTATTCGTAAATATAACTTGTTATTTCATTTTTTTCCCTCCATTATTTCACGTTATATATTTCGATGAGATTAAAATTGGTGGTGGTGTATATTTAGCTGGCTATTTTTCAATTGAAAATGCCTGGATAATTCATAAAAAATCCGGAGGCAATTTATGTCAACTAGAATTCAGGCGCGATATTGTAATGTCATACCTTCAATGGTACACTTCCTAAAGGTCCGGAGTCGTCCAGCAATATCAAAAACGAGTATAACGTTTTGATGAACAGATATATGCGATGATGTCTAGGTATAGGAAAAGGACACCTCCTGCGACTATTCCGAATAACAAAAGACGACGTTGTGCAGGAGAAGGCTGTTCCTCTAGCGGGCGTTCGATGTGTAACAAGTGTGACGTTGGTCTTTAGTGATTGTAACTTGATATATGGTTAACACTCCATGATGCTGTTTAGGTGCTTCATTTGCCTTATTTTACTGCTTTTGTTGTAATTCAAAGATAAACATGTTCATTTTTTATCCATTTGTGCGCTTTGAAAGGGTTTTCAATAATAATGTTTATAACCATATGGTAACACCGAATTTTACAAAACCTAAATGAAATTTCTGTAAATTTATTCAAAATAACGTATTAATATACGCCTAGAGTCATATATTTAGGAAAAAAACAGTCCTTATTAAAAAAAAAATTTGGGCTATTATGGGTTAAGGATACTATGTAGGCTGTGTCCCAGAATGCACAAGTTGAATTCTGGGGCTGTGTATTTTGGGGTGCTTGCAGCCAAACGGACTTTTTTTTGCTATTTGGTATAGAGTATGTTAATAAATAGGATCGTGCATAAATTAAATGAGCTCTTGCAGAGCCGAACTAATATTTAATCATATAATTTGTATATATAAAGTAAGCTAATTCCTAGTATAAGATCACCACTATGTATCTTCTTGGAGTTAATAAAGCTATTTTCAATTTTCAACATCGTACTAAAAAATATTAATGCAACCTAAACTTTGTAAACCTTGTACAATTGTTTATTTTGTAGTATTCTTGAGCATAATGTTATTGTTTCCTTAACTGTACTGTGTCAAAAATGTTATTATAGTGAATGTATTTGTTATATATATAATAGTTCGAGTCCAAGAGAACCAGTAGTTATTAATATAGTAGCCCTTAAAGTCGGTCACAATAATTAATCTAATAATTATTCCTGTAACTTCGCATAATAAAGTTAACCTTTCGTAAACAAAGTGTCTATTCATTTGGACTATTACTTACATGGTGGCAACGGTAAATTGACAAGGTTAACCGGCGGAATCCGTGGAATGTTTTGAATCGAAAGTTCGATTTGTGCGATTAAATGAAAATATAGTTGAAGTGTATTTGTTATATATATAAATTTATTAAGACTAAACTGACTATAGTTTCGTTAATTTGTGATTTTCAGAAGCTGTTGTGCTTGTTTACAAAAACTTAAAGATGTCTGAAGGAAGAGCTCCTGAACATTTTTGTTTCCAAGGAAATAATGTGGCTAATAATTGGAAATTTTGGAAGCAAAAATTTGAGTTGATTTTATTAGATGGATGATAAAATTAAATCATTTTTAAATCATTTAGGTGATGAATGGTTACAAATATTCAACACATTTGAATATGCGAATGACGGCGATGAAAAGAAGTACCCTATCGTATTAGAAAAATTTGATCAGTATTGTAATCCATTAAAAAATTTAATGTATGAGCACTTTAAATTTTTCAAGCGTGATCAATTACCTAATGAAACAATTGATCAATTTGTCACTGCTCTAAAACAGTTAGCCGTGACTTGTGAATTTAAGGAAAGAGATGTGCTGATCTTGGATAGAATTGTATTGGGAATACGAGATCCAAGAATACAGGAAAAATTGCTACAGTGTGCTGAGTTAGAGCTAAATATAGCAATAGACATTTGCAGGTCAATGGAGAGTTGTTTTTACTCAACGTGAAATTACTAAGGAAGTAAATGCCGTTAAGAGAGGGGTACATGGACAGTGGTCTGCTGACAGGAATGGACAGTTTTCGGAAACACTGGAAATAAATTTCGACAACAGCAGCAGCCGAGGCAGCAGCATCAAAAAGGTAACAATGTACCTTGTGGTAGATGTGGTTTGCAGCATAACCAAGGTAAGTGCCCTGCCTACAATAGATATTGTTCCTTGTGTCATCAAAAGGGACATTACCGAAAATTCTGTGTAAAAAAGAACCATAAAGTACTTGAAATAAACACTTGTATTTCATCTTGTACTAGTTCCCATATAGATTCTATAGACTGGTTTGAAAACATATGTATAAACTCTTGTAATATAGACTTAAAAATAGACACGGTAAGCCAGGTCAATATCTTAAATCATAGTGACTTTTTAAAATTAAAAGTAGACTTAAGTGAACTTTTACCTGCTTCTAGCACTCTTACAAGTTACACCGGTCATAAGATTGATATTTTGGGACAAATCTATTTAAATTGCAATTATAAAAGTGTAATTGTATCATTACTATTTTATGTTTTAAATGACAGTATTTCAAAATCAATTTTAGGACTTTGTGGCGCACAAAAACTCAATTTATTGGCTGATAGAGCTATAAACAATAGGGTTAATGTAATAAACGTTGAGTTAAATGACATTTTGCAGAAATTTCGTGATGTTTTTTCGAAAAATTGGCAAAGTTGAGAGACAATTTAAAATAACATTAACTGATGATGCCGTTCCTTATATATATGGTGCGCGAAAAATACCCCTTGCTCTTCGCGATAAAGTTAAAGAAAAAGACAATATGGTCCGTAATAAACTCATTGCTATTGTCAGTGAGCCAACGGATTGGCAAAATCCAATAGTTGTGGTGCCTAAAAATAATGGGGCCGACATAAGGATCTGCATGGACCCCGTGTTTTTAAATAAATATATAAAGCGTGAAAGATTTCCAATACCTACTCAGGATACCTTATTCACTAAGTTAGCAGGTGCAAAATATTTTTCCCTATTGGATGCCTCATCTGCTTTTTTGCAATTACCTTTAGACTATGAAAGTTCGCTTTTATGCACAATTGCAACACCATTTGGAAGGTTTCGTTATTTAAGGCTGCCATATGGTCTTAAATGTTCTCCTGAAATTTTCCAGCGATATATGTACAACCTTTTGGAAAAGGTACCTGGACAAATAACTTATTTTGATGATATCTTGATTTATGGTAGTTCCGTTAGTGAACATAATAAAAATCTAAAAGCTGTGCTTAATAAAATCCAAAAAAGTGGATTAAAATTAAATTTAGAGAAATCAAAATTTTGTTTACAGAAAATTAAATTTTTAGGACATAACATTAGTGATGAGGGTGTATCCCCTGATTTTGACAAAACGAGGGCAATAATGAACATGAATGCTCCACAGAATCGTCGAGATTTGCAAAGATTTTTAGGAATGGTAGTTTACCTATCCAAATTTATACCAAATTTGTCCAACGAGACAAGTTGTCTAAGAAAACTTCTTAGTGATAAAAATGTATGGCAGTGGACAGCGAATGAGCAAGCATGTTTTGATAAAATTAAACAGCTGGTATCTTCTGCGACCACTCTTCGTTATTTTGATCTCAGAAAAAAAAAATTGTTCTGTCTGTCGACGCCAGCCCTTATGGACTAGGAGCGATAATATCTCAAGATGGTTTCCCCATCGAGTACGCTTCTGTTTCTTTAACACCTACTCAAAAAAGATATAATCATATCGAAAAAGAGCTATTGGGTTTAGTCTTTGGATGTGAAAAATTTAGTTTTTACCTTTATGGTATTAATTTTGAAGCAGAGACTGATCATAGGCCTCTTTTAGGTTTATCAAAGAAGCCTTTAGATGAGATGTCTCCAAGAATACAAAGGTTTGCAATGAGATTGATGAGATATCAGTTTTCTCTTAAGTACGTCCCTGGCCAACAACTAAAAATACCAGACACGTTAAGCCTTGATCCTGTTAACGACATAATTGATACAGGCTATTTAGAAAACAATTTAAAAGTTTACTCTGTAATAACCACTACTAAGGAAAAAGAAGAAAGATTATGGAAAGAAATTGATATGGATCCTGCTCTTCAAAAGGTCAAATATTATATCCTGAATGGATGGCCAAAGCATAAATCTTCTGTTCCTCACTCAGTAAAACCATACTGGCCCATAAAGAATGACTTATATCTCCATAAAGATGTCCTATTTTATCAGCGTAGACTTGTAATTCCAGAGTCGTTAAGAGGTGAATTTCTCGACATAATACACCAATCACACCAGGGCGTAGTATCGTGCAAGAAAAAAGCGCAAGAAGCAATCTACTATCCTGGCCTGAATATGGATATAGAACAAACTGTGTTAAATTGTGTAACTTGTCAGATGTATTCTAAAAGTAATATGCGCGAACCTTTAAATTCTCACAAAGTACCCCAATTTCCATGACAAAAAATTGGGATAGACTTTATGTCATGTGCTTCTTTAGACTTTTTGGTTATAGTCGACTACTTTTCAAAATTTGCTGTGGTCAATAAACTTTCTACTAAAACTGCTATGAGTGTCATATCTGCATTAAAAAACGTTTTTTCCTTGAGTGGATTACCTTTTGAAATCTTCTCAGATAATGGACCTCCGTTTGGATCAAAAGAATTTCAAAGTTTTGCCAAAACATATTATATTCAATTAAGTAACTCTAGTCCCATGTATCCTCAAAGTAATGGGATGATAGAAAGACCCATTCAAACTGTAAAAGGATTATTTATTAAGGCCTTTCAATCCAACAGAGACCCATTTTTAGCTATATTAGATTATAACTCGACACCTAAAAATAATCTTCCTGCCCCGTCTGTATTGCTAATGGGTAGAAAGTTCAGAACTACTTTGCCTATCAGTGCTGAGCTTTTAAAACCAAGTTATTTAAATAAAGATATAGAGTATCAGTTGCAGCAAAATCAGAGAAAACAGAAACAATACTACGATAAGTCTACCAAAAAACTATCAAATCTGAATGTTGGAGATCCTGTCCTTATGCAAGAGGGCAAAAGAAGATGGAGTCGTGGTGAAGTTATAGCCCACAACGTCACAAACGATTATATTGTTAAAGTTAATGGTGGTGAATATAGACGTAACAGGCATCACCTTAGACCATTACGCACTTCAGCTAGCTCAAATGCACAAATTGAGCCTCAACCAGATATGCCAGTTGAAGATCCAGTCAAGATAGAGCCAACCGAAGTTCCTTCTGAAAACCTCAGTGTGAGAACAAGAAGTGGTAGAATTAGTCGTCCCCCTGAGAGATTAAAATTTTAATTTTGTTTTTGTATTTCAAACTAATTTTAAAAAAAAGTGTTTAATTGTTGTTAAATACTTTTTTTTTTATTAAAAAGGGGCATGTTATATATATAATAGTTCGAGTAAACCTGGCAACAAGGGAACCAGTAGTTATTCCGTGATGGTTCGCAATGTGCGTAGCCCTTAAAGTCGGTCACAATAATTAATCTAATAAATATTCCTGTAACTTCGCATAATAAAGTTAACCTTTCGTAAACAAAGTGTCTATTCATTTGGACTATTAAAACATACAAGAAACAATGAACATTACAGTATTCATGTTTGTTTGTTCATCATCGACTGGATGTATCTTCACATATTTTTATTTTTTTGAATAATCCTATTTGTATATATTAACTACTTATTAGTGTTTTTTTACATATTCTGCGTTCAAATGTTGTATTTTACATAAATTTGTACTTGTGATCAATGTAATACCATTTGGAGCTTTACCCTAGAGAGTGCTGATAAATAAATAAATAAAATGTTATTTTAATAAAAAAAACATGTCGTGATATAAAACTGTGTATTTTCTTTGATATTACAGGTATAAGAGAAAATAAAAAACAAAACGTTCAGAAAAATAGAAACTACACTATGATTTCAATATGCACCGGTTGTTGTTGCTAATGCTCTCTACAGGGTGTCTCAAATTTAACGTAAAAAAACTATTCTCATTTTTGCACCTGTAAAAATCTAAAATTGAAAACTGAACAAAAAAATGTTACCACAGGGCAAGTACTAAAGAAAAAAGCTGCAGTTCAAACCAAAAATTATAGAAAGCGGTTTATTTGTTCAAGAGAAAAACAACTTTATAATTGAGCATATTTTTGGACGTGCGCGATGTTTTAGTGTATGTGACTGACACCAAATGCGTCACAAATCGATACGGAACGATAAATTACGGTGACTCTAGGCGATCACATTCGCATTTTGGACACCTGACACACGAACTTTACACAACACGTGTGATAAGTACCGCCAATACATCAAATTATTGACTGGTAACTCATCAAACATATCGGAGGAGTCCTAGAGAAATTTTAGTTTCTTTTACATATCTAAGAAATTTTGGAATATATATCTAAATGTCGTACAAATATAGTTTCGAATAATTAGCCAAAGAGTATAGTAAAATAACATCCCAGTGTTTAATGGTGAAAGTAAAATATGTACACGTAATAGATCTTATCTAAAAATATATATAAACAATCAATTCATATAAGGTTCTTTCCTTATTTAAAAATAGAAAGCCCTCTCGAGCTAATTATTCGATATTAACACCAACGTCCTGCATTAAAGCTCTTCAGAAAACACTTGTTTTAGAGTCTTCAAGTCATCTAAATAAGGTCACCTTAAAAAACACTCTGTTCATTTAAAAATTATTTCTTACATACACACATCAGATGTAAGGTTAAAATATATTTTCAAATAAATAATCATTCAGAATATTACTTTGAGAATTTATTAATATGTTTCAATTTCAATACATTATTCATTTATGTTCTTGCCGGACTTGCATTGTATGTTTTATACACAACGTTTCGACCAAAGAGTATTTCTAGCCGTCATCAAGCTCAAACTACATGTCACTGGAGATCTCTATTTTTAGTTTGCTGACATTTCATATAAAAGTTCTGCAAAGATAATAACTTAATAAGTATAACGAAAACAAGGAAACCCAACAAGATTTTAATAATAAAGGTTTAATTTGAAAGACCAACACAATAAAAAAAATATGAAGAATCCAGTAGTTTTCAAGAAGATACATTTTTAAAATCATAACGTAAGTTAAAAGGAAATTTTGTTATCATGGTTCTGTCTGCGGCCGACCTTGACAAAATTAAGGGTCTTATTGTATCTACCTTGAAGGAACGCTTCGGGGAAAAACTAGCCCAGCAGGTTGCGGATAGAGTAAAGGAAGAAATGTCCAGCTTTAGATCTATGGTAAAAACTCCAAGAGAAAAATAGAACTCTGGAAGTCATGTTGGATTCATGCGAGCAATCATCGCGCAGTTTAAACGTACGCATATTTGGCGTCGCTCAGGAAGAGAACGAAAATATTAAAAAAATTGCCTTGGACCTTTTCAATAAAAGAATTAAGTGTAATATTAAAGATTCCGATATAAGAAAAACCTATCGCATCTCCGCAAAAAATCCGGGCGATAAGCCACCGGCTATCCTAGTGCAGTTTGCAAATGATGATTTTTTGTGGGCCAGTTTATTTAACGTCTTTCCAATTACACTAGTTTATATCCATTTTGCGACTGTGATGTAAAAGAATCAATTTTTGTTAATTTTGGTCGATAAATGAGAAAATGACGGTAAAAACTTCCTAACCCGTAAATTTTTAAGTTATGATTTTTTTTCGGCAAAAATTTATTGGAATATGGACACTCTGTATATCAAAAAGTAAAATAAATAAATATCGTTTGTTACGTAATGTTAAGAAAACTTAATATGCAGAATAGACTGTTTACATTTTTTTTGTATATATAAGAAAAGCTATTGATTAGACTTGGGCGTATGAATGCCTTCTTTTAGAAGTCAGTTATAAGGCAGATTTTGTAACGAGAGTAATAAAAGAATATCGGCTGAAATAAATGTTTTTTTTTTGCCCTAAAACCCAATAGGTTATGGGCCCAGATCGCGCGTTTTAAAAGACAGTACAGTTGTTTGTGAATTTGTGATATACAAAGTGTTTAATAAACTTGTAGTTGTGATAAATTTGTGCATTATGGAATCGGTGCAAACAAAAAGGAATATAGTGCCATTTAACGGACATCGTTATAGCATTTGGAAATTACGAATGCGTTCGCTTTTAGATGAACTTAATGTGCTAAAAGTAGTTGACCAGGATTCGCCTAGACCAATAGTTCCAGACTGGAATCGAGCTGAAAAAGTGGCAAGAAATGAAATTATTCAATATTTGAGTGATTCATTTTTAACTTTTGCACAAGATGGAGATACTGCTAAAGATATTTTTCATAAACTGGATGCAATTTATGAAAGAAAAAGTTTGCCATCACAACTAGCCGTAAGAAAACAGTTATTAGAACTCAAATTAGGGAGTGAAACAAGTTTATTAAATCATTTTACAACATTTGATGATTTAATAATTGAGCTTATAGCTGCTGGAGCTCAGATGGCTGAAACCGATAAAGTGGCGCATTTATTGTTAACATTGCCGTCTAGTTATTCAGGGGTAGTGACCGCGTTAGAAACATTATCGGAAGATAAAATAACTCTAGCGTTTGTGAAAACTAGGCTGTTAGACCAAGAAATAAAAATTAAAAATGAAGCCTCAACGAGTTCAAAAGTTTTAGAAGCCAAAGTTTTTAAGAATGAAAAGTTTCATAAAAGCCATAAATTTGTTAACAGAAATTTTCATAAAAATAAAACAAATTTATTTCAAGGTAAAAGACATATTAAAAAGATCTTGAGATGCCATTATTGTGGCAAGAAAAATCATATTAAAAAGGATTGCTATCATTATAAAAAGACTTTGCAAGACAAACACGAAGAACGCCCTAGAACAGTTCAGACAGTGCAAACAACAACTGAAAATTCGAATAGTTTTGCTTTTATGGTGGGCAATTTTAAAAGACAGGAAAGTGCGAATATTTTAACTTTCATATTAGACAGTGGTGCTTCTGATCATATAGTAAATCGGGAGGATGTTTTTACAGAAATTGTTGAACTGATTGAACCTGTGAAAGTGTCGGTTGCAATTAAAAATACTTTTATTTTGGCTAAAAAGAAAGGACAAATCCATGTGGTAGCTGGCACAGGAGAACAAGGTGTATTGGAGGAAGTTTTATATTGCCCTGATGTACCCCACAATTTGTTGAGTGTGAAGCGCATGCAAGATGCCGGGTTGACCATTATTTTTCAAGAAAATGGTGAGGTAAAAATATCAAAACAAGGCAAGACAATTATACAAGGTGAGAAATGTCAAAATTTAATATTAGTGAAATTTAAAATTCAAAATAGTCCTAATAATGGAAAAATATATGCACATAATAGTTGTGCTGATCCAAATATGTATAAATTGTGGCATCAAAGATTAGGGCATATTGGTAAACAAAAATTTATTGAGTTTAAAAATAAAGCTATGCCAAAAGATGTTCAATTAGTAAAAAATATTTTTCCAGATAATGAAATTTGTGAGTATTAACGGAAAACAATCTAGGTTACCTTTTTCAAAATCAAAAGATAAAAGTTATGTTAAGCGACCTTTGTTTATTATACATTCAGATGTGTGTGGCCCAATTTCACCCACTACTTATAATAATATGAATTATTATGTTATATTTATTGATGACTATACACATTACACGGTTTTATATTTAATTGCACAAAAATCTGACGTTTTCAAAGTTTTTAAAGATTTTGTTGCTAAAAGCACAGCACATTTTAATCTTAAAATTGTTAATTTTTATTGTGATAATGGCCGTGAATATTTGTCAAATGAGTTTAAACACTTCTGTGTAAAGGAAGGCATAAGTTATCATTTAACAGTTCCATATACACCCCAGCAAAATTCTGTTTCAGAACGTATGATAAGAACTATTACAGAAAAAGCACGTTCAATGATTAGTGGAGCGGATTTAAATAAGTCTTTTTGGGGCGAAGCGGTATTAACCGCAACGTATTTAATTAATAGAACCCCGACAAAAGCACTTAAAGTTAATAAAACACCTTATGAAATGTGGCACGGTAAAAAGCCAGGTATAAGTCATTTACGAGTGTTTGGCTCCACAGTTTATATTCATAACAAAACTAGTAAAAATAAATTTGATGATAAGTCATTTAAATGTATATTAGTGGGTTATGAACCAAACGGTTATAAAGTTTGGAATCCCGAAAAAGAACAGTGCATGATTGTTCGTGACGTTATTTTTGACGAGATCAATTTCAAGGTTTCTCGGCCAGTTGGGTCGATGCAAGAAAATATAAACAAACAAATACCTGAAATTGATACTCGGGAAAAGGTTGAACAGATAACTGAGGGTGCGACTTTAAATAATGAAAATATGGGAACTGGGATAAGGAGATCTGTAAATAAAACAGATGAGCCTGTAATTTGTGACTCTAAACAAAAACAGAGTACACAAGAAAGTGTTTCCTTACGCAGAAGTGATAGATTGAAAGCTCTTCAGCCGGTTTCCTATGAAGAAAATAAAAATGACAGTAATATAGACTGTTTATTAGCATTTAATTATTTTATTTGTGAGATCCCTAAATGTTTTTCTGAACTAAATAATAGGGATGATAGGAAACAGTGGGAGGAGGCAATTAAAGATGAGTTAAAATCATTGACAATTAATAAAACGTGGTCCTTAGTAAAGAGACCTGAAAATGTAAAGGTTGTTGATTGTAAGTGGGTGTTTACATTAAAGCAAGACGGATTAGGGAATCCTATTAAATATAAAGCACGGTTAGTAGCGAAGGGATTCACTCAACAGTATAAAGTTGATTATGATGAAATATTTTCTCCCGTTGCACGAATTGCGACTTTTCGAACACTTTTGGCAATAGCAAATCAATTTAATTTGTGTGTACATCATATGGATGTTAAAACTGCATTTTTGCATGGCAATTTAAAAGAGCAAATATATATGAAAATTCCAGAAGGAATTGTTGCTCAAGAAAATGAGGTTTGTAAATTAAATAAATCCTTGTATGGTCTAAAACAAGCCTCAAGGTGTTGGTATGAATTGTTTGATGAAACAATGAAAGAAATTAATTTTAAAAATTCTGAGGTTGATAAACGTCTTTATATTTTAAATAAAGGAAATATACATGAAAATATTTATGTGGTATTATATGTGGATGATATATGTATAGCTACCGGAAATAAAGAATCAATGTTAAATTTTAAGCGATATTTAAGTAAAAAATTTAAAATGGTAGATTTAGGAGAAATTAGTCGTTTTCTTGGTATTAATATTACTAAAACATCTAACGGTATTGTCCTAGATCAAAGTCAGTATTTAAAAACTGTATTAGCTAAATTTAAAATGAGTGATTGTAAGCCTGTTAGTACACCTTTACCTGTTACACTTAACTTTGAAGCTTTAAATTCAGAAGTTACATATGATGCCCCTTCTAGACAGTTAATAGGTTGTTTAATGTATGCAATGTTATGCACACGACCAGATTTAAGTATAGCTGTTAATTTATTAAGTCGCTATCAAAATAAAAATAACATTGAACTTTGGAAAAACTTAAAAAGAGTTTTAAGGTATATTCAAGGTACCATTAATGTTAAATTAATATATACCCGTAATGTTTATGATAAATTACTTGTTGGTTATGTTGACTCCGATTGGGGTGGGAGTACAACTGATAGGAAAAGTACTACGGGATATGTGTTTAAGCTATTTAATAAATGTTCAATATGTTGGGCTACAAAGCGCCAAAATTCTGTAGCTGCTTCTTCAACAGAATCTGAGTATATGGCGTTATATGAAGGTGTAAAGAAGCCTTGTGGTTAAAGTCATTGTTAAATAGTTTTATTTTAGAAGTAACAGAACCTATAATTATTTATGAGGACAATACTGGATGTATTAGTATCGCAGAAAATCCTACAGCGCATAAACGTACAAAACATATAGATACATAAACATATAGTTGAAAGAAAAGTAATAATGTTGAAATATATATCCACAGGTGACCAACTGGCAGATGTCTTAACTAAGCCATTACCAGAACCAAAATTTTTGCAATTGCGTGTTAAACTAGGACTTACTGATAATGTTTTAAAATAAAAATGTTTGTTGTTTAAAATTATATTAATTTGTGTTTATTTGTTAATTAAGTTTATGTTAATTTGTAACTGTTTAAGCATTAAGCTAGTATGTATTGTTTATGGTCTGATTGGGTTTTTATCGAGGTTTTTCCCCAATCCTTTGCAACAAATGTTGGACCACAGTTATGGCCTCAGGTTTGAAATTTTGCCGATAATTCTTAAATAAATTTATTATGTATTTAATTTAATTTTTGAGTGGGAGTATTGGAATATGGACACTCTGTATATCAAAAAGTAAAATAAATAAATATCGTTTGTTACGTAATGTTAAGAAAACTTAATATGCAGAATAGACTGTTTACATTTTTTTTGTATATATAAGAAAAGCTATTGATTAGACTTGGGCGTATGAATGCCTTCTTTTAGAAGTCAGTTATAAGGCAGATTTTGTAACGAGAGTAATAAAAGAATATCGGCTGAAATAAAATGTTTTTTTTTGCCCTAAAACCCAATAAAATTAATAAGCATTTTAATTACATTATTTTAAAAAGTCATGTTGTATTAGAATATGCATAGAAAAATGCGTCACCTTAGCCTTACCTTCTCCGAGATGTTAGATATAATTATTCTGTTGTAACATAACATTTCACTAAGTTAGGGAAATTGTGTACAATCTGACAACACCGCACGGGCGGTGCTCCCCACCTACAAAGTTTCAAAGGGTTATTAAACCCCATGTAATTCCACATTTCACCATACCACGGAGACGTCAAAAGGTCAGCTACTTATCGAAGGAACCCTGTATACAGAAATTATGTCGTAACTACTAGTACTCTTGATACCCGACGTTTCTAGTAACTACCAGAGAACGAAACGGCTATTAAAGCAGCAGCCCGACCGTCGGCAGTGTTGCCAACCCTACCGATTTATCGGTAGATCTACTGATTCTAAAAGTAGTCTGTGATTTTCTGCGATATGTACTGATATTTTTGGGAAGAAATATTTTCATCCATAAACCTAATGAAAACAAAACCAAGAAACAGATTAAACGTAGAAACAATAGTAGGATTGTTAGAAACGAAACGACATGTCGGCAAGAACGTTTATTACGATTTTACTGTAAATAAAGAATTAATTTCAAAAATGAATAAACTGAATTTATATTCTTCTAGTGACGAATATTTAAAAGTGTAAGCAGTAAAGCAGTATTTTTAATATTTCCGAAGACAGTCTTTTCATTTGCACTTTTTAACATTTTTATAATTTATGTAATTTAAAACTTTGAATTTGTTGTATTTTTGTTTGTTTTTTAGTGTTCTTTATAACTTGTTTTATTTAAAACTTTGAATTTCTTATACAATTAATGTTTTTATAATATACGAATTTTTTCTTAATCTACCGATTTTTAAAGCTCGAATCTACTGACTTTTAATTTATAAAGTTGGCAACACTGCGTCGAATCATCAGTATTGATTTAACACGAGTAGTGATCAGTATTAGATAGACAAGCGAAGTGCGAAGAGCAAGCCAATAGTAAGAGCCTTTTATTAGTGTTTTCTTTGTCTTGAATAATGTTAGTTGACGCCTGTAAAAGTAGTATCCCATCTGTGAACCGGCGTATACCACAATACAAAAATGCCTAAACTACAGAAAATAATAGGGAGCATTCTTCTTCAGCACCTTCGTCCTGTAGCTGCCCTCATGATCGTTTGTTTATTAACTATCGCAATGGGAAATGTGTAAATCAGGTTGTAGGGGTTAATACTTTTGGAAACAACCACCCACAATAGCAAAATATCTTCTTCATTTGAAGAATCCACATTTATATACCTGTTAGTTTCAGAAAGTCATCCGCAACCCTCCCAGCTGACACTGGTGCAGATCACGGTTGCTGAACGCCATGTAAAAGATTTAATTCAAAACAAACCAAATGTCGACCATCAAATTCAAGGAAAAGAAAATGATAGTGGTCGCCCTGGGGTTGTGCAAAATTTGAATGAAAACCACACTACAGTACAGTACCAATGATAATTAATTTTCAGAATTGTTTTAACTGCCAAGTAATATTAATTTACTTAAAAAATCTACCATTATTTTATTTCTTTAAGTTGATTTCTTCCTGATAACTAAATAATCAATGAAAATAATAATACGGTTTTTTTTGTATGTGTGTGCAAGTAGTTTAAATATCTGTGATTTTTGACACGATTTGAGCTTGATAACTAAGATAAAAAAATTAAAAATCAGACGAAAATTTGTATATAAATCAGCCAATTGTAAAAAACAATGAAGTTCTTTCACATAATGCCAACATTATTTAATATCATACCAACAGATTAATACTCAACTGCGTTGTTCATTATATGAAGTTATCCAATTAAAACAATTACTTTTGAAAATATAATAATCTCTTTAACTCATTGTCTGAGCATGGTTATAATAAACAAAAACACAACCGAGACGGTTCAAATAAAGTGACCATATTTAGACGACATCAAAATGGCATCATTTCCATTTTTCTGCACTTTAATATATAAATACTATCTTGTCAATAAGTTACCTTTAAAATCTAACAACCACAGCGGCATACGAACTCTCTCTCTCTCTCGTACTCTCACTCTCTCCCTCTCGCTCTCTCTCTCTGGTTTTTACCTCTAATCGGTTTGCAAAATATAGTTTAAAAAATTAAAGTTCTATATTATGTATGTATATATGATTCTGGAATATATTTTAGTTTCTCTTTTTTTTTATCATCTCCTCTCTCTCTTAGGGTTGCTCTTTCTAGTACTGTTTGTCGGGTAGGGGGGTGGGGGTAAACTTGATATAAATTCGTGGCGTCCGATTCTCGTCTCTCATCCTGTGATCGGACGCCGGGATGCTTGCAATATTATAACTTTGGCCCAAATGGTAATATCTGCAAGAAAAAATAAAAACGAATCTTAAATATACTGTAAAGTTTTATTCCTATAGGCAATTCAACAAATTCAAAATAAAAAAAAACCTAAATGGATCCCAACTTTGGTGTTACTAGCGTCCGCGACGGGCTCCGACCTGCTCATTTAATCCTATCTCTTATATAGAAAAGCGAAAGATAACATAATTTGTATATGTATATGTATATATATATATATATATATATATATATATATATATATATATACATATATGTTTTAATTTTTATAGTAATGCATTTTAATGCATATATGATAGCACCATAGACATAATAATAGAGACACGGAATTTGTTTTGATTTGGTTCATTTGAAAGGCTTCCTTACATAAAACAAAATCATGGATATAATAATTGTTAATATTATTTAAATCAAATTTTAAAGCGCGCGCCGCTGCTGCGATTGGTATAATAAAATGTAAAGTTGTACATAGTGCCATCTATGTTTAGGAGGATGAACTACACATACTCAACCTAAAACCTAGAGCCAAACGTTATCTGGCTTGTTCCATGAAATTATATCGCACAAAAACACAGATGACGCTATCTGAACATTCTGGAAAGAACTCGAGAAATCACAATCCGTATATACGCCGTGTTCGATTGAGTTCAGTCGTTCAGTGTTTAGTCAGTTATGAGTCAGTTGCGATAGAGTTTCGAGTTGAGTTGCGCAATTATTGTTACAACACTTAACAGTACTTACTATAATTTATTTCGGATACAGTTTTTAACACGTCTCTTTCAAAACCAAGTGGAAGCAAGAGGAAACTTGTAGATAAACATCGTATCTTTTAAGAAAAGTGGGAATTAGAGTTTTTTTGCTGCGAAGTGAAAGAAAAAATTATTTGTTTGATTTGTAAGAGTACAGTCAAGACAAGTATACAGGAATGGTCAGAAACGAAAAGTTAAATAAGGTAAAATCAAGGTTGAAAGATCAGCAGCTTATGTTTACACGTCCAAAGTAAGAAAATGAATCTGTCCTTCAAGCGAGCTACGTACTGCCGGAGTTGATCGAACACTCAAAACCATTTGTTGAAGGTGAATTTATAAAAGAGTGCCTTGTAAAGGCCGCGAAAATTGTAAGTCCCGGAAGCGTGAAGGCATTTCAAAATATATCTTGTCCCGGAATACTGTCGCTGAAAGAGTTATTGAGTTGGCTGCCAATATAAGTGATCAAAATCAGACTCTTTCATTGCATTTTCTATTGCCTGTTACGAAAGTACGGATGTGTGTGGTGTGGCGCAACTCGCTGTTTTTCTTCGTGCGGTTGATACAGATATCAATGTAGAGGGTGATCAGTTAAGGGTAGCGAGCGGCCATATCTCATCAGATATTGGTCGTATAGATTTGAGAAAAAAAAATCATAATAAAAGTCGCCAAGAGAAATTGCTGAAAATTATTTTCGAGTTTGTCAAACGTCCGCTACGGGGCGTAACAACCAACACCAAGTAGAAAAATGGGGTTTTTATAGAATTTTGCCTAATGAAAATATATCGATGATATCATTTTCATATTTAGTGACCATTTCCCTACACTTTTTGTCTAAAATGTTTTGTTCTATATATCAAAATAAAGCGGTGGGGGAAGTTCAATCGTTTTTTCAAACAAACCAAGATGTCTCCCGTTTCTTTTGACCGATTTTAGCAAACTTAGGCTCATATGAAAGAGCATAATTTGCACTACAAAACTCTTATTTGGTTTTGAATTTTTGACTTTTGCTGGCGTCGCTAGATGTCGTTAACTAAATTAGTAGCATATTTTTTAGTTTTTTTTTCAAAAAAAAAACAAATGTAATGGTATATTCATTTTTACATATTTTAAAAGGGGATAAATTTCTCTATAATTTAATGAAAATAATTTATCATCTACCTTTTTTTGAACCGTTGATATTGACCAAAATATTATTTTATTTTATTAAAAAATGGCACGCCACTGCTTTTTGTCAAAATAAAAATCATTTTCGTAATCACTTATTAGTTGCTAACAAAAAGAACCTCTTGATTTTTTTTCGTTAGACGAACGGTTTTGGATTGAAAAAATAATTTGTTTAACAATGAAAAATCTTAATAAAACTGTCCAACAACAGCAGGAGCAATAACACTAAAAACAAGAACATAGAACTTTAAAAATAAACGGTAAAAATAAATTAATAGTTTTGTCGTAAATGTTCAAAATGTTGTCCATTATTTTGAATGCACTGGTCCAATCTCTTCTGGGTGGAGTTGACAGCTGTCTCAATTTCCGCTCTTGGTATAATATTTATGGCGTTCTGACTTCGGACTATCATGTCTTCTCGAATAATTGGTCGAGTTTTATACACCAAATCCTTTATTCGGCCCCACAGATAAAAATCAAGGCAGGTTAAATCGGGGGACCGTGGTGGCCAGAAAAATAGACTGCCTCTACCAATCCAACGGTTAGGAAAATGCCTGTTCAAAAAATCTTGCACATTTCGTGAATAATGTGCCGGGCATCCGTCTTGTTGAAACCACATGTTTCTTCTTACTTGTAAAGGCACATTTTCTAAGAGTCCTGTTGCTCTTATGCTTAAATGGGGGTCTGCATGAATATAAGCCAACACATTTATAATGTTATCTTCTCTTCTTACTCTACGATTTCTTCTCAAAGTTGGAGTTGGTTGCACTTGGCCATGTTGCCTTAAACGTACGGCTAAACGATGAAAAACCATTATCAAATGGTGTCTAACGCAGTGCATACTGCCTAGAAGCGATCGCCGCATTTTCAAAACATTGAAAATAAATTCTCAACATATCAAAGGCTTCTTCATTCGTAAAAGACATGATTTGTTGTAAAAATACTTTTTACATAACATTAAATTAGATGTCAATAGCAGGAACTATCAAAATGAATATCAACGTGATTGACAATTTGGTGTTTTGTTTCTTAACGTAGATCATGGACTGCTTCGCTTAAATGCGATGTTAGTTAAGTTTGATTTTTAATTTAATTTATGAAATAATAATAATTATTAATAATAAATTATGAACTAAAGCATTCTCTCGCTAATTAAATGATTATTAATGATAAAAATAATAGGTAATAATTTTATTATTGTGAGATGTAATATTTAAAAATAATTTTGAACCTTATAGTTATCATTGTTAAACATCTTTTTTTTTCAATCCAAAACCGTTTGTCTAACGAAAAAAAGTCAAGAGCTTCTTTTTGTTAGCAACTAATAAGTGATTACGAAAATGATTTTTATTTTGACAAAAAGCAGTGGCGTGCCATTTTTTAATAAAATAAAATAATATTTTGGTCAATATCAACGGTTCAAAAAAAGGTAGATGATAAATTATTTTCATTAAATTATAGAGAAATTTATCCCCTTTTAAAATATATAAAAATGAATATACCATTACGTTTGTTTTTTTTGAAAAAAACTAAAAAATATGTTACTAATTCAGTTAATGCCATCTAGCGACGCCAGCAAAAGTCAAAAATTCAAAACCAAATAAGCGTTTTGTAGTGCAAATTATGCTCTTTCATATGAGCCTAAGTTTGCTAAAATCGGTCAAAAGAAACGGAAGACATCTTGGTTTGTTTGAAAAAGCAATTGAACTTCCCCCACTGCTTTATTTTGATATATAGAACAAAACATTTTAGACAAAAATTGTAGGGAAATGGTCACTAAATATGAAAATGATATCATCGATATATTTTTATTAGGCAAAATTCTATAAAAACCCCATTTTTCTACTTGGTGTTGGTTGTTACGCCCTCTAGCGGACGTTTGACAAACTCGAAAATAATTTTCAGCAATTTCTCTTGGCGACTTTAATTACGATTTTTTTTTCTCAAATCCATACGACCAATATCTTATGAGATATGGCCGTTCGCTACCCTTAACTGATCACCCTGTATATGAAGAATTACTGGAATTAGTACCATTGCATGATACAACAACTGGGAAGGATATTTTCAATGTTGTTTATGGATTTCTGCAAAAGTACAATTTAGATTTGTCAAAACTGTGTTCAGCTGCAACAGACGGAGCTCCTTCAATGACTGGAGTAAAAAATGGCTTCGTTAACATATTACAGACAAAGATCAGATTTAATGGGCAGTGACAAACCAGATTTTCACCATATTCATTGTATAATCCACCAAGAAGTTTTATGCTTAAAAGTGATCAAGTCGGAAAGTGTTTTAAAGTCAGTGAAAAAAATTATAAGCTTCATAAGGTTACGAGGCCTTAATCAGCGACAGTTTTCTGCATTTTTACATAATTTAGAAAGTGAGTATACTGGTTTACCATATTATGCAGAGGTGTGATGGCTTTCGTGTTCTATGGTACCCGACTGGTTTTGGAAACTCAAAGAAGAAATACGCGTTTTCATGGAAACAAAAGGACCACGTCAAGTTATTACAGATGTGCATGATCATGTGAAAGCTTTCAAGTGTAAGATGCTGTGGGAAAAACAGTTTGCAGAGGATAATCTGTCATATTTTCTGACTTGTAAGACATATCAGGAAAGCACAAGTGTCCCAATATCATACAAAATATATTCAGAGAAAAATAAGAAGCCTTCTGGCAGAATTTGAGAAGCGTTTTCAGGATTTTAAGACCCAAGAAAACAATTTTTCTCTATTTACTGGTCTTTTCACTATCGATATTGATAAAGTTCCCCCTCACTTGCAAATAGAAGTAATTGAGATTCAGTGTCAGACCCATTTAAAACAAAAATTTGATAGTGTTGGTACATTCGAATGTTATAAGTACTTGCCTGTTCAATACCAAGAAATGAGAAAATTTGCCTGTAACATCCTGTCAATGTTTGGAAGTACCTGTAAGTGTGAACAACTATTTTCTTTGATGAAAGGAAACAAATCTCCCGCAAGATCGCGATTGACGGACGCACACTTGGTCGCAGTTTTAAAAGTTATTTCCGCCGATAAAATCGCGCCACAAATAGACAACTTAATTAAAGACAAAAGATGTCAAATATCTGGCAAAAGAATTTAATGTTTGTAGTTTTTTGTAATGTCCTTTTTATTGGAAATTTAATAAACAGACTTGTCCTATAACAGTACTTTTTCTCAAGATTTTCAGTACTTTGATAAGGTTTTGCGGCCCACCTAGTGGATGGTCTTCATGCTTTTGGCCCACGAGTGACTTTGAGTTTGACATGGCTGTTTTAAAGTGATGCTAATATTGTAATAATAATTTTTATAACATATTCTCAACCATATACAGGGTGTTCTTAAAGTTGAGTCATTTATCTTGAGAGGTTGTAAAACTCGTAAAAACAAGTTAATTTACAAAAATCACCTATAGTTACACACACTTAAATTTTTAAAAAATTTATGACAGGCCTTATTTTCGATACCATCGACCTCTGAGGTGTGTGTTGAAAAATAAAGAAGTTATTAACATTTCAAATATTTAAAACTATATTATCGTCTAACAAAAGTCATTTAATCAAAAATCATTGATATGAAAGTTGCAGTATAACAGAGTCATAAAGTATAAAAAAATCAAATAATAAAAATAAGAAAATAAAGTTCCAAGTCAAAATGAAAACTAGAAAAACTCTTGCCTACCCGTGAAATGCATCTCGTTGTTACAAAAATTGTTTAAAATTATTACCATTTGTACGGTCAGTGTTTAAAATAGCCCCAGTAGAAAAAATCACAGGGCGATAAATCCGGGGAGCGTGCAGGCCAAGAAATGGGTCCGTTGCGCCCTATCCATTTATTAGGAAACTCTTTATTTATGTGGGGGAACATCTTCTAATAAATTGGGCAAATCGTTTTGGAGACAGTCTAAATAAATGTCACCTGTCAGACGATCTGAAAAAGAATAGGGCCCAATAAGCATGCCATTCACTTCGCCAGCCCAAACATTTACTGAAAATCTGTGCTGAAAATGGGTTCTCTTCGTCGATAATGGTAGGGGAAAAATTGATCTTGTCGTATAGTTTTCCATACTTGAGCTATTTAAACTGCTGCAATAGACCTAATGCTCGTTGTTGGGTAGTTTTCGACAGTATCTAAGATATCTTCCTCAAATCTACCATCTCGCGTGTAGGACATCCGCGGGGCTGGATGGGTTCTTAAAGGAAACCTTTTTGCATACAAACGACACGCTGTCGCTGCATTTTGTTGACATTCCCCGTAAGTTAGGATAATGTCCACTAGTTCATTGTTGTCATAAACGTGTGCAATTTTATTCGTACAAACTCACAATCTAGAAGTACCACGCGCGATTTAATGAAATCTAGTTGAATTGTAGATCGAATACAATAAAAAAATTACCTAGTATCAGTAATAAACAAAAACTTGTCCCTTATCTGTTCACAATGCAGTGGTCGCGAATATCAGAAGTCAGGTCTGTGATAAAATTTTAAATATTTCAGATTTTAATAACTTCTTTATTTGCAACACACAACGCAGTGGTCGAGAGTATCAAAAATTTGTTTCCTAATTGCGTGCTAATGTTAAAGGGGAGGGTGATTCTAGGTCCTTATTAAGAAAAAAGTTTAATATGAACCTAAAATTCTTAACTTTGGAGATACAGGGTTTTAAAAAAACATTTTTTTTAAATCCTAATCCTGATGCTATTATAGATAAATACTGTGTGAAATTTGATACACGTCTTTTATGTATAAAAGGGCATTTTTTATTAACAATCAATTTTTGAAATGTCTACCAGTGGCGTGCATATGTAATTAACCTGGGTAAATCCGTATGCTCCTGAATGCATAGAAGACGTGTATCAAATTTCATGCAGTTATCTACAATAGCATCAGAATTGGGATAAAAAAAAGTGTTTTTTTTTTAAACTTTACCATCCTGTATCTCAAAAGTTAAGACTTTTGGGACGTAATATGACAAACGGAGACAGACGGCCACTTTTGGCATACCCGAGTAGCCCAAAGTCGAACTGCATAAATTAAAATTTTGATAAATCCCGTTCACTGGATCTGATGCTGGCTGTCCTTGTAAAATCTGGACTTTTAAATCGTGTATCACTATACTAGGTGCTCCAGTAATAGTGGACGTAGGCAGTAGCCCGGAAACCGTTAATGACAGAACTCAAGAAAAAATATATTTATAGGTAAATCGATGAAGAAAAGTCAAAATTAAATCATTTTAAAATTCGAAAGTTCGCCGTTTTTGCAACACAAAAAAATTATAGAAATGGGGTACACGAAAGAAAACAGACAAATATAGATACAGGTTCATTAAGCATAGTTACATTTTCGAATTATCTGAAGTGCGTATAGTCAAAAAGGAGTGCCATATTATTTCAAGATCGACGGGACACCACTGGTTCAAAGAGATTTCTTGGCCGACCTTCCTAAACCGATTGACTCCGCCCGGTTTTCTTTCGTCTCCCGCACTATATACATATCTTTCTATACATATTTGACATAAGAGTTACAGATTAAATGGGGAAAGTTGTAGAGCATCATTAGACTGACTCAAAACTGTTTTACATAGAACTCTAGCTCTTTTAGTTTTTGAGATATTTTTTTATGCGTCATAACTTTTTTACTTTTTGGGCTGTCATAATTCCGAAACAGTTTTTTTCCGAAGAATACAAGGGTGCTATTAGATTTCTGATTCCACATTTCGATATTTCTAATCCATCATCGGGTTTGTTTTTACTTACCTTATTGGATTTTTAGCATGAGCTTATTTTTTGCTTTCTAACGATGTTTCACTTGTGTGCAAAAAAATTAGAACTAACTAATGGCATCAATGGTACAGTATCGAAGAAAACTTCGATATTTTAGAGTGTTAGACATAGACATAGACGTTACGAAATCAAATACTTCCCGCAATTCCTGTGGCAGAGTTTGATCAAGTCTGGTTTCAACAAGACGCCTGTCTTGCACACAGGACGAGAGAGATGACAACATTTTTGCATGAACATTTTGGAGACCGTATAATTAAACGGTAGCCCACGAGATTGGCCAGCCAGGTCGCCGGACCTTACGCCGATGGATTTTTATATATGGAGTTTTTTTGAAGTTTTTTTATGAGTTTGAACCTCTTGAGACAGTAAAGATTTTAGAAGAAAGAATTAGAGACGTTTTATCCAGTATTAGCCGAAACACAATTTCAAGAGAAACTAATTCTGTTTTTAAAAAATGTCAGCAATGTGTTAATGAAAACAGATTTCGGTTTTGAGCTTTAATTTAAGGTCCATTAGAGAGTGTGATTTTTTTAATTAATTAGTAGATTTTAGTAAAATATTAGTATCTAACAGTACATTTACAAAGGGGTAAATAAACTTACCTTGATGCCATATTTCTTGAAAATAATAAAAAACATTTAGTTTTTGGGTTAGTTCTAACTTTTTTGCACGCAAGTGGTAGATCGATAGAAAACAAAAAAATCCATAAAGTCCATATGGTTAAAAAAATGCGAAACGTCGAATAAAATTCTAATAGTACCCTTGTATTCTTCGGAAAAAACTGTTGCTAAAAAGTGTTTTCAGAATTATGATAGCTCAAAAAGTAGAAAAGATGGCGCATAAAAAATGCAGTTTTTCAAAATTTCAAAAATATCCCAAAAACTAAAAGATCTAGAGAGAAAACCGTTTTGATAAGCCTAATGATGCCCTACAACTTTCCCATTTATCCGAATCTGTAATTATTATAGTTTCTAAGATCTCAATACATGGAAGACCAAAATAGACCACACTGTATGTTTATTATAATAAATTATTTTAAAATACTTAGAGGTAGGACTTTGTTTTGCATTCAGAACAAAATGAACAAAAATAAACGAGCTTTTATGCATAATGTAAAAAGAATAGATTAGGTATGTTATTAGATATGCCCGTTATAACAGATTTTAATTTTGGCTGGAAGTTTAAAGTTTATTATACAAAGAGGTATAAAAATGTTACAATTACTAAATATTAAGCTCATGGCGACTGATATCTGGTATTACATGTCAACGGCAAGACGAAAAGAAATCTGTCATAACTTTACAGCGTTGCCATTTGTGGGATCCGACATGGATATATTTTTTCTTCTCGCACTAACAGTAATGTTTATTTACATTAATCATTGCTACAAAAAATTTAACCACAAAAATGAAAAACTGTATTAGACATTTTTATCCAAAAAAACAATACGAACAATTTAAATAGCTAACAAGGTGTGAAAATATAACTAAATTATTTTGTTGGCCATGTTTACTTTTTGAAAATGAAAAAGGTCTCTGGAAAAAAACCGGTTTTTCCGATTTAAACAATTTCCATAAAGCTGTGAAAAGACACATTATGTCCAAAGTGGATTTGCAGGCCGTCATAAAAGAAAAAGTCTTCGGCAAAACCAAAATTGAACACGGCCTTAATAAACAGTTGGAAATTAGTCACCGCCAACACAACGAACTAGTCGATAAAAATAGGCAAATATTAAGATTAACAGACGGAAGTATAAAAGAGCGATTTTTAGGTTTTAAGAATGTGTCTGAAAATCGTACAGCAGATACATTATATACCGTAGTTTATAATGTTACTAAAGAAATTAATGGAGAGAAAAAATTAGTTGCTCAAAGCTATGATGGAGCTGCACTGATGGCAGGACAATTAGGGGTCTGCAAGCTAAAGTTCGAGAAACTTTTCCAAGTGCTGTGTGTGTCCATTGTTTTGCTCATAAATTAAAGTTAGTTTTATCTAAGTCCATCAATCACATTAAAGAGTGTAAAGTATTTTTCGTTACTTTAAGTGACATGGCTGCTTTTTTTTCCAACAACAAAACGTACACAAGCTTTGGACTCCATTGTCCACAAACGATTGCTCAAAGGAGCTCCTACTAGGTGGAACTTTAATGGAAGACTTGTGTTAACAGTATCTGAAAATCGTGATTGAACTATTTGAGAATATAATATAAAATAATGAAACGTGGGACTCAGAAGCAATAAATAGTTCGAGGGGGTTTTTGGACTGTCTGAAACGGGATTTTAATTTTAATTATTTGTTGAAAATATTTTCAGAAATATTTCCATTCTCGGACAATGTTTTTAATATATTACAAAATAAAACAAATGATATTGCTTTCTGCCTAAAAAAAGTGGATGATTTTAAGTCCATGTTAACCCAAAAAAGAGATGACTTTGACCTATTTTGGGAGAAAACGATGACGTTAAATGTAGAGCCACAAGGCAAGCGTCCTCGAACAGACAAGGTGGGAGATGTTCAAACATCATACAGAGCCTCTTTTATGAAATAATCGATCAAATTCAGCAAGAAATAAACTATAGATTTAACGGTTTAAATGATTTTAAATTCCTCGAGCTCTGCAATTTTGATGCATTTAAAGGAAAAACTTTTCCAGAAAATGCGTTTAAATCTCTTCTTCTTCATTAGGGCCAGTTCTTCGACCGAGTGTTACTGCGATCTGAACTAAAAGTGATTTACGAAACTGTTGACATTAGCGCAAAAAATAACGCTAAGGAACTAATGCAATTTTTAAAAGACAAGGACCTGGAAGATGCTTACACCGAAGTGTCGAAATTGTGTCAATTAGCATTGGCAATACCTGCCACAAGTTCATCAGTAGAACGCAATTTTTCAACACTTAAAGGTATAAAAAATTTCGTGAGAAATTCAACGGGGCTGGAGAGACTTTCGTATACATCGCTGTTGTACATTGAAGATAAGCTTCTCCAAAATACGTCGGAGCATCGACATTTTTATGATGACGTCACTGACGAATCTGCAAAAAATGATCGAAGAATCGAATTACATTACAAATAGGTAAGTTTCTAAAAATTGCTTCCCTTTTTTAAAATTTCACCGCACGCCCCTGGCTTCAAAACATATAATATCTTATAAATGTAACCTCACAAGATGTCGGATCTCCCTGTTATTATGTCTATGGCCTGTCCGTTCGTCCAACCTGGCCCCTTGTGATTTTTTTTTTCTGAGAGTAGCTAAAAACGAACATTTTCACACACCGACGAAGAACTAATGATGGATTAAAGGCCGCTATATGCCAGCGTATGTAATGGTGAGATTTAGAAATACGGTCAATAAATATGTACCAAAAATGGAAGTCGCTATTTGAACCCAACCGTTTCAAACCAAAAAATTCGAGATAATGCACTGGGAATTTTCCTAAAGTACAATATCTCCACAAGCTAGATGTTCTAAGAATGGGTTGATAAAAAGGTAGCATTATTAAAATTCTAATTTCCTGAAAAAATTTGTTATATTTGACGTTAAAGTGAAGAAAATATGTTTTAGTGTCTTCATTGACTACTACTACTACTATCATTGTAAATGACTGTTAGTGTTTTTAATTCTGTTTTTTTTTTGTGTTTAAACCCTAATTTTATTTGGTTTAATGTGTTTTTTATTAAAATCCTGAAAATGATTAACTACACAAAACTTACCGAACATGCCTAAGGTCTGGAACCGCGGGCGGCCTCTTCTAACGCCCGCACCTTAAGTTCGCGTTCTCGCTGCTGCCTAAAATGCGAAAACTACATCAATAAAGACACACCGTCCTCTTTCAAGACGACAGTTGATAACTTACATTTGTTATGTGGAAATATGGGGAAGAATGTTGAATATGAAAAATTAATTTTTAATTTCACCAACAAATTTCTGGTTCTAGTTCGTTTAAAATTAGAGATAGGAAAAACTGCTGATAGTTTTCATTATCTAGATTTTTCCGAGAAAAAAAATTAAAATACTATAAAACAAATATTAGTTCGTTAAAGGTCAACAACATAACACTAGACTCGAACAATGTGTTAATAAAAAATAACTCACTTGAATCTGACACATAATACAAATCTACGAACCGTAAAAAGTATAGTTTTTATAGTGAATACAACAATACCTCTTTTAATGTAGGGAAGTCAGCAAGTTAGAATATCATCGGTTTGAAGGTTTACCAAATACATGCAGCCCACGGAAAAAACAGTTCATTAAAATTACTAAATTTAATTTAAAGTAATTTAAAAAAAGAAGAAATCTGGACACACGGCACTGAATTTAATTATGTAATATAAAAATCACAAGAACAAAACATATCATTATTTTACAGGGGACTAAAAAAAATTGATCTCTAGCAATACGCATTGTTGGGTCCTTAACATGAGTGACAGTTTTGATAATAGATTAAATATTTTGAGGTAGTGTAAAATAATTCATTGGCTCAGTTACCACGCACTTTGTTTATCATGAATTACAACTGAATGGACTATTTTTAGTGGGATGACAATGTACTTTATTATTTAACTTTTATAATTTTAAATGAACTTGTTAATTAAAAATATAGCAGCCAACATATGGAGACCCCTCAAACCTTTTAAATTTAAACTGGAAATGATGTATCAGATTGTTGTTAACCCCTGTATATCCTGCAGCAGTATCTAGTCAACATTACGGTCTAGTATTTTAGAAATAATATCTATTAGTATTAATAGTTAAAACATTTCAGCTGTCCAAAATGTAGCGCCATCTATTGTTTGACTTTTATAGTTTCGTCCTCAGATTAACTAAATATATATATATATATATATATATATATATATATATATATATATATATATATATATAAAGAGGTTTTATTTAGGGTCTAGGGGTCCGTGGAAAAAAAAAAGAAGAAACTCTTTTTATCGTAAGTGCTCAATATTTCGCCAATGTTTATTAGCTTCATCAGGAGCAACTACAAAAATTATAAAGAATAGGTACAATTACATTATAATGACAATCAAAAGAATAAAATTCTGCCTACATATACAAAGTCAATACATACTTAAAAATTACTTATAAGATGGTAGAGTCAATAATTTTAACATTTCTACGTTACAATTTAAAAATTATTGACTCTACCATCTTGTAAGTAATTTTTAAGTATGTATTGACTATGTATATCTAAGCAAAATTTTATTCTTTTGATTGTTATTATAATGTAATTGTACCTATTCTTTATAATTTTTGTAGTTGCTCCTGATGAAGCTAATAAACATTGGCGAAATATTGAGCACTTAAGATAAAAAGAGTTTCTTCTTTTTTTTTCCCACAGACCGCTAGACCCGAAATAAAACCTCTTTATAATTTCTGTACGGTCGAAAATACTTAACTTATTTATATATATATATATATATATATATATATATATATATATATATATATAATTTTCTTGGGTATAGGTCCGAAAAAAGAAAGTAATTGTGACTGAGGTTTTGGTAGTGTCACATATATTGTCAATTTTAAAAAAATATCATTTTTGACGTTTCGGCAGGAACACCCTTGCCTTTCTCAAAAAAATTTTATCCTAAAACCAAAAAACAAAACCCTACATTTCACAACAAAAACCTATCACTTTTAACTTACCATGAAACGTAATTAATCATTTAAAATTAAGATCTTAATAAAGAACAAATTTCACTTATTTTTACTAACATACGAAAATAACAAAAAAGACGACAACAACATATCGTTTGCTGCTCGCTCTTGGGCGATATCACACTGATTTGGATTTTATTATTTTTAAGGAAAATAACCCATCGTTGGTATGGAAGAGAGGGGCAATATTTAGTTTAGTTATTTTATACCGAAATAGATTTTATTTAACACATCTATATCCTTTTTGTCATTTATGGCATGTTTGTTTTTATTTTATTTCTATTGACTCATAGATTTCCCTTTTCTTTTTATGTAACTTTTTAGAATCTTTGTTCGGTCAAAATCGAAAGTATGATTATTTTGTTGTGCGTGTTTAGATAATGCAGTTTGGTTTTTCTTATCGTACTTGTGGCCATGTAATCTTGACTGTAGATATTGTTGTGTCTGCCCAATATAAACACCATCACAATCCTTGCATGGTACCTGATATACTATATGTGTTTTTTGAAATTTTTGTCTTAAGTTTTGTTTGTAACGATGGGTTATTTTCTTTAAAAATAATAAAATCCAAATCAGTGTGATATCGCCCAAGAGCGAGCAGCAAACGATATGTTGTCGTCTTTTTTGTTAT
Source organism: Kuschelorhynchus macadamiae (assembly GCA_030620095.1). Classification (NCBI taxonomy): domain Eukaryota; kingdom Metazoa; phylum Arthropoda; class Insecta; order Coleoptera; family Curculionidae; genus Kuschelorhynchus; species Kuschelorhynchus macadamiae. The sequence continues at coordinate 23,390 of JAUTXW010004646.1, read as the reverse complement.
TTTCGTATGTTCGTAAAAATAAGTGAAATTTGTTCTTTATTAAGATTTTAATTTTAAATTGATTAATTACGTTTCATGGTAAGTTAAAAGTGATAGGTTTTTGTTGTGAAATGTAGGGTTTTGTTTTTTGGTTTTAGGATAAAAATTTTTTGAGAAAGGCAAGGGTGTTCCTGTCGAAACGTCAAAAATGATATTTTTTTAAAATTGACAATATATGTGAAACTACCAAAACCTCAGTCACAATTACTTTCTTTTTTCGGACCTATACCCAAGAAAAACATATATATTAACAATATAAAAGGAAGGTCAAGAAACTCTGACCAAATCTATATATATATATATATATATATATATATATATATATATATATATATATTTTTTTTTTTTTTGTAGAAAGATACGTAAAGCCGATATCAATACCATTATGAACTCTGTCTTAATATTAACCAACTCCCCTCATCTCGAGGGGTCTACACAAATCAGTCATGGGTTTTGTTGTTCCAACTTCTCAAAAATAAGGTAATCAAGTAACATCTACTTAAAATAACTATCGGCGTTTAGACATACTGGAACATAATGAGCTTAATAGACCTATAGAGCTAGTGGAAGCCCTTCTTACATCTACTTGTCTCACTTTTCAAGGAACTTTTTATGAACAAACTTCAGGGTCAGCTATAGGTTCTCCTCTATTGCCTGTGGTAGCAAATATCTTTATGGAAACCTTTGAGGGTATTGCTTTAACAACCGACTTACTAAACCCAAAATAATGGTCAAATATGTAGATGATACTTTTGTTGTGTGGCCTCATGGACAGGAAAATGTCCTCATATTTCTGGACCACCTTAAGCAACAACACTATCATAATAAATTCACAATGAAAATAAAATCTAATGGAACCGATTCCCTTTCAGGATGTATTTGTACAAAGGAAGGAAAATTATACATTAGAACATTCTTTGTATAGAAAACCGACGCATACAAATGGATACGTAATTTCCATCACCATCCAGCACAAAAGAAATTGGTTATAAACTCACTAATCAAGAAACATCGAAACTGACTGAAACTCTGAGAGGAATGGCTATTGCATTGAAGATATTACGCATTCAACTCCGCCAAAGGAGAATGATAAGCAGCCACCGTTAGGTAGTGTTGTTATTACCTACATAAATGACACAAAAGAAAAAATAGGACTATAAATTCGGCGTTACAACATACGTCCAATCTTCAATAAACATAACAAGATTGGAAAATGCTTGCGGTAATACCCGAATTGCGAAAGATGTTGTACCTTTTCAAACAGATGGAGTATATAAAATTCCGTGCTCCTATGGAGAAGTGTAAGAAACAAATCTGCTGGACCTGAACATCAGCATACCACTGGCTATGTTATAAATGTAAAAATAACAAGACGTGGAAACGGATCTTAATACTGGATCACAGTTCGGCGAGCACCAGTCGGTTATAAAATAGGATCAGATCTCATGGAATAAAGATCCCTGAGCATGCTTCGTACAATTGAAGGCGAAACGTCGGATAGTAATTCGTATTTGACACGGTCTAATGCCAAGAACAATGATAAAATGGAAAAAGTATTGCGCTTCAATTCTTCTCCCTACAAAAAACCAAATTTTCTCCTGCCAATCTCGAAAATATCCAGGGAATCGTTTTTAAAGCTCTAAAATTAAATCGAATTTATTTAAATGCATGCTTATTTAGCACTGCTACATTTTATCTAAGGCGACTGGATGTTGTGGAGTTTTTCAGTTTGAAGGAAGTCAGATTTTCTAATATTTTGATACATTATACCAACAAACAGCGAATTAGAAACATATAGAAAAGAGATTGAGTTTTTTGAATCTAATTTGATTTTGTGTGAAATAATTAACTTCCGTTATCTTCGGTTTCGAAGTATATCGTTTGGTTTTTGGTTCAATTAGAGAAAAAAACATTTTTTATCCGAAGGGTCGGTTTTTTCGCACGACCTCGAGATATCGATGTTCTTTTAGGAAAAAAAATACCGTAGAGCTTGAAACTGTACAAAAAATATTTAATTCTTTTTCTACAAGACTCAAAATACAAGAGCTCTAACCACACTACACCACAGCTTGATACGTTCTGAACGCGCGTTTCGCTAACCAAGTTAGCATCATCAGCAGATGATATAAAGTAACCGAAACTATTTATAGGTAAATGTGGTCACACTTGGTTGCACCCGACTGCACCGTTGTGAAGTAAACAATAGAGGAGACTATAGGGAATAGACCCTCTGTCTTTATTTAGTGCTTTCTTACCACATTTAACTATTTCTACACTCTCAAATGCATCCTATAATCTATTAATAGATACATTTTTAATCAACTTAAGATTATTTATTCCTATTTGGTGATTGTTTTCCAAAGCATGTTGGGCAACGCTTGACTTTTTTGTTCTTCTGTATCTTAAATGTGCCATGTGTTCTTTAAAACGAATGTTTATGGAGCGTTTAGTTTGCCAAACATATTTTAGATCGCAGTCATTACAGCTAATTTCATAGATGCCACTCCTCTCCTTCAAGTCGACTTTGTCTTTAGGGTTTCCGAGGAGATTTTTCAAACTGTTCTCCGTTTTGTAGGCTACTCTAAAACCTACGTTTTTAAATACTTCTTCTAGACTTCTCGTATATCTGAGATCATATAGGATTACTGTGAACTTATTGGGAGCCTCAGGTGTTTGAAGAGTAGTGGCATCTTTTAACATTTTCTTATGATTATGTTTATTTACTAATTTATGTACAAAATTATCATTATATCCATTACTTTTAGCTATATTTTTAATTACCTTCTCTCGACACGTTAATTATTAGAAATAACGACAAATTAGAATTTGATATTTATAGGAAATTTACTAATACTGATAGATGTATAACATCCGACTCATTTCATTGCTGTCAACACAAAATGGCAGCATTTCATTTGTTAACTCACAGGTTAGTAAATTTTCTATTAAGTAAAGAACGTTTTAACAATGAAATGAATCGGATTAAAAATATAGCTAAAAGTAATGGATATAATGATAATTTTGTACATAAATTAGTAAATAGACGTAAGCATAAGAAAATGTTAAAAGATGCCACTAGTCTTCAAGCACCTGAGGCTCCCAATAGGTTCATAGTAATCCCATATGATCCCAGATATACGAGAAGTCTAGAAAAAGTATTTAAAAACGTAGGTTTTAGAGTAGCCTCCAAAATGGAGAACAGTTTGAAAAATCTCCTTGTAAACCCTAAAGACAAAATCGACTTGAAGGAGAGGCATCTATGAAATTAGCTGTAATGACTGCGATCTAAAATATTAATTTAAGATAAATTAAAGAACATGCTTTGGAAAACAATCACCAGATAGGAAATATATAATCTTAAGTTGATTCAAAATGTATCTAATAATAGATTATTGGATGCATTTGAGAGTATAGAAATAGTTAAATGTGGTAAGAAAGCACTAAATAAAGACAGAGGGCCTATTCCCTATAGTCCCCTCTATTGTTTACTTGACAACGGTGCAGTCGTGTGCAACCAAGTGTGACCACATTTACCTCTAAATAGCCTCAGTTAGGATAAGTTCCTTTAGTTTATATCATCTGCTGATGATGCTAAATTGGTTGGCGAAACGCGCGTCCAGAACGTAACAAGTTGTGGTGTAGTGTGGTTAGAACTCTTGTATAAAAATTAAAAACTGATTTTTTTTCAAACACGCTCCGATAATTTGCTTAGATTTAACAAAAAAACCTCATAAGATTTTTTTTCTCGTATCTATGCTCTTTCAGAATATTTTTTGTTTTTAACGAAAACCTGAATCGTTTAGGCACTAAAGAGCTCACAATTTCCTCTTGTTTTTTAATTTAATTCTTTTTAAATAAAGAAAAACTTCCCATTATAAATAAGGTTGAGAAGTACGGTCTTCCCAACATTATTTAAATTTTTTCTAACCATTTTAAATTAATATTTCAATTTTTCGACAGTTATTCTATAGCAAACGAAACTCTTTTTTTTCACTAATTGACAGAAAACCAAAAATTATACGAAAATTTGTGTGATACCGTTCAAAAGCCCCAAGCGTGCTCTAAAAAGCTACCAAAAGATAAAATGTATGTTTTTAAAATAAAAAAAAACTTGGTTTAGTTTCTGACCATTCAAATCTAAACAACCTGGCATGTAACCATCGTGACGCTTGTGGTACTGTGTTACGTATCTTTCTACACTCATTTCTAGACGCTTTCACGGCTTTGGTCAATAAGAAAATTATGGTTTCTGAGATTAGACCGTGTCAAATTGGAATTACTATCCGACGTTTCGCCTTCAAATGCACGAATCATCTTCAGGGATCTTTACTCGCAATTCCAATGTAAGATGGTCTGATTCCAAGAACCATGATTTCTTAACTCATTTCTACATATCCGATCTGAGCTTTTGATTGTAGACATTAAAAGGTACGAGATTACGTCCTAAAACAAACGGTAAACAGATAGAGAATATTTTGATTTATATATTTTTATATTCTAGACCACTAACAAACAAGCTCTTTCAAAATTTTAAAACTAAACAGATTCTGGCATTGACCTTTATCTCGCTAGCCTACAGGTGGGTCTAAAAGACTATACGCTAAAAATGATATTAAAGCACAAACCCAAAACAAGCACTTAAAAAGCAGAAGCTGTTAATGTTTTATTGCGTCGCTTTAATTCGTTTTGTAAAAGATGATCTCGCGTGAGTTTCCGTTGGCGTAATAACATCCTTTACGCGTCCGACAGTGAGACAAGATGAAGCTTTGTAACTGGCTAGCACTTGGCAAATTATAAATCGAAAACTTACTATATTTAGGGTAAAATGTATCCTTCATACAGACTCTTGTTGCTTTCAATAATTCTTGCCAACGGTATTGTTACCCCTCAATATAAATGATTATTCTCATTTATTTCCCATCCAATGGCCAGTTCTGCATTTGCTGCCAATTTTACCGTTTTTCTGTTATAAAAGGATTTTTTTTTAATGGAACACTATACACTACATTATATTACTTTTTTTTAAATCTGTGAAAATTCTCAATACTATTTATTAGTATAGTACTTTTTATGAAAAGGTTACCTGATATGGTTGCCAATGTCACTTTTGTTGATTAACAAAAATGAACCGTTTAACTGAAACTCAAAGAATCAATCTAATAACACTTGGTTATGGGGATAGAATACGAAACTTGCATACATCCTAACAGGAATCCAATAACTAAATCTAACGTGGAAAAAATATAAAAATTAAGTAAAAAAATTTCGTGAAACTGGAAATGTAAAAGATCCGCATTTTTCTACCAGAACATTTAGAAGAAAATGAAGTTTCACACATGTCCTTAGACCGACTTCATCCAAAAAAATAACTTTGTTGCAAGAACTCTTTGAGGATGATCCCGGCGCAAGCCGCTTGAAATTTTGTGAAATCTTGACTGGTGTGGTATAAATGGTGCCAAAATAAACAAACAAACAAACAAAAGTATGCTTTATTGCCGCAGAAAAATTTTACAATTTTATGGACAAAGCAAAACATTAATCGAAAATAATTTCGACAGGTCAGTGCTTTTTTTAAAAATGTAAATTATCAATTTACCAAATCGTAAAACACACGTTAGAATATAACATAACATTGCAAACAGTAAATGAATCACATGTAGGAGGTGAATAATTTCGATGACATTGAAATCAAAATTGCAACTATGCGACCTTAAACTCTATGTTATTATAGTTATACAAATAATTGTGATGTTAAACAGAAGGTATAATGAACTAGTGTAGAATGTCGTATACAAAAAAGAATTAAATTGTTTTTAATCCAATACCTAACAAAAATAATTAAGTTTTAAGTGAATGTTCGACAGTTCTTTTCCCTATATAATGATTTTCAAAATTCTATGCTACGAGTTAGGACATGACTCACAAAAGATTTAAGTAAACAAGCGAGTTTAGTGACAATTTAAAGAGACTTACTCACTGAAAAAAAAATCATTAACGCTGTAAAATGGTCTCTCAATGAGGTATGCTTTGGTGTTTTTTCGAAATTGTGCAAGCATAGGGATAGATTTTAAATGTACTGGCAGATTGTTGTAAAGTATTATGGCGTTGTAAATAATTGATTTTGTTATTAATTCTGTGGAAGGAATGGGAAGATAAATATCATGCCTAGAGTTTCTGGTAGGGTATACATGTTGTGGCCTTTCTGGGAGGGTGTTTATATGTTTTCTCAGCAAACATACCGTTTCCAAAATAAATAATGCAGGAAGTGTTAATATTTCATGTTTTTTGAAATAGTATTGGCAGTGAGCTCTATTATTTAGACCAAACAAATAACGAATGGCTCTCTTTTGAAGCATAAAAATACTACGAAATTGCTCGGTGGTACAGCAGCCCCAAAAGGGAAGGCCATAGCGGAGGTGGGATTCAAATAAAGAGAAATAAGTAAGTCTGGCAGAAGGAACGTCTAGTTCTTTTGAAACTGATCGAATGGCGAAGCAGGCGGTAGAAAGTTTTTTAGTTAAGGTGTCAATATGATTAGACCATTTTAGGTTGCTATTTATATTTAAACCCAGGAATTTAACCGACTCTACGTATTCAATATTGCTGTTATGTACCTGAAGTGGTTGTAAAGTTCCCTTATAAGATAACGCCACCGTTTTATCGACGTTAAAACAAAGCATATTGGAATCGGACCAAGCCTTAATTATAACCAAGTCTTTGGAGATACTAGAGTGTAAAGACGTTGTATCAAAATCACTCCATGTTATGCTTGTGTCATCAGCAAAAAGGGAGATTCTTCCATTAATTTTAAGGTTCGTGATATCATTAATGTATAACAAAAAAAGAATAGGTCCCAAGACTGAACCTTGAGGGCCTCCACTTGTAATCAACTTACAATCAGAATCGGAACCATTAGCCCTTACAAGTTGTTGCCTTTTCCCAAGATAAGATTTGAACCAATTTAAAGAAGTACCACGAATTCCATAAAAATTTAGTTTGTTTATCAGAATTTCATGACTAACACAATCAATGGCTTTCGCATAGTCACAAAAAACTGAGGCAGTTGGGTGGTTGTTATTGAGAGATAAGTAGACGCCTCTAAGCAACGTGAACATGGCGTCACTGGTGCATTTGTTGGGTAGAAATCCGAACTGCTCCGGGGATAGTATCTGATGTTTCAGGAGAAATGGCATAAGACGATTCTTCAGTAGCCTTTCGATGATTTTTGATAGCACTGGTAGTAGTGCAATTGGGCGATAATTGCAAGAGTTAGTTTTTTCGCCGCCTTTATGAAGTGGAATAATTATAGCTGTTTTAAGGCAATCAAGGAATACACCTTTTATAAAGGACTCATTTATTAATGTTGTAAGGGCCTCTATGACTGGGAGTGGCAAGTTCAGGAATATTCTAATTGATAGGCCATCAGTGCTACACGAAGATTTACTTTTGATATTATTTATTACCTTCAATAGTTCAGTGTTGCTAACGGGACTTAAGAAAAAGCTATCAGCTAAATTTTTTGAAGGAGGGAGAAACGAAAGAGGGTCCAAACTTGGCGAGATACTAGAGATACATTTTTGCTTACATTAATAAAATAATCATTTAGATCATTAGCCCCTGGCAAGATCTGAGTCACAGGGTTTGATTTGTTTTCTGAGGTTATTGATGATGGACCAGGTTTCTTTTGAAACGTTATTAGAGTTTGTTAGACGTTTTCGGTAGTGTAATTTTTTTGCTGACTTAATAAGAGTAGTGTAGATCCTCCTATAATTAGAGATATAGTCGAGAATAAGAAAGGAATCGGTGAATTTTTTTATATATGAGAGCGAGCGCATATTTTGAGCAGAAATTCGTATTCCTTTCGTGGTCCACGGTTTATGCCGCTTAGGTTTGATATTCTTAAGCGGGAAGGCCTTGTTAAAAGCACTTAAAGTTTTATTTAAAAAAGTTCTGAAGTTTGTGTTGACATTATCAGATTCAAAATTCCAATCGGTGTTAAAGCAAATATTATGAAATACTGAGAAATTTGCGGCCGAGAAAATTCTGCCCCGATGGCGAGATCTTAGTAAGGGCCTAATAGGTAAACTAAATCTGGAAATTACCGCCTCGTGATCGGAAAGACCTGAGTTATAGACCTGTGATTGGACCTCTGATGGAGAAAAATCAGACGCCATGTAATCGATGATAGAAGAAGAGTTTTTTGAAATTCTAGTTGGCGAGGATACATGCATTGAAAGACCGAAAGAGTCGAATATAGAAATTAGATATTTCTGGATGGCACAAACAGTAGCATAGTCAATATTAAAGTCCCCGCATAGAATTTTGTTACCTTTAATCGGTAGACTGTCTAGCAAACTTACCAGGCTATTTAAAAATGATTGTACATCAGAGTTTGGTGATCTATAAATACAAATTACATAAAGATCAAGGTTTTGATTATATACCATAGAGAATTCAAAAGAGCTATCCGCTAACAAATGATCATATTTAGATACCGACATGAAATCTCCATTTAGGGATAGAATCAGTGTTCCCCCATGAGCTGAGTTTTTTCTGTCATATCTAGCTATTGTGGTATACCTCTCAATATAAAAGGGTTCGTTTAGATTCAGCCAGTGCTCAGTAATTGCAACAAGTTGGGGGAACTCCAATTCTTCCAGAAATAGGTACAACTCGTCAGTTTTATTTTTTAGAGAAGCAATATTAATTAGAACCATATTAAGACTAGTAACAACAGGAAGTTTTGAGGAATCTAGTTCCTCAGGACACGTCGTGTTTTCTAAACATTTTTTTTGGGAGAATTGCTGGTAAAATAGTTTTTATGGCATTCTCTGGTCCTCTGAAGATGGATCGATCTCTCCGAAGATATGTAGGATCCATAGGCTGCAAGATCCGCTTCCACTTCTGCTACGTTAAATCCGTAAGCAGCATGAAAATCGAAATATATCTTATGTAGGGTTCTATAATCTATAGGAATGCCTTCAGAAGCCAAAAACAGCCTGGTGCTTGTATTTGTAAACCCTTCAAAGTGAATTGGCGCAGGTTGGTCGTGCAGGAAGGCGAGATATAACTTGAAGGCCTTTAAAATGGCTGGTTCTCTTAGTCTAGACATGAGGAAACGGTTATCAGAACTTTTTTCGGTTCGCGTAAGCTTCACTGTTGGGGGAGACATTGGATCAAAAATAGGTTCTTGGTCAGTAGGAGCTTTCTTGGAAAGACTGTAGCAATAATCGGTCCCTTCTTCAAGGAAGACACATTAACTGGAGAAAGATTATTTTCGAATAACCGACTTGACGTCCCTCGACTACTTTTTGTTGCGACACCTTAAAAATGTGATGTATAAAACTAAACGCAATGAACTCGAAAATTTAAAGGAGCTAATAGAGATCGAATGTCAGAATATTTGTCATCAAAAATGTTACACACATCTTGCAGGTTTCGCATCTATCCCCATAACCCAGTATAATTAAAATTTCAATTCTTTAGGTTTCAGTTAAACGATCCACTTTTGTAAATCAACAAAACTCACGTTGTCAAATATATCAGGTAACCTTTCGTGTACAGGTATTTTAATAAAAGATAATATACTAAATTATGGATATTAAACCCTTATTTTCGCAAATTTGTTGACTTTCATAGAAAGTGCTCTTAATAAAATTAATACAATATTTATATTTCAAAATTTCGCGAACCATTTAAGCTGATGACAGTGACTGCGTATATTCCCAGCTAATGTTAACTTACCAGACAATTAGCACCAAGTATTCAGTCCCACTGTCATAAATATGTAAAGGATGTTAAAGTACGTCCCAAAATATAAGATCCAACCTTTTTGCCTTTTCTATAAGACAAATAATACCATATTGATATTTTAGACATGGCTGCCAGGTGTTACAGTAAGCATAATTTTACCTGCTTTGTTAAGGTCCCCTTTTATAAAAGTTGTCACTAAAAAGTGTCAGAAATTTCAGGGGCATATAGTACTATTAAAAAAAATATAAAAAAAAGTTCTGTGAACGTAGGTCCGTAAATACTTCGTTTTTAAGATTTGTATATTTTGTTTTCACATTTTTTAATAATTTTTTACACATGACCATTTCTCTAGATAATTTATTTAAATTCAGCAAAGGATACATGGTGACCTATGTCTACGAAACGGGTATACTAACTTGAAAATTTTACAGGGTATTAGTTTTTTTCGCGTCGTGTTGTGAGAGTGTTCCCGAACATAGTGGTATTATCACGTACAGGGTGGCCATTTTATGGTGATACAGTACCTTATCCAGAAAACGGTAATAGTTACGACAAAAAGCTATATATTATTACATATTTCGATTCTACTGGTAATTTGCGAACGTTTTTATAATAACATCTATAAAAACATATTTTTAAAAAAAAAATTTTACCTATAAAACTTTAATGGAACTGACTAATATCCTAAACATACATTACTAAGGGTTTAATTCAACGAGTTTCCATGCTGGTCTTAACAAGTAATATACAGGGTGTTAAACATGGAGAGCAAAACAAACACAACTTTAAATGTAAATATCTCCTGTTTTTCGAATGGAACACCCTGTATATTTTTATTTCATCTGATTCAGCGTTCAATTACCTATCATTACCCATATATACGTCCTATACCTAAAATGAACAGTTTCGATTTTATTAGCCGTTTTCTGATTTGACTATTTTTTTTAATATAAGTAAACAGATGAAGTGGGTTAAAATAAAAATGTCGTAAACTAAGCCTTATTCTCAGTTCCTTAACACAGATAGCGACTATAAATAATGTTAGAAAATACAAATAAAAGTGAAATATTATATAATTTATGTTCTTATTATTTAATGTTTACGAAAATAAGGGAAAGACAAAAACAATATCTTGTGCCACACGGTATAACTAATAAGTAACTGAGTTTTAAACATAACATAAAAACAGATTATAAAAAATTTTCAATATAGCCACCGTCCATTGCGATACATGAAGTGTAAATAGCCTCCATTTTTCGAATAGCGTTCCTTACCGAATTAGATGCATTAAAATTATTGATCTCTTCCCCGATTTTTATTTTTAACTCATTTCTATTATTAGATCTCTTTTTATAAACTTTATTTTTTAGTGTACCTCACAAAAAGAAGTCTAAAGGGCTTAAATCAGGGCTTCGTGGTGGTCAGGATATTAAACCATGTCTTCCTATCCACAATGGAAAATGTTGATTAAGGAAATTTACTACCGGTGCAACCGTGTGGTAAGGGGCGCTATCCAGCTGGAAAATTATATTTTCTCGAATATTTGCTGGCAAGTCGTTGATAAGGGGCATGATTTCATTCCTAAGCAGCTCCAAGTATCTTTCGCCATTTAACGACCTGTCAAAAAATATTGGTCCGATAATACGGTCGCAAATAACTCCGCACCACACATTTACGGTTTGACGGCCTTATTTTTTAATTGCTTTTATTAGATGTTTATTAGTTTGAGACCAGTAAAAAGTGTTTTTCCGATTAAAAATACCCGCCGTATTAAATAAGGCCTCATCAGTCCAAAGCACTTTTGAAAAAAAACGCATTTTCGAACTGCCGGTCCATAATATCACAACAAAAAGTCAATCTTTCATTAAAGTCTAATCGTGATAATAATTGAGTTGGAAGAAATTTATAAGGATGATAACCATTCACCTGCAGTGTTTTTTGAATACTTCCTCTACTGACACCTGCAATGTCTCTGTCAGCATCTCTTTGGAATCTTTCATTATCTTCCTCGAAATAAAGTAAAATCTCCAGTTGTTTTTCCTCAGTGAGGACAAAATTGGGACGATTTTTCTTAGAGTATTTAAGGACACCATTTTCCAAATCACGCACAATTCGAAAAAATATAGTTCTGGAGGGAACTCGATTATTAGGGTATTCCCTCGAATATTCTCTAAGGGCTAACCCTGGACTTTTATTATTTTTTATGAAAGAGTTGTATAATTTCAAACGTTCATCTAAAAACGACAAACAAAGCAAAAGTCAACAATTGCATTAGGATATTTCCTAAGCCTACCTTGATTTTTTTAGTTTCTGATCTCATTTACTGGCAAAATTCCGGAATAAATCAGAAAACGGCTAATAAAATCGAATCTGTTCGTTTTAGGTATAAGACATATATATGAGTAATGATAGGTAATTGAACGCTGAATCAGATGAAATAAAAATATAAAGGGTGTTCCATTCGAAAAACAGGAGATTTTTACATTTAAAGTTCTGTTTGTTTTGCTCTCCATTTTTAACACCCCGTATATTAATTGGTAAGACCAGCATGGAAACTCGTTGAATTGAACCCTTAGTAATGTATGTTTAGGATATTAGTCAGTTCCATTAAAGTTTTATAGGTAAAATTTTTTTTTAAAAAAATGTGTTTTTTTAAAAAAATATATGTAATCATATATAGGGAATCCCATTTAAATTAAGAAAGTTGACATGAGTCACGTCAAAACGAAACACCCTGTATGAGCAAATGTGAAATATTTAAATAAATAAAAAAAATAAATTTAATTGAATCCAAACAACTTTTGTATTTAAATTTTTGTCGTAACTATTACCGTTTTCTAGATAAGGTACTGTATGACCATAAAATGGCCATCCTGTACAGGGTGATCAGTTAAGGGTAGCGAGCGGCCATATCTCATAAAATATTGGTCGTATAGATTTGAGAAAAAAAAAATCGTAATAAAAGTCGCCAAGAGAAATTGCTGAAAATTATTTTCGAGTTTGTCAAACGTCCGCTAGAGGGCGTAACAATCAACACCAAGTAGAAAAATGGGGTTTTTATAGAATTTTGCCTAATGAAAATATATCGATGATATCATTTTCATATTTAGTGACCATTTCCTTACACTTTTTGTCTAAAATGTTTTGTTCTATATATCAAAATAAAGCGGTGGGGGAAGTTCAATTGTTTTTTTCAGACAAAGCAAGATGTCTCCCGTTTCTTTTGACCGATTTTAGCAAACTTAGGCTCATATGAAAGAGCATAATTTGCACTACAAAACGCTTATTTGGTTTTGAATTTTTGACTTTTGCTGGTGTGGCTAGATGGCGTTAACTGAATTAGTAGCATATTTTTTAGTTTTTTTCAAAAAAAAACAAATGTAATGGTATATTCATTTTTACACATTTTAAAAGGGGATAAATTTCTCTATAATTTAATGAAAATAATTTATCATCTACCTTTTTTTGAACCGTTGATATTAACCAAAATATTATTTTATTTTATTAAAAAATGGCACGCCACTGCTTTTTGTCAAAATAAAAATCATTTTCGTAATCACTTATTAGTTGCTAACAAAAAGAACCTCTTGACTTTTTTTCGTTGGACGAACGGTTTTGGATTGAAAAAATAAGATGTTTAACAATGAAAAATCTTAATAAAACTGTCCAACAACATCTTATTTTTTCAATCCAAAACCGTTCGTCTAACGAAAAAAAGTCAAGAGGTTCTTTTTGTTAGCAACTAATAAGTGATTACGAAAATGATTTTTATTTTGACAAAAAGCAGTGGCGTGCCATTTTTTAATAAAATAAAATAATATTTTGGTCAATATCAACGGTTCAAAAAAAGGTAGATGATAAATTATTTTCATTAAATTATAGAGAAATGTATCCCCTTCTAAAATATGTAAAAATGAATATACCATTACATTTGTTTTTTTGAAAAAAACTAAAAAATATGCTACTAATTCAGTTAACGCCATCTAGCGACGCACGCCAGCAAAAGTCAAAAATTCAAAACCAAATAAGCGTTTTGTAGTGCAAATTATGCTCTTTCATATGAGCCTAAGTTTGCTAAAATCGGTCAAAAGAAACGGGAGACATCTTGATTTGTTTGAAAAATCAATTGAACTTCCCCCACCGCTTTATTTTGATATATAGAACAAAACATTTTAGACAAAAAGTGTAGGGAAATGGTCATTAAATATGAAAATGATATCATCGATATATTTTCATTAGATAAAATTCTATAAAAACCCCATTTTTCTACTTGGTGTTGGTTGTTACGCCCTCTAGCGGACGTTTGACAAACTCGAATATAATTTTCAGCAATTTCTCTTGGCGACTTTTATTACGATTTTTTTCTCAAATCTATACGACCAATATCTTAAGAGATATGGCCGCTCGCTACCCTTAACTGATCACCATGTACATTGAAAATTATCATAGTCGCCTACAAGATATAGCAGCCAAATTGAAATACATGAATTATATGTTACAAAATGGCATCTATTTTGAATTTAGCTATAAAAAAACGTGATCTTTTGAAATTAAAAAAAAATATATAAATTGAAAAAGGAATATGTTGTGATAGAATGGCTGGGAAAATCGACACAAAGTCGTGGCTTCCTTCGTATTATGGTTTGTTTATTCCTGTTAAACATATTTGGCCTCAGGTTAAAGTTTCTCCTACTTTTGGGTGTGTCAGTGGTTGAGTTAATAAAAAAAGTTATAAATGATGTACCTTGTGAAAGCTGAAAGAATTCCATTCAAAATGTTGCAAAATTGTAGATTCGTACATTCATGAAAGTAATATAGAACCACTGATAATTATCTAAGCTGAAGACAGTGATTACGAAACTGAATTAGGCTTTATTCTTGTAAATTCCATTTAGGGACATGTATATTATTTTATATAGAAAGAAAACATAGAATATTTCAAAATGGAATCACTTGTCGACGTTTCGCCTTCGCTTGCACAAGGCATCCTCGGGAGGTCATCTATTTATAGTCGACCTGTGTTCACCGAAACGTGACCCGGTATAACAGACTCTCCCATTTCCTTTGTACAAGAACATCTAGGAAGAGAATTCAATTCAATTTCCTTTGTAAATTTTATATTAGGATGTTGCTGATTGAGGTGATTAAAAAAACAAGGCGAGGATTTCTGGACCATGCGGCCATATTACGTTGAACGATGTATTGGACAGAGACAAGTTGTATAATCTGCTGTATCTGAACACCAACACTCCACCGTTAGGATCTTGTGAAGCAAAGACCCCTGAAGATGCCTCGTGCAATCGAAGGCGAAACGTCGAAAGTGATTTCATTTTGACACGGTCTAGTCCCAAGAAGAATGATTTCTTAATTTTATGATAACGGGGGTCCATTGTGCTATCCCCCCAAATAGACGTGTCAGGCCAGGAGCCCACTGCTTTTTAGAAAGGAAAGGATCCTTTCAAAATTAGTTTTATTTTTCTTATGTGCATTAATAAATAAAATATTCAATCCATCTTTAATAAGCATAATTTCTTTATTGCCCATTTACAACGGCAAAGGTCAGGATCTTATATTTTGTGATGTACGAGGTGAATCAACGATTCAAAAAATTTATGTAGAATAAGTAAAATTTTGAAACAAACTGTATCTGCCATAATATCCATATGTAAGTTAGACACATTTTAAACATATTTTCTATTATACAGGGTGGTTAAAAAAATAGGACAATGTATGTGACTGGATTTTTAAATTCTACATGAAATTGTTGATAAGATTTTTAAATATTTAACTTTAAAAAAAAAATCAAATTTGAAGTATTAGCAATATAACGCCTATTTGTTCAACTAAAAATAAAATATCGTGCTGCTGCACAGAATAAAAGAAACTCTTCGTAATATTGAAGATATCATAAACAAGGTGTCTAAATTTAAATACCAAAATTTATCATTTTTGAATTAAATTATTTCAGGTTTTTTTAATGGTATTCCCTATATAATTTATTCTTGTAGAGCATAAAGAAATCTGAAATTTGTATTGAAAACATTATGTATCTAAGCTCAATAGTTTTTGAAATATTATAAAAATTCCCCTTTTTTACATTTGGAAAATTGTCAACTCTGTCAAAGTTGAAAAAAAAAACACTTTCTAGCAAATGGCGACTAAAACTATGAAATTTCAAAAACGTGTAGTTGATTTTTTTCTCGTTTCAAAATAAATTTATCCTAGAAAGAAACGTTAGATCTGGTCTATACCAATGAATAGATCTCGTATTGATTCAATGGTCAAGCTCAAAAAAATTGCCTTCTCGCCGAGAGTATGAAACGAAATATCCAGATTGAAGCCCACTATCTAAAGCGGCCTCTCAAAATATCATGGAAATATTTTATGCTAGTGGCAGGAAGTGTGGCATAGTATTCTGCAACTTGACAGTTTAACTCAGAAATCACAATCTACAATAAACAGCACCACCAGAAAATGTAAATATCATCCATATACAGGGTGTCCCGAATTGCAGTGTCCAAACTTTAACAGCGCATTCTGTATTCAAAATAAACCCTAATTTTCTATATAAACATATATCGGCAAATGCTTCGTTATCGAAATACAGGGTGTTAAAGTTTTAAGAAAAAAATTGTTTTTTAGTCATAACTTTTTTATTACTTGAGATATTGTTATTAAATTTGGTAAACAGCCTTGGAGTAACAAAAGGCATTTTTTGATTTGAAATATTTTTTAATTTTTCATCAGTGGCGTCCGTACGGGATTTTTATTGAATATTCTTGAAGAAAAAATGGTACTCTACTGCTTTTTCTGAAAACAAAAATCATTCCTAAAATCCCCACTCAGTTTGGAGCAAATTTGATCCCTTGTCTTTTTTCGTGCGGTGTAAGGATTTCGAGTAAAAAACTAAAAACCATTTTTATGTGTGGAATAGTTAGAATTTCCATTATTGTTCATTTCAGTGGCAAAACCTTTAAGGTGGGATTGTAACAGCAAGTTTTTAAAATTATTTGGTTTCCGATATTTATTTCATGCATTCCGGGTGAGTTCATAATTTCTGAACAACGTATGTAGGGTTTCTAAAATAAAAGCTTGTCTGACAACTAACGAGAGATGACGTCATCGACCCGTTGTAATGGAGATTTGTATTATGTTTGGGTTATCAGGGTGACATCGCAGACGTTAGCAGGCAACCTATTAAAATCTAATGTCCTTGGTACTTACCATCATTCCTTCATTGTCGACTCTTGGTATGCCATGATTGTATTTTTGTGATAATTTTTATTTAAAGTATGACAGATGAGTTTATAATTCTAAAATCGTCGATTCATTTTGTAAAACGGTAATTAGAATTAATTCAATTTTGAAGATGATACTTCATTTTACAGAAACTACTCTTTATTAACTAAGTTCGTAATTAATTTTACAAAAACTAGAATTCATAACTTTTATTAACTTAGAACGTGAAAAAAATTTATAGAGCACTTTAAATATCATTAAGGATGAATGTGGGCCTTAAAATTCACAATAATTGCTCAAAATGAGCTCCTCTAACTTCGACACATTTTCGGTATCTGTTCTTAACTGTGTCAGTGGCATGGCGTATAAAATTCGTATTGGCTCGCAAAGTTTCACAGGCTTGCTCTATCCTTAGAATCAGTTCTTCTCTTGTATGAACTGGTCTGGAATAAACTAAATTTTTCAAATAACCTAACACAAAGAAGTCGACAGGTGTGAGGTCAGGGGAACGTGGTGGCCATGCTGTAGTTCCTAATCGTCCAATCCACCGTTCTGGATAATTATTATTTAACCACTCGCGATTTACAAGTGCAAAATGCGCGGGAGCCCCGTCCATTTGAATCCAGAATTCGTTTCTAAGATTTAGAGGAATATTTTCTAGATATTGAAATAACTCATTTTGCAGAAAATCATTAAATAACTGTCAATCTAGACGTGGTGGTAGAATATAAGGCCCGCAAAAAATTTCATTTCTTACACCACACCAAACATTAACAGAAAATTCTTGCTGAAATGCTCTAGTTCTTACAACACGTGGATTGTCATGGCTCCAGATTCGTAAATTATGGAAATTTACTGAGCCGCTTCGGGTAAATGTGGCTTCATCAGTCCATAAATTTTTTTTTGAGAAGTTCTCGTCTTCCTCTATTTAGCGCAAAAACCAATTGCAAAAACTGACACGTTTTTCGGCATCACCAGGTTGTAAGTTTTGAACTGGCTGCATCTGAAATGGCTTACTGTGATCTTTCCTCAAAACGCGATGAACCTTATTTTTAGAAACAAAAACTGCGTTGCCTTGTAAATTATGAGCTGCTCTTCGTAGGCTTAATGTCCTATCGTTGTCAAACTTATTTAAAATTACGTTTCGATATTGTTCATTTCTCCTACCTTCGTTTCTCGGATTCTTTTTGAGTCCAAAATTCCTAAACATTAAATGTGTTTTAATGAAAACTTGTTTGCAAGGTAATCTTCTATTTGGAAATCTTCGTTGGTATTCCCGTACTGCTGCATTTGCATTTCCATTACAGAAACCATAAACGAAATGAATATCAGCATACTCAAAGTTACTGAATAACACCATTTTGAAATCACTAGTTAGACTGATAATTACCTTTTTGTATAAACTGTAATGTACCTGATATTTATTTACTCTAAAACCTCAAATGTCACACTTTAAAGACGAAACTAGCAATTGTTCAATTGTCAAATGCAATCATGGCATACCAAGATGTTAAAGGTTTTGCCACTCAAATAATTAACAATAATGGAAATTTTAACTACGCCATACATAAAAATAGTTTTTAGTTTTTAACTCGAAATCCTTGCATCGCACGAAAAAAAGGCAAGGGATCAAGTTTGCTCCAAACTGAGTGGGGATTTTAGGAATGATTTTTGTTTTCAGAAAAAGCAGTAGCGTACCATTTTTGCTTCAAGAATATTCAATAAAAAATCCTGTACGGACGCCACTGATAAAGAATTAAAAAATATTTCAAATCAAAAAATGCCTTTTGTTACTCAAATGCTGCTTACCAAATTTAATAACAATATCTCAAGTACTAAAAAAGTTATGACCAAATAACAATTTTTTTCTTAAAACTTTAACACCCTGTAATTCGAAAACGAGGCATTTGCCGATATATGTTTACATAGAAAATTAGGGCTTATTTTGAATGCAGAATGCGCTCTTAAAGTTTGGACACTGCAATTCGGGACACCCTGTATAGTATGTCCGCGGATGGACTTTCCAAGAGGACTATTGGACTAAAAAGTAAAAGATACGAAAAAAGTCACTCTTGATAAAAGTTTTTGCTTTAGAACTATAAATAAGATTCGTCATCAAACATTTAATGTTTTTATACAGAGGGCATAAAAAATACAAAAATGTTATTTTGCGTAAGAATAAAAATGCCTCATTTTACAAGACACGAAAAAAGTCACCCTTGATAAAAGTTTTTCCTTCAAAAATGAATAAGGTTCACTTTACTAAATATTTAATTTTTTATACAGGTAAAAGTTGTAAAAAGTATTTTATATATAAAACGAAGGTCGTTACTTTACAAAATAATAAATAACTACATTGAAGTTGTGAATATTTAAAAGTATATTTTTATTTTTTAAAAGATTTCTCCCTTTTATGTAATAATAAAGGATGCTTACTTCTTCCAGAATGTTTTGATAACGGCTGGTATTTTGGGTTCGGAATATTGCTTTTTTAAATATACGCGGGGCTTAATTATATTTTTATTTTTTGTTTTCTCCCTATGGACTTGATAAAGTGTGAGGAAAATCCGCCAATATCACTTATCAAAAAAATAACCTTCATAACTCAAAAGTCATTAATTTCAATAAAAATAAATAGGGCATTCCATTTAAGATAAGAAAATGACTATGTGTAGTGGAAAACTGGGAAATCCGGCAACAGTGCTGATACCATTAAAGATATTTAAGCGTTTCGGGACATTTTACCGTTAATGCAGTGTTGTCATATCTCAGCAACTAGTACAGAGATGACCAAATAATCGCAATAAAAATAAATGGGGCTACATGTAGCGCAAAACTGGGAAATATGACAACAGAGCCGATACCATTTTTCAATTCCTCATGTCCAGAAACTCACAAATGCCGAATTTTGTAAGCACAATTTTAGCGAGTTTAAAGATATTTAGCAGTTCTGGTACTTTTTATTGTAAATGCGGTGTTGCCATATTTCAGCAACTTGTACAGAGACAATTTGGAGCATTCCATTTAAAATAAAAAAATGACTGTGTGTAACGGAAAACTGGGAAATCCGACAACGGTGCCGATACCATTTTTCATTTACTCATGCCCAGAAACTGCCAAATGCCGAATTTTGTAAGCAGAATTTTGGCGAGTTTAAAGATATGTATGCGTGTCGGCACTTTTTACTGTAAATGCGGTATTGTCATATCTCAGCAACTAGTTCACACAGAATTTTAAAAATTTGGGTTCCTACTAAATTTGAGAAGGCCAATTAATTGCAATAAAAATAAACGCAACTATCTTTTTAAGATAAGAAAAGAGTACGTGTAGCGCAAAACTGGGAAATATGGCAACAGTGTCGACACCATTTTTCAATTCCGGTTGCTCAGAAACTCCAAAATGCCGAATTTTGTAAGCAAGTTTAAAGATATTTAAGCTTTCCAGTACTTTTTACTGTAAATTCGGTGTTGTCATATCTCAGCAACTAGTACAGATAGAATTTCGAAAATTTGGAATCTTACTAAATTTAAGAAGGCCAATTAATTACAATAAAAATAAAAGCAATCCATTCAAGGTAAGAAAAGACTACGTGTAGCACAAAAAGTAGGAAATCCGGCAACAGTGCCGATACCATTTTTCAATTCCACATGCCCACAAACCCTCCAAATTTTGTAACCACAACTTTAGCGGTTTTGAAGATATTTAAGGGTTCCGGTTCTTTTTACTAATCCTGTATAATATGTTTATTAAATTTCTTAATGCTCTACAAGAATAAATAAAAATATACAGGAGGTGCCATTTAAAAAACCTGAAATAATTTAGTTCAAATATGTAAAAGTTTGGTATTTAATTGTGGACACTCTGTATATGATATCTTCAATATTACGAAACCAATATTTTATTCCATGTTTGTTCTGTGCAAAAGCAAACTATTTTATTTTCAGTTACACAAATAGACTAATCATATAAGTAGAATTTGAATATTTTTTTTAAGCCAAATATTTATAAAACTATCAATTTTGGTCATATAACATGTTTTACTAAAAAAGTCCCACAATTTCATGAGAATTTAAAAATCAAGTCAAATACAGGGTGTCCCATTTAAAAAATACAACTTTTAGTTGCCTTACTTTTTGACTTACCTGGTATAATCAAAGTTATTTTTTAAATGTACACAACTTACATATGTATACCATAGGGGATATAATTTCACCTCAAATTTTTACCTATTCCGCGTAAATTTACTTTTTTCAATAATTGACTCACCCCGCACTTTTAATACGCTTCCGTTGACACTTTAAGCACGGCCTATTTCAAAATCATCGTTTACAAACCAGAAAAGTAAACCCCTGACACCAAAAACGGGACAACAAAAAAATTGTAGGTAAAAAAATATATGTTAGACGTGCCTGAGGTATTCCTCGTGCTGAGCAACGATCGAGGGATGGGGCGGAACCTGTCCCTTTCTAGCAGCATCTGCCTTTGTAGCTGTTCGTGGGCGGCAGCCTGAACAACATAACACAGTAATGTAGTATGGTGTTAACTACTACGAACCCCATGTAAATATAAACAAATATCGGTTTGCAAACATAAACCTACAAGTCCCGTTTCCACCGACTCTTGTTAAATAATTAATTTTAATATTTAAATTACAGGTTTGGCACATTATCTTCTAAAAAACAATATCGAAAGTTTATTTTTTAATATTCAACGATAGCGACTAGTTTAGACTTCACTACTCTATGACCTTAAAACTTTATATAATTCACTGTATGAATCTTTTCCTTTTGATGCAGGGGAAAGATTTCGCCTATAAGTGGTGGCTCCTAAAGAACTTCGTCCAAGATGCCCAAGAGAGGAGAAGAGAACACGACACATTGGAATGTATATATTAAAATCATGAAACGAAACGTAGTTTTAAAACAGTCCAATTACAATGATTAAAGGAATTCACTTCAGGTATAAATGGCACATATGTGGGGACTTAAAAGTTATAGCGATGTTAGCGGGACTTCTGGGGGGATTTACAAAATATTGCTGTTTTCTTTGTGTATGTGACAGTCGTACAATAAATCAGCATTATGTAACAAAAATTTGGCCAGAAAGAAGCGAATTTCAACCGGGATCTCAAAATGTTAAATTTATACCTCTTGTTCATCCCAAAATGTCCTTTGCCTCCTCAAAAAATTGCTGGACGATTCAAAAAATTGCTGGACGATGTTCAATTTTTTTTACAACAATATGGATGAAAATTATGAACAATTAGTTAATGAACTCTTAGATGCCTATAAAGGCTTGGTGCCAACATTAAAAATTCAGAGCATGAAATTCATTTAGTGACGAGCAGGGTGGGAAGGTTTATATCAGAACAATGGAAATTCGGTACCAAGGACGATGGTATCCCATGATGGGTGACTACTGTTTGTTTTGAAAAAGAAGATAGGACACCTCATAAATTGAAAAAATAAAGTTTAATTAGTGTTTTAAGTTAATATTTTTCTCGTTTGCTTTTCTCTTAGATGCATGATGTTTAATAGGCGAAAACTGTAAACATAGTCAATAAACAGGGTTAAGAATTTTCTGAAATAATTTTTTCTTGATAGATATTGGTATATGATAGGCTCATTTGTATCAGATTATGCTATTCTGATTTGTGTTACAACACAAATTTTTTGTCGGCCAGTGTTATTGGGTAACCAGAACTTATGGAAAGTCGAAAATCAACGGTTTAATGTCTAAAACGTCACTTTGGAAGGAAAGAATAAAGCACGCCAAACACTGACATTTTTTACGAATAACTGGTCATTTTCTTCCTCCCCAACCACAAAGTACAGAACAATTCATACAGTGATATCTGACATAAAGTTTTATCTGAAAACCTTTTTCCAAATATTTTTAATAATCTATATCGAATTTGAAATTTTGTAGCAACAATGAAAAATTAAAGTGTCGGCAGATTTCATATTTTACGTATAAATTTAACGCCCCACAGCACTCCTTATTTGGACAAAAAAAGAATATAATTATCTAATCGATACTGAGAGAAAAATAACAAAATAATATAAAAAGGCGTAAATAGTTACCATGAGCCAGCTGATCTGGCCAACGGTCCACCGAACAAATCGGGATGGTGGAGTCCCAAGGGGCCGTCCCTGCCCGGTATCATGCCCGGCCTAGGATAGCCTGGCGTACCCGAAGCTGAAAAATGTCTTTTGAACTTTAAAGCGTAGGGAAAAAAACATAATCATTTCGATGGGCCATTTTTCAAAAATCTTGATGAGATTTGTGGTTCTTGATAAAGTATTTTTTTACTAATGGTTTCATGAATACGCAACCGTACGAGTAGGTTAGCATAACAT